>JAEDXX010000098.1:0-391725 GCA_021725515.1 Epicauta chinensis | reverse complement strand
CCCAGCCAATCGATGCAAAACTGTCAAGAGTTAGGTGAACGAGTTCTCGAAATAAAACTGAAACACATTGTTCTTCAGCATGTTCTAATCCTAATAATGTTATAATACAACTATACGCTGGCCCGACTGCCACGTTTTATAATATGAGAGAGCGGTAGAATCGAGAGAGATGTTTGTTGAAAGTTCGAATTTTGCACGGTGATACTTTTACTCCGTGTAATAACGGAATTAGCGAGACAGCAATTACTTCTCCCTCCTTGAATCTTTTTATTTATTTTTTAATATTGTAGAAAAAAGTTTCAATCATTGCGAAGCTATAGTGACCCTTTTTCAATTTTCAAATTATTGTTTTAGATTTCTTTATATCCTCTATTTATCAAAGTTTATATATTTTGTTGTTAGTTGTCGAAGAAGTGACATTTTATGAAAGTTTAGTTATCTCGACATCAATTCTTTCTTTAGAAAAATTGAACGATACTCCTGGGGACATTAGTTCCATTGTAGTTCTTATAGCTTTTCACTTTTGTAATCATTTGAGCTATCAACTTTCTCTTCAAATTGTGAAATGCGACTGCGAGATCTTAAGAAAAAACACCGTGTTTTGAGGTCCAAGATGTGGGGTCTTAACGCCTTATTCGTCATAACTGTATGACCTTAAGTTTATCATAATCGTCTTAATTTTTATCGAAACAGTTAGATTAATGCGTTGTTCGAATTTTTTTCTATTATATAATTGCCCATAATTCGAGTATATATAAAGAGTTCTAACAACGCCACCAAAATAGCAGTTTTTATTCAGCTTGATAAAGATGCGTTTGGTAAATCAGTCAATCAAAAAAGAAATTATTTTTATTAATAGGTACATAATAATACTTTCAGTTATTTTTTATTACTTTGGCATTATTGGTCATTTGCGCTGTGGCAGGCGGCAGCAGCAGCAGCAGTAGCAGTAGTAGTAGTTCTGAGGTAATTTAAGTGATGCAAAATATTGAATTTAAACTAACCAAAAATAAAATGTATAATAGGAACACAAATCTCGATCACCTCGTGAAGCTCTTCAGTACTTAGAGGATGAGCTTGCACGCATTCCCAGCAGATTCAAAGTACGATACTCCCATTAGTGAAAATTATGTAAAAATACGCTTATATTAAAGTCTAAATATAGTTTTAATTTTTTATTTTTGTTTTATTTATTTTGTTTTATGTGTAATATAATAAGACTAGTATGCGTCATCTAGTTCGGTGCTAGACCACAACAATTGTCTAAAGCGGCATTTCCGAATTTTTCGAAACAATAGAGGTACCAAAGAAAGTCTTATCACTAGTTCTAATTAATTTCTTCACAGTTTCTCGCTTTACTATATACATTAATAATATGTATGTACCTACAGTGCTTATGGCACACATACGACTTGGTAGCATAGTAGCACAGAGAAAGGCTCAACTTCTTCTGAAAAAAGGCCAGAAAATGTTAGTCATACAAATGAAAATTGTCAACTTTTTGAGCTCCAAGAGATTGCATTGGTGTCATCATTTTAATTACCCCGCGTTAGTAGTGTCGGTGGTGTGATGGTATTATTTTTATTCACAAGCCGCTAAAGCAAAACTCACTACCAACGAAATGTGTGCAAAGTCAGCTTTTATTGTTTTGACGACCAACATTTTTCTGCCTTTGGGGTTAGAATTTTGTTCTTCAAAGAGGACATTTTTTCCTTTTATTACACTCTTGCTCTAGAAAGTCTAAATCTTTGGACAATCTCAAGATTGACTCTTAACTGAAATAATTGCTGAAATCTGATACATGATGCTGTGATCTTAGATTGTACTTGTTATTATAAAACCTTGCGAAATAAATCTAAAAAAATAATAGATAATAATAATAAGAGCGACAAGCCAAATACTTTTTTATTTAAAAGAATCTTTTTTGCCTTGTTTTTATTTTTATCAAACGTCTTATAGGATTTTTATAGACTTGCAATAAATTATCGATTATTATTATTTTATTATTATATTTTTTATTATATTTATTATTATATATATTATATATTTATTTAATTAATTTATTTTTATATATAATATTTTATTTATTTTATTTATATTATTTTTATTATTATTTTTATATTATTATTATTTTAATTTTTATATTTAATTTATATTTATTATATTATATTATATTTTTTATTATATTATATTATTTATATTATAATTATTATTTTATTTTTTATTTATAATTATTTTTATATATTAATTATATTTATTATATTATTATTATAATTTTTATATTATTTTATATTATAATTATAATTTTATTTATTATATATATATATTATATTATTTTTATATATTTATTATTTTTTATAATATATTTATATTTATTTTTTATATTTTATTATATTATATTTATAATTATTATTTATATATTATATTTTTATATAATTATTTATATTATTATATTTTATATTTTATATTAATATTTATTTATATTATATATTATATTTTATATATTTTATATTATTATTTTAATTATTATTTATATTTTATTTAATATTATATTTTTATTTATATTTATATATTTAATATATTATATTTATTATAATTATTTATTTATAATATTATTTATATTATTATTTATTATTAATATATTTTATATTATATTAATATTATATTTATAATTATATTTTTATATTATTATTTTAATTATATTTAATTTTATATATATTATATTATATTTATATTATTTATTATATTTATATTTATATTATAATATTTATATATATTTTATTATTTAATATTATTTTATTATATTATTTATTATTATATTTAATATATTTATTATTTATTTAATATTTTATAATTATTATTATTTAATATTATTTATAATTATATTATATTTTATTATTATTATTTATTTTATATTATATTTATATATTATTTTATTATATTTATATATTAATATTATATTATTTTTATTTTATAATTTTATTATTATAATTATTATTTTATATTTTATTATATATTTATATTATTTAATATTTATATAATTATTATATTTAATTTTATTATATTTATATTATTATATATTATTTTTAATTTATTATAATATTTTATTATTATTTAATATTTTTTATAATTAATTATTATAATTTTATTTATATTTATTATATATTTATTTAATATATTATTTAATATTTTATATTTTATATTATATTTATATTTATTATATTATATTTTATTATATATTTATTTATATTATATTTATATATTATATTTTATTATATATTATATATTTATTATTTAATATATTTTATTATATTTTATTTATTATATTATTAATTATATTAATTATTATTTATTTATTAATATATTATTTTATTATATATTTATTATTTTATTATATTATTTATTTTATTTATAATTATATTTATATTATATTTATTATTATTTATATTATTATTTTTATTATTAATTTATTATTTTTTTATATTATTTATAATATTATATTATTATATTTATATTTTAATATTATATTTATTATTTTTATTATAATATTTATATTTATATTTATATAATTTATATTATATTTTTTATATTAATATATTTATTATATATTTTATTTATTAATATATTTATTATATTATATTTATTATTTATATATTATTTTATTATATATTTATATTATTTATATTATTTATTAATTTATATAATTATTTTTATATAATTATTTATTATTATTTATTATATTTATTTTAATTATTTATTTTATATATTTATATATTATTTTATTTATTATAATTTTATTTAATTTTATATTATTTATATTTATTATATATTTATATTATTTTTATTATATAATTTATATTTTTATTATTTATTATATTATATATTTTATATTATATTTAATTATTATATTTATATTATTATTAATTTTTATATTTATTAATTATTTATTATATATTTTTTATTATATTATTATTTATAATTTATATTATTTTATTATTAATATATTATTTATTTATATATTATATTTTTTATATTATATTTTTTATATTTATTATTATTATATTAATATTTTTATTTATATATTTTTATTATTTTATATATTATTTTTTATATATTATATTATTTATAATTATTATTTTATTATATTTATTTATATTATTATTTAATTATTATATTTATATTATTATTATATTATATTTTATTATTTATTTTATTATTAATATTTATATTTATTATAATTATTTATTAATTTATTTATAATATTTATTTATTTTATAATTTTATTATATTTATATTTATATTATTATATTATTATTTATTTTATTATAATATTTTATATTTTATTATTATTTTTATTATATTATATTATTTATTTTATAATTTTATTATATTTATTATATTATTAATATTTTATTTATTATTTAATTATATTATATTATTTTATAATTTATATTATTTTTATATTATTATATTTTAATTTTTTATATATTTATATTTTATTATATTTATTATTATTAATATTTATTATAATTATTATATATTTATTTTATTATATTTATTATTTAATTTATTATTATTAATTTTATTTATTTAATATTATTATATTATTTTTATATATTTATTATTATTTATATTATTAATTTATTTTATATTTTATTATATATTATATTTAATTATTATATTTTTTAATTTATATATTATATTTTTATTATTTTATTTTATATTATATTTTATTAATATATTATTATTTATATATTTATAATTTATTTATTTTTATTATAATATTATTATATATTAATTTTTATTATATTTATTAATATTTATTATATTTATTTTATATTTTTTATTATATATATTTATTATTTATATTATTAATATTTATATATTATATTTTTTATTATATTTATAATATTTTATTATTTATTATATTATTTTATATTATTTATTTATAATATTTATTATTTATTTATATTATTATATTATTTATTATATAATTATTATTATTTTTATATTTATTATATTTATAATTATTTATATTTATATTATTTTTAATATTATTATATTTTTATATTTATATTTATTTATTAATTTTAATATATTTTATATTTTATATATTTATATTTTATTTATATTAATTTTTATTATTTTTATATTTATATATTTATTATATTATATTATTTATTAATTTATTATTTATTTATATTTTATATTTATTTTTTATATTATATTTATTTAATATTTATATTTATTATATTTAATTATTATATTTTATTTATTATTTATATTTTATTATATTATTTTATAATTATATTATTATATTTAATTTTATTATTTATAATTATTATATTATTTTTAATATTTATTATTATATTATTTATAATTATTTATATTTATATTATATTTTATTTATATTATTATATTATTTTTATTTATTATATTTAATTTTTATTTTTATTTTATTATTTATTAATATTTATTATATTATTTTTAATATATTTTATTTATTATTTATTTTTATATATTATTTATTTATTATATTTATATTATTTTTATATTATATATTTTATTTTTTATATATTATTTTATAATTATTATATTATTTTATTATTATTTTTTTATTTATATTATATTTTTATATATTATTTATTATATTTTTTTATATTATTTTTATTTTTATTTATAATTATTAATTTTATATATTAAATATTAGGTAATTTTTTATTATATGTTTATTATATTATTTGTAATATATTTTATTTATTTTTTATTATATTTATTTTTTTTAATTTTTATTATTATATTTATTATTATATAAAGTTATTATTTATATTATATTTTATTATTTTTATTTATATTATAAATATTAATTTTTAATTATTTATATTTAAATTATTATATATATTTTAATTTTATTATTTATATATATATTTATTATTTTTATATTATTATTTAATAATTTTAATATATTTTATAATTATTATTATATTATTTTAATTTATTAATAATGTATATAATTGTAATATAATTTTTAATTTATTTATTATTTTATTTTTTGATTATTATATAAATTATAATATTATAATTATTAAATTTATTAAAAATATATATTTTATTTTATATTTATATTATTAATTTATTTTATATCAATAATTTTATTTATATTATTGGTCCATTAAAATTACGCTAATTCCAATTATTAGGGAATATAGTGCTATTATTGAGGTATAAATGTTAGACAAAATGGTGTAACTCAATAATGCAGCTTTTTAGAAAATTGCGGATTCTTTCAATGTTGCTATTTGTGAACGCAGCTATCAGATTATTCAAAGTTAGTTTCTTTAATTTCCTTCGATTGTCGAGTCTGGTTGTTCTGTCAATTGTCAAAAAACTTCAACAGTCACGTTTTTGTCCGGAAGATTTTTGTATTTACCGCATACCACGAAAAATATGCGAAAATTATTGAATTAATTACGAATTATGCCATTGGGTAAACACGCAAAAATCGCAATTGGCTGGTAACTGTACAATTCTTTTACAAATTAAGAAAATATAACCTCAATCTCCCTAGGACGGTTTCTGTAACTAGTGGACTGTATTTATTCTATCTATCAAAAGCCAGTGTTGATCGTCGTCGTTATGAAAATATGAAAATTAGAGATCGTATGCGACAAGCGAATATTGGTGAATACGATAGATCGATTTATCAAAGAAAATCATAAGAGAAAATTATTTGATTACCATTAATTGTTAGCGATAGTTTAAGTTGTGTAAAATAGACGAAATGGCTGAAGGTGATGCACAAAAACTCATGCAAGACATAGAAATTGAAATGATGGCCGACATTTATAATCGTTTAACAACTGTGTGCCATAAAAAGTGCATACCGCCCGTTTACCATGAATCGGAAATTGCTAAGGGAGAAGCCGTGTGCATTGATCGTTGTGTAGCCAAATTTCTCGATATTTACGAACGTATTGGCAAGAAATTGGGGCAACTGTCGATGCAAGATGAGCAATTATTGAAGAAATAATTGTAGAGTTCGTAGTAAATAATTAGTTGTTTTTATTATTATTTCTTGTTTCATAATAAAAGTATTGTACAATATAACAATGTAAATTTGTGACTTAATCCAAATTAAAAACAGTTTTCTTAGGCCTTTTCGTTTGATTACTTTGAAAATGATCAGCGGTCCGTTTACGGATTTCATCAACATTACTCTCAGATGTTGCCCATTCTAAAACTAAACGTCTCCCATATAAATGGGTACTTTGTGATAAAGCCTCAAATGCATTCTATAAATAAAAAACAAAGCAATAATTGTAGCAAATATTAAAACAAATAGAAAGAGAATTACTTTAGCATCTGAGGTTGTAGTATAATCAACAAAAGCAAATCCACGATGACCACCATCTAGCGACATTTTCTTTGGTAATCTTAATGCACGGATCTCACCAAATGTACTAAACAATTCACGGATTTCACTGAGTTTAGCTTGAAACGGTACATTTCTTACCAGAATTTTTGTACCGTTTTGTTGGGTCTTCTTTGACGTTTTCTTAGCAGTCTTCACTTCGTTACTGTAATTAAATTGACAACGTCGCAATTAACTGACAGATGAAGTTAGCTGTATTCAAGGTATTGAAACTTTAATGCCCTTTTCAACCCCGTTAGAGGGCGAATTTTCAAAAATTAGTTTTTAGTGAGCGTCTACATTGTAAAAGGCATATCTATATCAAATTTAAAGACTATCGGGCGTATAGTTTCGGAGATCTCGTGATGAGTCAGTCAGTGAGTGGTATTTCGTTTATATATAGATAGAGATTGATATTGGATCTTCAAACTACTCCTGATACGAAAGGGCTCTTTTGATTTTAGAATCTGATCCTTCAATCACAAAAATTTTCACAATAAAAGCATTTGTAACAAAGTCAACTCATTGGAACCTTAAGTAATTTAATTACGACTTAATATCGTTTAAAATTTCTTATTAAATTTAAGTCTTTAATAGTAAACAAAAAAGCCTCTTCTTTGGAACCATTACAGGACTTGCATGGATAACATTCTTTAATAGTCAAAGAAAGCTCAGACATACTTAAATCAACGGGTTATTCGAACTTGAAGAGTCACTTGCCTAATTTGCCCTTAAACTGTTTTCATAAAAAAAATGTTGGAAAATAAAAAACGTATCAATAATTTTTGAACTTTAGAATTTCTAGGTTTTAGGTCTCGTGAATATCTGATTTTTCACAGAAATTCTAGTCACTTTTTTGATGCCTTCACAATTAAAAACATAATTACTTCGACTACTTAAAATTTAAAATGTTTACTGTGTGCATTTAACTTAATTTCATTTCTTTTGAGTTATTGCAATTTATTATTATTTTTTCTTACCTTAATGTCCTTTCGGATCGTTTTAATTCCACTGATTTCCCATCTAAAACGCTTTGTTGTAGTGTTTTTAATGCTTCATCAGCACTCTTTTTATACATAAATCGAATAAAACCATAACCCATCGACAATCGATTTTGTGGATTATTTACATCTTTCTTTGTAGCAACGTTTGCATAACAAATCTTACCACACTGTTCGAAATGTTTACGTAAATCTTCATCTGTTGTTTTGAAGTTTAGATTTTTAACAAAAAGCGTTGTATCCGATTCCGGTTCTTCTTCATCATCATCATCCTCTTGTGGTTTATTATTTGTTTGTAATTGTTGTTGTGAATTTTCTGTTGCCTTTATCTGATTTTCAGTTGTTTCTTTATTATTACTATTATCATATGGCTTCCGTTCTTTAGTGGTTAGAACATTCTCCGGTGCCCATTCAAGATACAATGGAACATTTTTAAATTTCGTATAAGCTAAATTCGTAAATGCTCGTCTAGCTTCAGTTGGTTCAAGAAATTCAACAACAGCCGTAATTCCACTTGGTGGTAATATTATACGATCTATCATACCAAATTTGTCAAATTTCTCACGAATTTCTTTTATTGTGGTCTTGTGTGGTAGATTTTTAATTAAAATTACCGTTTTTGATCGTTTTGAATTCGGCTAAAATTATCAACAATTAATTAACGTTTCTTCTAAGACGCCCAGGAAATAAAGACATTGACTGGATTGAGTAGATTTTCGCCCTCTGGAACGAAACTAAAATTTCCTGGCTACCGCGATTTAAGATTTTTGTATTTATAAATTAATTAATGGCGTTAAATTATTTATGAATACTGTTTTTAGATAAGTGAAATGAGAAAAAGACAACTGCAGAAAAAGGAACGACAGAAAGGAAATAAAGCAATAAAAAAATGAACTTCATCTCTAACCCAAGAAGTTTGACTTCTAACGAACTTTCAATTTTTTTCACATCCCAAAAAACGAAAATCCATGAATCAAATCAAGAACTAATTTTTTTATAAGTTTTCACCCTCTTTTTTATCTTTACCTCTTGAACTATAACAAAAATTAATAAAATTACCGTATTAAAAGCATCAAGAATGACACCCTGTTGTTCCAGATATTTTCTAGTTTGTGCAACAATTTCTGTTTCGCCTAAAGCTAATTTAACTGCAGCACTACCACTACCACTTTGTACACCTAAAACATTCTCTTTTGTCGTATTGTAGTTATCAGCAATCACTTCAGCGACAGCATCATGTCCAAGAAATAACGAATTCCAATTATGACCAGAATTAGCTTCTGATTTTTGTTTAGCACTTTTCTTCAATTTATAATTAGTTGTATTTTCGAAATCATTATTTTTCGTATCATCATCATGATCATCAACATCATCATCTTTAGCAGGTAATAAATGTAACATACGACCATGAAATATTGTCCCATCTAAATGACTGAAAGCTTTTACAGCATTCTCAGGCATCAAAAATGTCACAGTACCGAAACCTTTAATTTTTTTCGTTATTTTATCAATTGGTAGATTAACACCAGCTAAATCGCCGTATTGAGAAAATAATTTTTCAATCTCATCTTCTGTTGTAGTGTAAGGTAGATTACGTAGAAAAATTTTACCAGATTCTCCAATACTTTCTTGATTTTTTAAACTTTCTTCTTGTGTCTTCCATTTTTGTTTTTTTGTATTATTCGTTTTTTCCTCGTTTATTTTATGTTTATCATACACTGCAACGAACACCTGATGTCCATTTGCGAAACTTTTATTTTTCAATAATGCCTTTTTCATGTCTCGCTGTTCTTTAAAGCCAATATACGCTATACCGGCAATTTTCCTCGGACATCTGATACTAAATGGTGTTAATGGTTTCAAAAATTGTTTAACCTGTCTCTTTTTATAGTTATACGGTAGATTCGTTAGTTTTACTGTAAATAATTCGATTTGTTTTGGCTCTTTTATCGGTTTCTTCTTCTCATTGGATTTATCAACTAATTTCTTCATATATTCTAAATCACTAATTGATTGATCGGCTAATTTCTCTGGTTTCTCTTCAGTGTCATTCGTCGATTCATTACCACTCTCAATAGCACTATCATCTTTAATTTTCGTTGTCTGTTCATCATCTTTTAATAATTGTTTGAGTTTTTTCAATTGTTCAGGTGCATGAACTTGCAGGAATTCTTCAAATAAGGGATCATTTTTGTACTGAAATTTATCAATATTTCAATTAGAACTTAACTTAATCCAACTTAACGAAGAAAATGGGAGTTGAAGTCCACTCTGCAATATTACTTTAGTCCTTTGAGGGTTACGTGGTGGCAACAGTTTTTTTCTTCAACTTGATTAGGACTATACAACTCGACTGTAAGTTGTAATCGACAAGAAGTTTTACACCGTCAAACAGTGAAAATACGAAAAAGAAGACAAAAACCCATGTCTAAAATCATAATAATGAGGCATAATAGGTCAAAAAGTCTTAAAAAAAATTATATAAGTTTATACGTATTTTACCTCGAGTATTATCCAGAAAATCTGTTTATGCCAGCCCTTAAAAGCCTCTATCATTCAACTTCCGAATTATTAAAAAATATTAGGCCGTTTTGTAGATATTTTGAAAAAACTGATTTTACACAGTGAACTTCAAACATCATTTTCTCTGTTAAATTTGAGAACGGGCACGATAATAAAAATCGAGTTTTAGCGTTCGCAGTTTAGTTTTTAGAGTACAAACGGTCTTCTCTAACTACGAATTAATAAGGCTAAAGACCATTACTGTTCCTCTTTGGTAATCGTACAATAAAATGAGCATACAAAGAGGCTATTTACGAGAAAGCCAAAAACATAGCGAAGTAGTACATAAGGCAGGAAAAAATATGAAGAAGCACATGGCATCTTATGCAAAGATGTAGAAGAAATCTCCTACACCTGCACAACTATTCAAGCTATCATTAACTGTTCAATCAGACCCGTTCCGGTGCAACGCATCAAAGAAAATTTACCTTCTCTAATAACTCTTGATTTTCATCTTTCTTGCTCTTAATCTCATCTTTTTGCTGATTCTCATCACCATCTTTATGACTTTGTTGTGTCTGTTGATTTTTCGTACTATCAGCAGCATATTTACTCCACGATTTTGGTTTCTGTACATCAGCCAATGCAGCACAACGTTCAACAACTATACGATTTGTATTGATGCACATTTTATTAAAATAATTAATGGCATCATCGGCTTCGGTTTCCGCTTGATAACCAATGAATGCAAATCGTCTGAATTTACCATCTGGTGTATATTTCAATTGGATATCAGTGATTGTACCTTTCTGATTGAACAACTGACGAAGTTTATCTTCAGTTATCTACAAATACCGATTTAAGAAAAATTAGCAAATTAATTAAACGATTAAAAGCGTACTTACTTTTTCTGGTAAATTTTTTACAATTATACGAGACATAATGCAGAAATATGTTGAAATTTAAACAAAAATAGTAATCATTATTTGAGGTTATACGAGCATGAACACATTGAAATGTAATGTTGCCAAGTCAAAATCTGAAAGTTACTAGATTGAATTGATAGTTGAATAGTAAAATCTTCTCTTCCATTCTAAAACAAAATTATAGGAGTAATGTGGAACTGTCCTATTTTTATACAAAAATAAGTCATTATAGCCGCTGAATTAACTATAGAAATGATCTATTTATTGAAAATTCTCATTAATTGCAGGAAATTATAGTGAAACTGGCAACTCCGCAAAGAGTTAGTGATTTTAAAAATCACAATGACCAACATTAACAAAACGAAATTACCATAAATGTTAGGTTATTTGAATATTTCCTAACCTAACATTCTGTTTTGAATTTGAAAAAAATGGAAAGTTTCGATTATAAAACAGGTTGGTTACAAATTCGAGAAGCCTTTCCAATACTTGATGCTTCAACTCAGGAATATAATACGAACATTAGTGATAACGTCTTGTATAATGCCATAAATATAATGAAAACGCTGAAATGCGGCAGCAGTGTTGAATACCTATGCATCAGTCGAATTGAAGATGAATTTCGCCGGCAAATCGTACCGAAATTCTGGTCGTATTTCAATAATTCCAATAATATTGACGATGGCAACCGTTTAGCGTATCGACAATTCCAAGAAGCCGTTCAATATTTACATTATAACTTTACGAAATTGCAACCGGTAATGGGTCAATTAGATGGAATGCGACAACAACTCGATATCACCAAACCGATTTATAATTGTACGAATATGCAACAAGTACTGAAATTGATATGTCGCGCCACATTACTTTCCCAACTGCCGATAAATCATCAGCATATCATCGGTAATTTCTATGAGTGCGCTTTGAAGATGCAAGATCCTGAAGATTCGATTAATTCTAGTAATAATCAATGTTCGATTTGTATTAACGATAAATACAGTTGTTCGTGTATGAATAGTTTCCATGAAATTAACAAATATTTGGGTGAAATGGAGTTGATGGAGTCGTTAGTTGGCCAACCGATCACCAATTTGATTTATTCGTATGTTCGGGCGCATATCCAGAAAGTCTGTAAAGATAGCTTCGATATATCCCATATAGAGAGCTTAGAACAGGTAAATAATCATATAAATTCGAATTAATGTTTTTCATTTAGAATTATTGTTTTTCTAGTGGCTGCACGGTGTGGTGATCGTTTGGTTGAAGCGGATCTATTCTTCAACGACTTCGAGTCAATTTTTGGAAGAATTAGATAAAAAATTGATAAATTATTTATATAACACATTCACTAAAATAATGATTGATCAATTATTTAATATAATTATCGAATATCCGGAATCACTGCCAGCTCTAGAAGATCTGCGACTTTGTCTACCGAAAACTGATCTAAAATCACACCTAACCAAAACCCTACAAAAAGCAATGGAAACACGACTGTTACATCCCGGCGTTAGTACATCAGATGTATTAACAGCATACGTTGCAGCAATCCGTTCGTTACGCATCCTGGACCCGTCTGGATTATTACTGGAAACCATCACTCAACCGGTTCATCAGTATTTGAGAAGTCGTGAAGATACCGTTCGTTGTGTTGTTAGCAGTTTGACTGAAGAAGGTCCCAATGATTTGGCTGAAGAACTAGTGCGAGGTGAAGCGGTACAAATCGATGAGAACACACCACCGGATGAGGATATGGAAGATTGGGAGACCTGGCAACCGGATCCGGTTGATGGTACACCAAATAAATCACCGATAACATCTCGACGTACCTGCGATATTATATCAATGTTGGTCAATGTTTATGGTAGTAAAGAATTATTCGTTAACGAATACCGTACATTATTAGCTGATCGTTTATTATCACAGTATTCTTGTGATACAGAAAAAGAGATACGTTATTTAGAATTATTGAAATTACGTTTTGGCGATTCACAATTGCATTATTGTGAAGTGATGTTGAAGGATATTGCCGATTCGAAACGTATCAATCAAAATGTTAAACAAGATCCGAATTATGTTGAAGATGATGTACAATTATCGGCAATGATTGTATCGGCACAATTTTGGCCGGCTTTTAAAGATGAAAAATTGGAATTACATCAGAAATTAGTGCAACAAATGGATTATTATACGAAATCATTTGAAACGTTAAAGGGTAGCCGAACGCTGTGCTGGAAGAACCATTTGGGCATTGTTGATTTGGAGATTGAATTAGCTGACCGAACATTGAGTCTATCTGTATCGCCAGTACATGCTACAATCTTGATGCATTTCCAGGATTACAGTAAGTTTTAAAGTTTCAGACTAGACTTTACGAGTTTTACGGGAGAGTCACTAATAAAGCGGTTAATTGGCAAAAAATACAAAAGTCAGGTGCGGGCTAAGCTTTCCTGGAGTCTCTCTCACGAGAAATCTTGTACAAGACTCACTTTTGGGCTATCATTTTCCGTAATTCGTGTAAATTTAGCTCACAAATTTTCGATAGCATTTTTCTGCAAAATAAAAATAAAAAGTTTTCCCTGCAGAGGTTGCATATTAGATACAAAAAATACTCCAAACGGAGTACCTAGTCAAGATTCGGCACCGATTATAGTCCAACGTCTGAGTGTTAATATGGGGAAAACATCATTTTTACATATTAAGCGGAACAACACGTAATTACCGTGGAACCGCAATTTTTGTAGATAAATCGACGAAATGCAAAATCCAATTGATTGGTTTTAGACACACTTAATATAGATTTTTTTTAATATTTTGTATTTTTTGGTCTTCTATAAATTCGCTACAATTGTGAAAAGTCCTGACGACAATATATCGTTCCGCGCCTTATCATTCGAAAGCTTTGTAAATGATCGAATTTCATTGCAAAAGAATTTCGAAAACTGTTTTGAGTTAGACTTTTGGTACATTCTATAGCACTTGTCTTGTAGCAGATAATCCGTTTGTCGCTTGCAGTGTGCCATCGCGTTATCCTTTATGTTTGTTGTGCAATATCCTTAATTTTATTACAAAATAAATTGGAAATGCAAACGATATACTTCGTACTGAGTGGTTTATGTTAAATTATGATGAAACGTTGACTTTTCTTATGTGCAAATACGTTTTGTAAGAGAGAACTCAAATCTTATATTTCTTAATGATGATTTCTACTTATGTTATTCGTATGATTTTCAATGAATATTGGAGATTTAGCACTATAGCTCGATTTTCTATTTTGTCCTTAATACGTTGTTTTTTGAATTATGTAAATATCATTTTTAGTTTAGTTTTTATGAGCTTTTTCCCATGCCCTAGTAAATTCGCCAGATTCGTCCGGTTATCTTCGCATCGACACCTCTTTTTCGTTTGGCACTAAAACAGTTAACTCTTATTTCTAAAAAAGGAATTAGTACATTGTGCAACTAGTGAGGGAAGTTGTCACCGCTCAAGTAGGCAATTGACAACTCGCACGTGTGCGCATTAGACTGATTCAAAAAGAACGATTAATTTTTTTCTTCTAAATTATATCGAAAATGTTGGGAATGACGAAAAAAGTTTGAGATCTTAATATTAATATTAAGAGGTGCCGCATCGCAAATTTCCATTTTCTATTTAAACAACATGGAAAAAGCATTTTCTTGCCCTTTGAACTTTTATAGCTCACGCTGGGAACAATATTTCGGAATGACTGAAATGTATTCTTATAGAAAATTTAACGCTCTACAAAAAAGGTCTCTTCAAAAGTTTTTCAAGGTTAAAGTTGGATTAATGGTAAATTACTATATTTTTCCAGTTGTTTGACGCCACCATCAACTTTATCGAAAAATTTTATATAACATTTTCTATAGAGCATTTTATTCTCTATATTCAAATTTACGTAATTTTCCCAAAACCATAAATTTCACTCTTGGAACGGTTTCCATCGTCACCTAAAACAAAATACGTGCTACAAAAAATTTTCCGCACGCAAATCATATATTATCAGATAGCGTGTGCAAACAGCTACTTTCCGTACGAAATTGCAGGTGGAAATTAGCACTTTCGCCGCATATGTAATAAAGAATAAAAACCACTGGTTTACTATCAATAATTAGAAATACTTTACCTTTCTGAAGGCTCTTCTTCAGGAGCAAGATACTTAGATTTTTGTCTGAAAAGGGATGTCTCCTCCACAAGGAGTAATTTCCCTTTTTGCTCACATCAAATATTTTCGATTGGTTTTTAAATTATCAGACAACCTCGCAGTCGATTTATAAGAATGACTTTTCCTATTTTCTCTTTTACATTTGAGACCGGTCACGAATAAATAAAAAATCAAGAAAACGATTACAAATTCTAAAATATTTAAATATTTATAATTGTTGTAAATGTTTAGAATGTTTTCGCTTTCCAATCGGCATAAATCTGTGAAATAGTTATTATCATATTAACATGATTATAATTAAATATCTAATTATACGGGGAAATCATTAAACACGTAAAATGTTTATTTATTATTGTTTAGAAACGTGGAATTTGGAAAAATTAAGTAAAACCATGCATGTACCATCAACAATTCTACGTCGTAAAATTAGTTTTTGGCAATCACATGGTATTATCATCGAATCCGAACCGGACGTGTTCACATTACAAGAAGAACAAGAAAATAAAGACAATATATCGCATGATATTATTGTGGATGATTGTGAATCGGAATCGGTGATGGCGAGTGCCCAAGATCAACGGGAAGAGGAATTACAGGCAAGATCGATAATTTTTAACAAAAAATAGTTGATTTTAATTGATTTTTTGTTGTAGACTTTTTGGTCGTATATTGTTGGAATGTTGATGAATTTAGATACGTTACCATTGGAACGAATCCATCAAATGTTGAAGATGTTCGCATTTCAAGGACCAACGATTGAGTGCAGTTTACAAGAATTAAAAGTGTTTCTCGATCGGAAAGTTAGGGAACACCAATTGATCTACTCAAACGGTTTATATCGCTTGCCGAAATAATAATTCAAGTTTTCTCTGTTTAATACGGTTCTGTTCTGAATCAATCGCTTTAACATTTATTTTTTAGTATTAATCAATGAATTGATAATAAATTCTACAGTGAGTGAAATGAGAAATTCTCTTCAACCCATTTCGCATGTAAAATTCCATAATGTATTAATTATCTGCTTTTACTGTCATTAAATTGATTTGTGCGAATGGTTGGATATGATTCGAACAATTGGAGCATATCTGTATCAGAAGAATTAAATGAGTAAAACCGTTTTTACCCCCCAAATATTGCATGTTTACAATACGCTTTATATAGAACACTTTGATCGCAATTCTGTACAGTTCTAATGCAACATTAATTCGCTTCAATAATGGATAATCGGTGGTTGTTTGTTAAATTGTTGTTAGTGATTTGTTTGATTGGTGTTGTTATCGGCGCTGATAAAGTGAAAAAACGCGACGTACATCATATGATCGTTGTCAGAGGCGCTAGAAAACCGAGAAGTAATCGCCATACCCACCACCATCCGCACCACAAGCACCGTGGCAAACGCCACCGTCACCATCACCACCACCACCACCATCGCCACCATCTCCACGATGATAGTGTTGAAGATGGTGGTTCGTTGTTCGACAGCCACGAGTATAGTTATGAAGATACATCAAAATATCAAGTAATTACTTGAATCTCAATAAAAATTTCACTAATTTACTCGATTCCGTAGCCACACCGACACAAATCCAAGCATCATTCTCACCATTACGATTTCGAAGAATCGCAACTTGGAGACGATCTAACACCACCAATCAGCTTGGACATGGAAGATTTCCATTATAAACAGCCCAAACATAAATATAATAAACGGCATTCAAACAAACACAAGAAACGACACAACAACCACCGCAATCGTTACAATGACGCACCGAAATTCCCACAAATCGATTTGACCACCAGCTATCCGATGTTCTATGAGAATTTCCCACCGTACGATGGTTTCGGTTCATTCAATCAGAAATTTATCGATTCCGATCGATCGCCAATAATCAAAACAGATGGAATGGTCCTTAATCCGGACTTGTTGAAACTCGACAATTATATTAATCGTTATGAAGTTAAGGAGAATATTAATGAGAATGTGAAGAATCAAAGCTCGTTTCAGATATTAGCGCCGATTTTTAATGCGGACAATCTGTCTACGGAAGAGACAAAAACGGAAAAGACAGTAGAGGATCAAACGCCAGTAACAACGACAACTCACCGGCCGAGGATAAGGAGCAGAGGCAATGTTAAGCCTAGGAAGAATTTGAAGTAATTTCTATATTTGTTGGAGTTTTCATTTATTGTTGCTAATTTTATTTATGTTTGCTAAAGTTTGTTATGTTTATGGTTTTATAAGAAATAATAATAATCTTATCAATTATTACTTCTTGATCTTGCGATCCGTACAAATCGTAACCGAATCCAGAATTAAAATAACTATTTTCAGTGGTTGCCAAATATTGCACTGATGAGTAGGGGTTTTTGGAAAAACTTGATTTGAATTACAGGCAACATTCCCTAACGATTTTATCCAACAAATTCACCCTTTTGTATTTTTAGCAAATATTAATATTACCTTAGGGAGATTAGTGTTGAAAGAGAAGAAACGTCAAAAATGCTCATTACTTTCAGGGCTGCTGCTTCGCAGTTAATTAAGGCACAAGATGATCCTGATCAAAACAAATGCTTGCCTTTTGTTCGAAGGCAGACATCATCGTCCATACTACTTTAAATAAAGACAAAAAGTTAAGAACAAGGAACAAAAGTGAAAGAAAAATGGGGGCGCCGATATTTAAAAAAAAATATGATTTATTAACTCCTAAAGGCTAATTTTCATTAAATAATGAAAATAAAACTATATTAACTGCAATAATGAGACTTAATACTAAGTAAAAAAAATCAAATCCGTAAGCTATAATCACCTTACATAGTAGGTGAATGTTCCGAAAGTGTCGGTGAATATTCCGAGATTGTTGGTGATTGTTTAATAAAAACACCAGAAGATGATGCTTGATTTTCAGCCATTTGACAATATTCACCCATAGTTAATTTATAACAAATATTATCAATTTCATGTTGGGCAATGGCTATTTCAACGTCTGTTCGACAACTGTTTCTTAATTTATTTGCTATATGTTCCCCATAAATGGAATACTCATCCCGTTTAGCCATCGTTTCGGTTAATGTCTTCATACATTTTAATACTTCCATCGTATAGGATTCGCTAATTTGCTTCTTTTGTGGTGGCGTAGATTCAACGAATTTCCTCTTTTTATGTATATCGGTGGTTGTATCTCTTGACGTTTCTTCAACATCATTAGAACTATCATTGAGATGGGTCTTGTTTTCACTGTATTCTTCCTCTTCTTCTGGATCATCACATTCCTGAAAAACAATACAATTTTAACCATTAAAATATTTTTTGCCAATAATAATAAACATCGATGGTAGTTGCTACTGAGTGCAAGTGTAATCCATTTGAAGTGCAAAGCTTACAGAACTTAATGCAAAATGAGTGCTTCAATTTTGATTTGTTTAATAAACGATTTCATACATCCTTTTATCGCACTCCCTCTCCCTTCATTCAATCTTATATTATTCTCTCTTTCGTTATCCCTTGCCTTTTCTCTTTCACGAACTGTTCACACAGAACTTAATGCAGAATAGATGCTTCAATATTGATTTGTTTAATAAAAGTTTTCATACATCCTTTTATCGCCTTCTTTCGCACTCCCTCACCCTTCATTCAATCTTATATTACTCTCTCTTTCTTTATCCCTTGCCTTCTCTCTTTCACGAACTGTTAACTTTCCCGATCCCCCTTTTATCGTTTCATACCTCCCCCATTGCATACTCAGTATTTCCTTCTGTATCGTCGCCCGTTGTCACAATGTATCCCTCTCCCACCCAACGAGTTCAAGCGAACCTCTTCAAACTACCTGATCTGCATGTGTCTGCAGATCTGTTAGCTCCTTGTCGCAATCAGCTTTACAGTTGTCTGAAATCGACTTATCCAGAGCGTCTTTTACCATTTTATTCCTTTGAAATTGACAAGTCTCACATCTATCGATGAACAAACTAACAATTTCTTGTGTAATATTTGCGTACTTTTCATTGATTAATTTAATTGTAGCCTGTCTGCCTCGATGTCCGATAGTTTGATGTGCTGTTTTAACAATTTCAAATAATTCATCCAAATGAACTATGATTTTTCCATTACGTTTATTAATAAGAATATTATTAGTATCAATGCGAAGTAAATCGTATTGTTTTATTATAAAATAATCGGTTTTATTTTTAACTGTTGGTCCCGTTTTTTCTATCCTTTTTAATCTGTCTATCAGACGATCGTATTGAATTTTAGTTAACATTTTCGAATTTTTAGCTTTTTGTTTGTACAATTTATTTAGAGCTTTATTAAAATTTCTTTCGTCATCACTCATTTTAAACAATTCGTAAGTTATAAACACAATCACTTAACCTTACTTTTCATTAAATTACTTGGTTATTTTGTGAACTAACCAACGGACTGGTTAGTTTTGATTATAAAAAATGGGTAAGTAACTAGCAAATATAGTTGGGTAAACAACAAATGCATAAAAATCGATAAATTAACTATCTCCAAATGAAGTAACCAGCGACCTGGTTAGTTTGTAAATTATCTACTGCGCAGTTGCTCTAAAGCAATTTTCTCTGCATTCGTTCCCTATTTATTTCCGCGTAAACGTGGCGTGCCTACAAGCGTAACGCAATAATGTGGACGCGCCTTAAAAAGTGTCTTTTTAAGTCTTCTTAAGTAATGTCCTTTCAGACGCTTCTTACAAACTTACTTGTTTTATTGACGTTGTCAAAATCGGATCAATAACAACATAATGAAAAGGCGATGGTTCAACCACTTTATCCTTAACAATCGCTTGGAATTCTTCTGGATGTTTCTTCTTCAAATGATTACCCATGGCTGAAGTACCTGGAAAATAATAAAAAAATGAGGTATAAATCATAGATCAGGCTATATAATAGAAACAAATTCAGTTATCGACAGAGATCATAGATAGATTAGTTTTCGAGAAAATCTGTTTTTTTTTGTGGGAGATGCATTGCCAGAAAAATTGATAACGTTAGCGCTATTTATGTGATTACTTGTATCGGTTGAATTCTCTGTAGAATTTGTAACTTCTTCATTATGTTGGACACCAGTTACTTCTGCAGCAGATGTTGTGCCGGTCTGACAGCCAGCAATTAATCGCGCATTTTCTTCTTGTGCATGCAGACTGCCATCCATATATGTCCTTGCTATTGATGCACTTCTCCACGCCCCCAGTTGCCTTAGCTCGGTGGCATTTCCTGCAGCTTCAGAGAGAAGGGTAGCAGATGTTCTCCTTAAGCAATGACCAGTGAATTCTTTCGGATTTTCCAGATTTAAAAACTTTGCAATTTTAAATGGTATCATACCAAGAGTATTTTTTCCAACAGGTTGTGCTGTGCATTTATTGTTACGTTGACATAAAAAAAATCGATCATTTGGTGCATTTTTCGGCCTCCAAGACATATATTTTCGGATTAAATTTATCGCTGACATTTCATTTTCTTCGACAATCATAAAATTTCTCGCCTTATTAATTTTTGATGATGATATATTAACCATTATAAAATCTTTTCGATCTTGTACATCGCAGAAACGCATCTTTAACAGCTCGTGTCTTCTGCATGCCCCAAAAACACCCATCAACAAGGCAACTTTTATCATTAGATAAGTGTCATCGGGGGCTTGCTTCAGAAATTGTAGAACTTGTTCACGATTGAGCACTTGCGATTTGCGTGGTTGGTAACCTTTTGTTAGTTGTCTTAAGTATTCTTGAACTAGTGGAAATTTTTCACTTGTTTCAATTAATTTTTCAACTGTTAATTGTTTTCTTAACATTGAAAATTTTGTCCATAGAGAATTAGGCGAATATGATTCGGATAGTTGTTGAAAATAGCCTAGTAGCACAGTTTCATTTATTTTATGTACCGAATATTTAACCATCCATTTTTTAAAGCACGAATATTCTCGTTCGTACACCAAATTTGGTTGTACTACTTGAATAATAGATTCAGAAGCCTTTTGGGCTCTAACTAAAACACTTTCTGGCAAATCATCATTTACATTAGTCATTTTCGATTAATAGCACCGGCAATTAATAAATTACACAATTACGTACAAAATATAGTTCAGAGAAAATAATTGTTAAGAACTTTATTAGGCGTCACTATAGCAACCGCCAACTATTATTTGTAAAATAAATTGTTTGGAACTATTAAATATGGATGACACAGATTAAAAAAATCGAGAAAATTAAATTAAGAAATTGCTTTAATAATAAGTATGACATAAACTAAACTTATGCACCATGGGCGTTATGGATATAACGTCCCGGTTGACGTAGGTAACTAAAAAAAAATCGTAAACATCGGCTGTTGCGCATGCGCAAATTTCTCTCCTCGACATTGTATAGTTGGGTAAATGACTTAGGAGATTGATACGTAAAACCACAAAACTACTCCTCAATAGATTCGATAATAAATTTTTTTATAGAAATGGTGATAGATTGTCCTGTTGTAAATAAATGTTGTGTTTGGAAGTAACCAGATACGTTTTGTGAACATTAGAAAATGTCACGTATACCACCCAAACAGGTACAACAATCTTGAATCTCTTTCTAGAAAACGACAAGTGACTATGACCTAATAAAATTGTGTTTTCTGTTATTAAGAACTGCAAACGTGGACACAGTGATTTTGATAATTTTAGGATTATAATTGTAGTCAGTTATAATAGAAACAATAATTTGCTTTTAAGTAAACAAAAAAATTAAACGAAAAGACTTTAATCCAAATGATATTAATAATTTCTAAATTAATTCATTGTGTCGTTTTGTTTTTCTTTTGACACCTTTTCTCCTGACAATAATTGGATACTTGACAGTAACGCAAAAGCAATAAGTGTTGCATATTAAATATTAGCAAATATGATAAAAATTATAAGACGTTTTTTACCTTATAATAGTCAATTTTTATTAAAATTATAGTAATTAATGTATCAAGGGCGTTATGAGGCAAATAACACCTGAGTGTCGACAGTGTACGGCCCGAAGGCTGTACGTCGACCGAGAGCGTTATGTCCATAACGCCCGTGGTGCATTCATCAGTTTATGCCATAAGTAAAAGAAGCAATTTAACTTTATTTTTGGTTTTTTAAATCTGACATCTGAAAAATTGAGGTTATGATCACATTTTTGATGACTGCAAAAAAGGTTGTTTATTATAGCAACGCGCCTTAACTCGGACTCTTATTTTTCATAACACCATCGCAACGCCGTAACGGCTCGTCGTCAAGTAAACAATTATTATTTGCTTATTAATGCGATCATTTTGACACCTATTAATGGTTCAATAATATATACTTATGATATAATTTAAAAAAACAAATTTTCAAACGAAAAGTCGTGTGATCAGAAACGGTATGTGACGTAGTTACTGCCCTTGCGCATGATCGTTTCTTATATATGCTCAGACGGTTTACCTAAGTACAATATAGTGGTGTAGTGCTGCCAATATACCCACATATTACCTTTTTTTTTGGGTAAGTTTACTTGTTGCGGGTAATTTTGCTCTCACAGAATACCAGTCACTGGTGGCAAATTTTTTCGTAAACAATGTTACTTTTATTCTTCAGAACTTAGAAATGTAAAAACCGCAATGCAAGACATTATTATTATGTTTAAATTAGCAATACATATATCTAACAATAAATCTGAATGTACGTTGATATGGTAACATAACTTATTTTTGATTTTTAAATCTTCAAGGCAGTCATATGGTGACGACGCCAGGGGCGGACCATGGCCTAGGCATACTAGGCACATGCCTAGGGTCCTTAATGTTTGAGGCCCATAAATACGTTTATTATTGTATTACATATTCATTTTACTGAAAACTAAAGTAAGAATTTTTACACTTGATATTCCAAGAAAGGCCCAGGATGAGAATTTTGCCTAGGGCCCGACTTTACTTTAGTCCGCCTCTGGACGACGCCATCGACTACGTACAGATTAGACGGGATAAAAGTCTGTGTACAATAAAATACAAAATATGTCCACAGCATCGAGTTAGGTCAAGTCCCTATGTTGTGAGTGCGGTGGTCAATGAAGAAAATGGCATAATGCTAAAGGTGCACTGCCACGATTGTGCCGCAGCAGAAGGCGGATATAAACACGCGGTAGCGTTCTTAATGACTCTTCATCGGAGAAGTGAAGAGCCTTCTCTGACATCAGTAGAGTGCTACTGGAAAAAGACATAATGTCGAAAGTTGGCAACACCACGAAATTTTTGACAGTTAAAGAAGTGGCACAAGGAATAGATAATAGAAATACAGTTGCGATCAAAAAATTTTGGACGTCAAGGACATCTAATTGTCATTAGGTGTAGGACAGCCTTTAATATTTTGTATTCAAAGTCATTAATTTTGACATTTAAAACGTTAATAATCACAGTAATGCGCGGCCCAGATTAGACATTTTTAAACGTCAAAAAACGCCGTCCAAAATTTTTTGAACGCAACTGTATGTGTCCACGTACATGTTGTTCCATCTGTTGTAACCTCACTCTGTAATTGATTTTCTATAAATAAATCATTTTCTTGTTTTATAATGGGCATAGATTGTGATTTGTTTTTATGTCTCAGTATTCCTCGACCTGATTGACACTGAAATTTCGTTGGAATACATCCCGGTTTCAAACGAATTCTTCCCACGTTGCCCATTAGTTTGTATTCCGTAAAATTTTCCATATCATTTTCCAACTGAAATAAAGAAAAACATTACTATCTATCTCTAAATAGATATCGGAGCAACTTACATCAAAATGATCTTCACAAAAATACAATGTTGAAGTGGATAAATTTTTATGATCTTTTCCAGCAACTTCTAACCATTTTCTTCGAATGTTTTCTGAGTGCGGAACATAAATAAATAACTTTTCGGGATTTCTTTTTGCTGTATTTGAGCATTTAGGCACTGCACAACGCTTTTTAATTAAATAGGACATTTTTATTAATAAATTCGCCAAAAACACTGTACGAAATTTATATATTTAACATTTAGGTAGTATTGCAAGAAGTTCGTTGTTTGCTACCAAACACATGGTAAACATATGACAACAGACACTGTTGTTCAACGCATGCGCAGTCACGCTCAGATTTAGAGGGCAGCAACAACGTCACGATCACAATGTGACCTTCAACTCGAGTTTTGGCGGTATTTTTACAGGTTTGAATTCTAAATCACTATTGTGAGCATGTTGATCATGTTTTTTGAAAAAGGATAAAATTCTACAATATTTTACAGCCTTCTAAAGAGTTTAAAATAATTTCTCAAAACTCGTCAAGTACCCAATTAGCCAAAAAAAAAAAAATACAGTCTGTACCAGAAAATATTGAAAATAATGGAATGGAATATTTTTCACTCTATTGTACCTCATTGATAAAATCATTTAAGATTGTATTATTATATTATTTATAGATTTCACTTTTTGAATCAAAGTTTACAGATAGATCTTCATAGTTTACCTCTTTCAAATTTAAACTTATTTCGAAGTACATCATCAATTTTTGGTCTTTTTCTTTTCTGCTTTATTGGACCATGAATTTTCTCGGATACTTTATTTTTATTTTCTGTTATATACAGCCACATATACTCTAATGACACTCCGGGCAACTCTTTCATCGCTTGCGTCCAAATTTCATCATTATAGCTGATGTATTTTCCATTTTCCATAAATTTAAAAATGTTCATCTTTCCATATATTTCTTCAGCGGAATACAGTGGCTTTCGTGGCATTTTAGTTTTGAACAAAATACCAATGATTACAAAACCTTGGAACCTGAAGAAGAGGTCTATAAAGGAATCAACTTAATTAAATAGTTATCACAACATTAATATTTATACATGTAGGGACGTACGTCTGTGATCTCTCATTTGCAGTTTCAGAGTATTTGTAAAATAAAAATGTTCAATATTTTGGTACAATAGATATTTAAACATATAAAATTAACAACATACCGTAAATATCATCATAAATTACTATTTAAAAACTAAATAAATCGAATTTATTTGTATCTTTGGTTATGTTGTTGCTTCCACGGAGAATAGAATACTTTTCTAATGAAGTACTCTATTCTCCGTTATTGCTTCTGGTTGCTTCATTACATAAATTCAATAAACTTATTAAAACAGACACAGATGGCGCAGTACGATGTTTCTCGACTAAAATTTGAGTAAAGAAATCATATAATTAAATATATATTTGTTCTTCGAACATGTTTAAGATTGAAAGAGGTCGACTATGAAGAGCTATTTGTAATATTTTATTCAAAAAGTGAATCTAGTAATAATATAATAACATAACGTTAAATGGTTTTACCAATAAAATCCGATACTCCTGCACCTGAATAGAGTAAATGATCTTTTTTTTTGTTACTACAGCAAACTACAAACTACATCAATAAGTGGCGTTTGTTGGTTAAAATGAACAAAAAAAAATTAGGTATTTATTCAAGGGTGTTCCAGCGTGACGGAGCTCATTTTATATTCACCACAAAATAGAAATTGATCATGCATGAAAAAGTGGATGGAAGTAAAAGAGATGACTGTCGAGTTGGTGCACCTTTCATGCCATCTCGATGCTCGATAACATTATTGCCTAAATAAAAGATACTGATTTTACACCTAATAAATTCCTAGGTCTATGGTAACTTACAGCTAGTTGTATATTTGTTAATGCTTCAAGATCCTTTGTGCAATAATTCTAGAGATCATAAAGTCATCAAGCCACAAAATCGATACGAGATTTAGCCTACTATAATATTCTATAGAATTTCTGAACTATTTACTTTAAAATAACATAAATTAACCACTTTTCTTTTAATATTGCTTTCAAAATAATGAATGTGCAGGCATATGTTTTGGAAAATATGAATAAACAATCTAAATCTCTATATTCAAACTCACTGCTAAGTATACTTCTTGCACTAGGTGTATTTTGATAAGCATTCAAGTAAGGTGAATCATAAAGTTGCCATCGAAGAACTGATGTAGATATTGGAAGATGTCAAAATTTTTTATGAGAGATGAAAATAGGCAGTTACCGTTGCCAGAAATGTTGGCTTCATGGAGTAACGAGACGTTTGGCATAGCACATTCATGATGTTCCTCATATGGGGCTTGAAATGATTGAAAATTTGGATTTATCAGTTGCTTAGCTTCATTATTCACTGAGGCTTGAATTTCATTCGCCTGCATTTGAAATTGATTAAAGATTAGTTCTTCACAGTTTGTAGTATCATGATGATCAGTTTCTGTCTGATTTTTGATTAATACCGCCGGTAATAAGTCTTCTTTCGATTTAAGTAAAGAGTCAAGTTCAGCACGTTGCTTTTCTGGTTTTAACCTATCTCGATACCTTTTAGCGCGTTCAGCATCTTTTTTCTTTCTAAAATTAAAAATTATTAGTTCAAACAGAAATAGAAAAAAACAAATATAATCGTTGTTTATGAAAGATTTATTATACCTGGCAAGAATCAAAGTTTCATTTTGTTGGAGGTTTTTTTTTCTCTGCCGGAATTCTTGTTGACGTTGAGCGTTTGTTTTTGGTATTTTTTTCGGTTGCTGAAGTTCTCTTTCGATTTTTTTTCTCATTCGATACCTTTTTTGACGCTGAGCTTTTTGAATTTTTCTTTTCATTAGTCTTTCTCTGTAATGCATGTAAATAGTAAACAGTACCTAAATTCAAATCATAGAATCGACAGGAACCCACACAACGAAAAAATGCTCCAAAATTTAAATTCTTCTTGATTTTAGAGTCTCCAAATATAAAATGTTGAATTTTGAGATTAGTATTTAAAAATTACCACCAATATACACTTGCGATCAAAAAATTTTGGACGTCAAGGACATCTAATTGTCAGTTGGTGTAGGACAACCTTTAATATTTTATATTAAAAAGTCATTAATTTTGACATTTAGGACGTTAATAATAACAGTAATGCTTGGCCCAGATTGAACATTTTTAAACGTCAAAAAAAAACGCCGTCCAAAATTTTTTGATCGCGACTGTATAGTGCATTCAGGCAACAAAGGATTACTAAATTTGACGGATTTGTCACTAGTATTCCGCTCAACAAACATAGTATCACCCTAGGAAAGATAAAATAAATAATAAAATACGAAAAACTAAAGTTTAGGAAAGTTTTAGTCACTGAATTTAATGTAAACAAACACGTTAATTTTATTCAATCAGGTGCTCCACTATTAAACATTGTTTTTATTCCAAGTAAACATGTAAAATTTAGGGACTTTTCAAATATTAGGTTGCATATAACCTATCATTTGTGATTTAAAATTGTGATAGGAAGGAGTATAAACAGTAAATATCAAATTATTCAATTTTATTAACTTATTGACTTACGTTTCTGAGTTTGTATCACACATTTCACGAATATTCGTTGCAAAATTGCACTAATGACACAATATCACTCACGTATGATTTAAAACAAAAACAAATAACAAACAACAAAATAAGTTTTGAGCACTCATTCAATATTGGTATGGCATATAACAGAAATGTAACAGAAAGAGACAGTGACGGAAATGGAGGGCGCATAACGTTTTTCTCGTACGTGACGATTTCACACAAGGACGAACGGCTAGCCGCAGCTCTGCGCCCTCCAATCATAGCACGAGAAATTAATAATCAATGGCATTATAGTAAACAGTAACGTCCTGTTTATTATTGTTTAAAATATTATATAGTAATTAATGTATCAAGAGCGTTATGAGACAAATAATACGAGTGTAGATAGTATATGGCCCGAGGGCTTCCGTAAGAACCGCAATAATAAGCAAATCACTTGAAAACAAAAGAGGATCTGTACTTTTAGAACTACGTAATAAGAAGACATCTCATATCTTTGTCTAATTAACACAGTATAGTATAATAAACAAAGACCCAAGATGTCTTCTTATTACGGCACTTATACAACTGTAAAATAATCAAGCTATAAGGTTGATATACCTGCTTTTTTTCCTTCCCCACCGCGAGAAATTTGAACTAGGCATAACGAACAAACGGCGAACTTGTTATTATCACTATTGATCTCAAAGTATTGCCAAATAGGCGATCTTTTTTTTATCGATGACATTTCTCTTTCGATTATCTTGTAATTGATAAATTAATTTAGTTTTAATAGTAATAAGCAATTAATAAATAATTGTAACGAATTATGTGAATATCATTCGCTAAGGAATCACATATAATTACGCCCGAACTAGTCCGATATTGTACATTGTACCCCACCGCGCGGAATTTGCCGGATATCCGGTATCCGGCAGATAGCAGGTCATTCGGGTGCAATCAACCAATCAGACGTGTAATCGTATAGTCACTGTCCATTGGCCAGCGCTCATGGCGCACATATTTAAATAGGAATCTCTTCAAGTAGTTTATCCATTTTCACATAAATATGGGATCGTCGAGATTTTTGATGTTTTTTTTTTATCAGGATAGGTCAAATTGATTGCCCGAATTCAACTGTGTCAGTGTTGTCAGACGTTTAAGCGGTGTAGATAATTAGATTCTAAACAAAATTATAAAATTATCAAACATCTGGCAACAGTGATCAATGTTTTCCTTACATAACACGCGCAGTACATAAATGGAGGGGAATTTGGTCGGCACATGGCGGTTACATGCGACCACATTTGCTCCACATGGACATTCTCTATCCCCACCACCAATGCGCTGATGTTTTTGTTATGTGAGATATACAGATCTGGCGGCTCTCCTAGGCACATAGGAGAAACGTTCGCCCCTCCCATCTGTAGCACTTGTATATGAGTTAGAAGGAGATAAAGAGAAAGTAGGTGGTGAAAGAATTAAAAATGCAACCACCCACCCTTAGTCCCTTGATCAAACAGAACACTTTCAATTGTAACAAAAATTCCACAAATATCCCATATTTTAGAAAATGTCAACATCCACATGTTAGAGATTCGGTATCTTTGTCACACAGTATCCGAATTTCTGAAATTACATCCCCGATCAAACGTATCAGACAAAGAAGGGACTACAAATTTTTTGCAGGCTGGGGCCTGAATATTAAGCCCTATTAGTCTCATGGTAAATCTACCCGTGCGTACAGTTCAAATCTAATATTGTGCGTTTGCATCTTTTTTACCGCAGAAATCCAATTTTGATAGATATGATTTTTGATAAATGACAAAAGTACGCTTTTGTTGACTGGATCTTTTTATTTGTCAAAAACCACCTAGAAAACACAGTGTCTATTGTTATCTTCATCCGTTTATTATTAGAAATATTACAATTCTTAAATTAATAATTACTTTTTGATCGCAATACAGATTTTAAACGAGCAGGCGGTGAATAGTCCGGATCTGGAATAAATGGCGGTTTCACGCTATATAAATAAGTCTGCGCCGGCCGGACTCTATCAATTGTTGCGGCTCTGTCATTAGAAGACGGATCATTACTTCTGAAATTATTATTACTCGGCGGCAAGCCTTTAAGACTCTGAGGCGGTGTCACTAGTTGATAGAACGACTGACTCCTCTGGATGCCGTGATTTGTATTGCCGTACCCTTCGTTATTAGAAACGGACCAAGGTGATTGATCCGATGGTAATTTCCACGGCGGATTTTCACTAGAATAAGAACAAGAACGTTACATACGTAGAGTTGTAGTGTTAGCGTTCAATCATTCGTTGCCGATACTCTAATTTTACGATTTTGCTAATTAAGCACGGATACGAATGAATGAACGCTTATGCCTAGTTTCAAATGACTCAGACGAGAGTTATGTGACGTACGTTTCAGTTTGATAAGCGTCGATAATCGAGATATCTGGGGATGAATTTTCCTAAAATAAAAATAAAGTTATTCGGCTGTATTGTTTAAAATTTGATTTTCACATACGTGTTGCGCAATGTTTACAGTGAATTTGTAGAGAATCACCACAAGAACAAAATCAACAATCCATAGTATATATCCTCTAGCAGCTACAGACATTACAATTATATAACTGTCCAATACTTCCAAAGGAAAACCTACAATTTCAGCAGACTTGTCATGAACAATTGTATAATCATAGGCAATTAACCCAACAAGCACCAGATCAAGGCATAATATTATCAAAGTTACAGTGCTCCAAATTCCAAGAGAGTACAAACTATATTTCCATTTATTGTGCAGCATTACTAGAAAGTGTACAAAATTATTACAATACGTAAAATAGTTGATTCTTAAATTACCGCTGCATACAACTGAAGACGCAATAAACCACACAAGCGATAAGACCAAATAAAACCACATAAAAATCGAGAAATTCACAGGTGTTACAATTATGCCTTCGATAAAAGATAAACCATCGCCTGCAATTTTAAATAATAATGCCGTACTTTTTTCGTGAACGGTAACAAAATTTTCCGCTTACCGAGAAATATGTGATAAATGTAGAAAGCATAATCTCCCGCTTCTGGTTGTGTTCCTGCTGTAATTGCCCCAAAATAGCAACACAGGCATAATATCGAAAAGACCATCCATACCACACCTTGAATCTACAATCGTTAATTATTATAATTTATTAATTATTGTTGAATTAACTTACAATTCCTAAGATCGCGGCTGTTATTGCCACTGGTCGAATTAATTGTTTATTTACTTCAATTTGGCTCATCCTGTTTCACATAATCAGAACGAATTCTAATGTGGGAAATATTGATGATAACACGAATATTGATCATTATCGATAACAATTCGATAAGTCTAATCTTATCAGTGAAAAATAACAATAAATTTGTTGGTGAATCATTTATTATTACAAAGAAAAATATTGATTGCAGTTTTAAAAAATTTCATTTAATCTTTTTTCGGCTCGTGAAAGTACAATAATCGCGTTAACATGCTGACAATAGAGCACATCTGTTTCTGGCCACTGTAACGGGGATTCCCCTCATTGGGCGATACAAAATCAATGGCAACTTCACGATTAACAAACGTTAATATTGTTAGTAAATCTCGATCGTCACTGTGGCGTCTCAATTGTTTCACTAACGATTGTATAAAATAGGTGCCATTCCTCGGATCACGCCACGAATAATAGCCTTCCATTGTTGAATACATGACGAGCATATCAGCCATTACCGGAATCGAATAGTAGGCTTCAATAGATTGACTATCGGTCGTGATGTCGGTTTCATCCTGGTCCGGTGTGTAGTGAAGTAGATGTGATGGATGCAGACCAACACCACGGCAGGCCTAAAAGTACATCAAATTAATCCGGGGGTAGCGAAAATCCGATGAAAACAAAGGTCAGATCTGACCTATTTCTAGCTCTGATCATATATAGTTATATCTGATTTTTTTTTCATTGAGAAGGGCGCCCGGAACCCTTGTTTGCCCCTGGCGCAACTTGGTATCGGTCCAGCTCTGATCTTGTTATTATTAATATTATTATTGGAGAATCACCTGAATGAAAAACAGTTTCGGTTTGCCGGCTAGTGAAGGGCAATTTTTCGCCGAGAATTTCTCCCATAATTTCTTTGTAGGATAATCCTTATCTTTCGCATAAATTATCCCATTATCGCCATGGCTCATTACAACAATCACAAGACAATCACTGTCCGTATAATCCAATAGAGATGCTAACAATAGAATTGTATTTATTACAGCAAATTGTTGATGTTTAAGTCACCTTTATATAAGGTATCCTCAACTTGATTGGCGGTCAGATCGTCATAATCGTTAATTTGGAAGCCTAAATCCGTCAATATATCAATGAGATCGGTTTTGTCTTTATCGGAGCCGTCACGGCGCGGTATTTTCGGATTGGAGAAATTGATGTGATTGAAAATGATCGCAGTACCACGATGCGAATGATTCATTTTGTAAGTGTCTGAATATGGTGGAGGAGCTGCGGTTGTTGTCTCCGATTTTTGTGCGTCTCTCCTTTGTTATAAAATAAAATTGTTGTGTTGAATCGAATGAAAATGGATTACACTTACTTGATAAGGCCCGCCAAAAAATTGCTAATCTTGGCATCTTGTTTTGTATCAAGAATATCGTTACTTGGCTCCTCGTTTCTATCATCCATTCTTGTGGAATACAACGAACAGTTCTGGCAGATCGGTTGGTGTATGTCGAATATTTATTATTTATTTTATCAGGATTTGGTGATTTGCAAAGTTTCGATGATAATCATTGAGCATATGGCGCATTTAATAAAGGTACAAACAAAATATTCAAATACTCCTGATTGATAAGTTAATCTCAGAGTACACAATTCAAGGAGAGTCGGTTTACTTAAGGAAAACCTGCTACTGTAGAGGAAAATTTCAAAACTTACAAAAAAATCGTAGCAAAGATTCAATTTTTTCACGTTTCAACTCAGTCTCGAGCGAAATCAAGCACCTTTTACAAATATTAATAATTTGTTATCTAAGGGGGCCAGCTGATAAGATTAGCAGCATTTTCATCAAATTAGCTGTCCTCTGTTGGTGTAGAAAAATGTGCATAGGAATGCACAAACAAAATGGAAATTTATAGGAATACATTTCCATTTTGTTTTTCATTTATCACCTCACGGAGGTACTTAGAATAAGTTTTTAATCCTAACGTTCGAATAAAGTATCTTTTATCTATTTTATTCTACGTTTCCAATAGTATTTTTTTTTTTAATTTTCATGATATTTTTGTAAACATGTTCATTTCCGAGTATTGCATCATTTCTCAGAATTTAATCATTTTTGACCAATTCTCGAAATTTATCATTAATTATTTGCGCACTTTCACTTGAATTTTGACTGTCTTCTCCGTTTTTCTATGCATCTTTACCTCGCCAAAGTGCGGAAAAGGCCGTTTAACGAACGACCGATTTTAAATGTTAATTAACTGTGAGCACACCTCATTCATGAAGTGGCAGAGTGCACCGAAAAGTCCAGCAAGTTGAAGAAACTTATGCAAGTAATAAAGCGCAAGAGAGACGTAAACAGTTCCTCTTAAAATTGATTTCCAATACCGGTTTCTGTTACTTTCCTTTTCTGCTCACATGGTTGGGTCGCAAGTGGGATGCTTTCAAAAGGAAACCATTTTCTGCATCTGTTTTGCAAAGGGTGTGACAACTGGTAAAGTTAACTATCTCACCATTTCAACATTGTAATGTGAAAAATAGAGAAAGAAACTAGAGAGGTTGGGCGAAATCCCAATATCGGCACCTTCAATGTGCATAAATGAATCTGCAATAGTTTTATAGCATTGTACTATTTTTAAAAAAATACTACTATACCGCGTGTTCGCGTCAAGTGTGAATCCTCAAATATCTCGTTTGTTTATGAATTGAAATCGAAAAGTATCTAAAGAAATTAGACTACAATGTCTATACTTCAATTGACCGATTCGATTTTCGTTCTAGCTATTTTGGAAATGCCAAAACGTCATATAGGGTCTCGAAAATTACTCACTATTAGGAAACCAATTACCTACAATGAATACTGCGACTGAATTTGATATGAAAATAATTTTTTTCTTTGAAAAACTTCACATTTGCTGCTCAAAAAGAAATTAGAACTTCTTTGGGGTTCAATAACTTATCCATTTATGAAAAAAGCCGACGTCAGAATTGTTTACTATACTTGGAATGCGAATGTTATTATTACAACTGTTGACAACATTTGAATCAAAACAATTGCAAGGCCAATAGTATTGTTTATAAATACAATTGTTTATGAATGAGATCTTGTCAACAGTTCATAAACAAACACCCGGTATATATTGTATATGTTTATTAAAAAAGGAATGTCCAGCATTTATTATAATATATCATTTAACTAAGTTGAAAGAGAAGAAGCGTAAAACGGCAAGGATAAGTTTGAGCATGTTCTCACAGCAAACACGAGTTCGGAGCCTCTCATAATGAGTTTGCGCTTGAAAATTCACTTAACCGAGGGTCGATTCTACAGTCCGTTTGATTCCGTCAGAAATTCCGGCAAAAATCGTATATAGCCGTTCCATGATAAATCTCCGGGAGTGGTGGGAGAAGGGAGTACTCTCGGGTTATCTCACATATTTATGATTACTATGTAATAAATAATTATTAATAACCCTCTCGCAAGCATTTTTAGGGAAATATTGGAATACTCGCCGATTTTCGGCAAAAATCGAAAAGCTCGATTGAAATTTATTGTATCCCTGTTTCTCTTGCTCGACTGGCCGTTGCGGTCTCAAATATAACTAAAACGTGGAATAAAGTGGGGAATGCCTTTTAGAATAAATAAAATACACATGAATTGTAGCATCGATCCTTAAGCTTCTTCTCTTTCCGTGCCCCAAACACTTTGTAGAAAAAATCTATACAACTAAAAAACGAATCTAGATTGATCTGGCAGTCTAGCGTACATTGGACTCTGCATCGGTGTTAGATTCGGTGTTGTGTTATAAGCATTATTTTGCCACTCATTCATCCATGGAGTTTCATTTTGATTAACACTCCTACGGCCTTGTGATGGTGGTCGCGTATCACTAAGTCCACTCCAATAAGTTGGATTACCTAGTATTGATTGTGGATTAGGTCGTGGAATTGTTGGGCTAGAAAAATTAAGAAATTTCACATGATTAAAACAATAGTTTCTTATGATATTAGGGTTAAAAGTGGCGTTTTAGTCACTTTTAGCACTTGTATTATACAAAATTTTTCTACAAACACAGTTGAAACCGCCTAAGTCAACGCATATTTTAAAAAAAATGCTTGATTTATCAAGTATGCGTCAAAGTCGTTCCTAGTACTATTGTACAACTAGTGCGAAAAGTTGTCTATTACAATAATGCGCAACAAATAATCGCACTAGTGTCACATTATTCTATAAAATATCAGCAAAAGCGTTATTTAGCATTTCAAAGGGTCTTAACACCCATTACTTTTGCGTGGGCGAAACGGAAACATAGCACTTTCGACGCATGCTTGATAGAAAGAAAACGTATTTTTCATTGGCTTACATTGGAGTTCCTGTCGCACTCGCCCTTTTTACGGCCGATTTCTGGTTCTCATACAGAAAATACGCAAATATCAAATTGACAATCCATAGAATATAACCTCGTGCACCAAATGTTATCACAGGCAACCAAATATTGTAGCACAGCATTTCATTACCTACAGTTATCGGAGACGGTATACCATGGGATTTATCTACCATACAGGCGTCGAAAGCTGCACCGAGCATAATCACTAATATTAAATCTACTGTTGAAATTCCACAAGTGATAGCAATCCAAATTTTTGAAGCTCTAGAGACTCTATCAGTGTCATTGTCTTTAATCGCTGTAATTAATCGAGAATTAATTATTAAAATATTAAATGCTCAGCTATTTACCAATAGCTAGAATTACAGAACTGCCAATCCAAACTACGGCCAATATTATATGAATCCACATGAATATTGTGAAAGTATTCGGTGTCACAACTCCATTAGTAATAGTACTTGGTAATTCCTCTAGAATTTTTATTAAAGTTATTTTAAAAGTCTTAAAATACTCACTAAAAATTTACTGTTTAGAAGGTAAGTATAAAGCAGGATACCGTAAGCTTCAAGATAATTTGCTGGTGTAGTCAATGTAATGCCCACTTCGTATAGAATCACACAGACTAAAGACAGAATCAACCAAGTAACACCTTGGAGCTAAAATTGCAATATTTTTTTTTGGTTTCAAACTATCGAAAAAGACCTGATATTGTCTACTTACGACACCCAAAAAACTAGCAAAATAGGCAAACGTCCTTTGACCATCTGTTAAGGACATTTTTACGAAATATTTTCTACATTAATCAATACTATACTGATGACAAATAGTGACTGATATTGAGGCTTATCTATTAGCAAATTATTCTAATCTTATCATTACATTAGTCATTCAATTGGAAGATTAGTCGACAATCAATTGTTACTTAGAAATAAATTTTGCAATGTAACAAAACGGCAAATTCGGGGGTTTATTTGCAAAAGCCCAAAATGCTAGTTTTCTTCAATATTAATGTTAACTTACAAATCATTCTCCAAAATAGGGGTAGGACCTTGTAAAATTAATTTTATATTGAAATTTGAGGTCATCTGGAACACAGTCTCTTACTGTTTCAAATGCAGGACATACAAGGAGGGTAAAGCATCTAGGTGCACACTAGGGTGAGCCAAAAGGGCTAACCCATCGAATTTATGTTCGAAAAAAAATTCTCCTATTGAGCGGAAAGGTGTCGGTGACCATTTGAAATTTCCCATTTAAATAACATGCAAAAAAAATTTTGTCCATTACAAACGCTATAACTTTTGAACCGTTTGAGATAAAAATTTTATCCAGGCATATTCTTGTAGAGCATTAAATTCTCTAAAAAGGTGTTGTAGAGTTGATTTTTTAACTCCAAAATTCATACACTTACGGGTTATGAAACTTAATGAAAAATAGATATGTTTTTTTTTCAACTTTAATTTTTGAGTTAGAAGAATCAACTTCAAAGTATTTTTTTATAGAATTTAATGCCCTATAAGAATATGCCCGGATGAAATCTTTATTTCAAACATTTTTAATGAAAATTTCCATAATAGCTTGAAACTAAACATATCTGTTTTTCATCAACTTTCAAAGTCCGTAAGTATATGAATTTTTGAGTTAAAAAAATCAACTCTAAAGCATATTTTAGAGAATTTAATGCCCTACAAGTATGTGCCTCAATAAAAAAATAAAAATTTTATCTTAAATGGTTCAAAACTTATAGCATTTTTAAAATTGAGCCAAAAATTTTTCCCAATGGGAGAATTTTTTTTCCAACATATAGGCCCTTTTGGAACCACAAATTCGATAGGTTAGTCATTTCGGCTCACCCTAGTGACACGTTACAATCCTGATCGTTTTGTAAGATATTCCAAAATTTTTTGTTTAGTCTCTGTTTTTCTCAGACATATTACTGGCGGCATCACTCATGCTATGTAGGAGAAAAGCATCTTTATACACACAACGAAGATAGCAGATGTTTGGCATGTCTAATATACATTCTTATATACCGCAAAGGATGTCAATCCAAAAAAGTAAAGTCGACACAACTACATCCTATTATCAATTTATTATCCCTATCTTTTTCTGTCAAATTTTTTAACAGTGAGTAAGCGAATTCTTCCTATCCACCTGGTTGGTTTGCCCATATTTTATATTTATTGGTCCGGCATTTTAGGAGGACGAATTCCGACGCAGGCAACTATCGGGAAATTTTGACAGTACAGATTCGCAGTTCAGTAACGTAACGTAGAAAATTTTACACAGTAAAAGATAGATAAATAAAAATAAATCACGCAAAAAGTATATTTAATGAAGAATAATACAAATATATAAATTTTAATTTTCCATAATTACCCTACGTGCATTTTGTCATGATTACGCTATTGGAAAAATTCAAATTAACGTCGAGAGTCAATTCACTGCGTATACCGAGCTCTCGTCGGCCTAAAATGCGCGACCTGTACTTTGTTACCTGTAATTTGTTACTGTAAAAGGTGTACGGGACGAGAAAACCAAAAGTAGTATGTCAAAAGATTTTGTATTAGCATTTTAGAAGCGTTTTGGGTGAAGGGATTGTGGTTATCAAATTAATCTTTTGATCCAAAAAACTCACAAAAAGTAAATCCAATAACTATATATAAAACGGTTTTTTTTAATATTTAAATTATTTGAAAGAAACACAAATTATTCGAATAATAATCAATTAATTTTTTCTATCCGGTGTTATCGTATATCTAGACATTCGTCTCTCAATCTCTGGATCGGGTACATAATTGGACGTTTCATAATAGACATTTCGTCGAAACGGTCTAAATGTGGATGTCGTAGATGCCGGTTCTGGACTTGGAAGTTGGCTCACACGTTCCTCGCTCGGTGCTTGTTCAGGTCTGAATAAAGGGAAATTTTGAAGAAAAAAAAACAAATTTCTTGGAGCAAAAGCAAAGCTCGTACACGTTCGATCAAGGCTTGTTGTTGCACAATTGTGGCCAGATCCAGGTCAATGAAGGAAAAGAGGAAGCAGGTGCTAAAGACAAATCCAAGATGGCGACACAAGATAGTGGAATATAGCACACTGGCAAAAATTCAAACGCACAACAGCATAGAAACAAGTAATACTCAATCCGTATGAGGAATCATCAAACAAAGAGAGGATTACATCATTTCCAAACGCATTTAAGCCGCACAGTCACAATTCGATATATTTCTTACCCCGGTTCTTCATATAAGTTTCTTTGTTCAGTTTGATTAATTAGTTTCTAAAAGAATTTCCAATAATTCCTGGTTAAAGAAAACAAATTCAAATACTTACCGCTCTACAACTGAGCCAAACTTTTATCATAAAGCCAGTAATGATTAAATTAATAAGCCATAGAAAATAACCTCTAGCCGACAGTGTCATCATGGTACCATACACAAAAATCGAGTACAAATATAGTAATCTGAATTCAGTTGTTGCATCATTATATGCATCAATGCAATATTGATAATCATGAGCAAATAATGCAAATGCAACAATATCATTGACTGTAATGATTATTGAATTGATTATCCAAACACTGGCAGTTTCTATGAAGGTGATTCGTTTATACGTTCGACGATGCCCTACAATTTCTTCAATAACAATTCAAATATTTACAATCAAAATTACAACCTATATAGAGCAGAATCGATGTAATAATCCATAGTAAATGGAAGCAAAAGTAGAGTATTGCTAGAGTAAAAAATATGACTGGTTGGACATAAAGACCTGGCGTCCTGTCTCGATCTAAAAATATCGAACTTCTTCATATCGATCGATTAAGTAAGTACCTCAATTACCTCTGAGAAATGCTTCATAAAAATAACTATAAAGTATTTTATCGTAATCATCGGTATAATATCTAATAGGCGTTGTATAATTTCCAGCCAAATGCCAACAAAAAGCTATCAAAGATGCAATGGTCCATATTACACCTTGGCACTGAGATGATAAGAATATTAATGTTATAGAACGTTTCTGGACATAGAGGAAAACTTTGAAGCGACAGGTGAAGTGACATTAATAGCGAAACAAAACAGGAAATTCCCTAAACCAAATCGATGGTCTCATAAGGACAAACACTGATTTATTTGACTCTCTTGAAGCCAGAAAACTGTGTTAGCTCGACTAATAAAACTGGGTCATTATATGTTGGAAAAAAACACTCAGCAAATTACATGAAGCAACCAGTTAGCAGATTCAATTTTCGTACGGATGCAGTGTGTCAGAATCTGGTGCACTTACCACTCCAAGAACTGCAGCGATTTGGGCAACCAAAGAATTAACACTAATTTCTGCCATTTATTTGGAATATTTACACTATGAATAATAAAAAGTACACCTCACAATACAAACGGTTATCAGATAAGACTCTAAGATAAAGCTTTATACACTGTTATAACTATAAAAACATACACAAAAAAAATGACCAGTGATAAACTATCTATAAATGACGCTAATATCAAATGATTAAATTCGTTTTTTAAAAATCCATCTATTTTGTTTGAACTCTACGTTGTAGAGAATTATTAAAACACTCAACATATTGATTCTTCATCGTTTCGATGATTTTGATTGTAGTGCAATTGCCAATTACGGATTCTAGCCGCTTGTGTAGTCTCATGTATTATCTTGCGCCGAATAAACTTTTCTTCTTCTTCATACAGCTGCTGATAAGATAGTATTGCCGTTTGTGTTACCACATAAATACCAATTATATTGATTATCCAAAATATTACACCTTTCGATGCGATTAACAGTGCAATCACAGTCGGTACAACTGATAAATTTTTTGATGGATTTTCCTCATTGAGAAAGCCAAATTTATCAGTATCTTTGATTCCGATAAACTTCAACCAATTGTCGAAAGTCTAAGATTTTCGAAATTTTCAATCTAAGAACAATTTTTTCATACAATTAAAATAATTACCCAAGTGGAGGGTAGATCGAGACCGAAATGTACTGTTGCAATAAAATCCATAATTACAACCAAACTAGTTGTGAGTATCCATGGTCCATAAAATAATAATGCGCCAGTTTCTTTGATCTTGAAACATACAGCCACTGTAAAGTTCAATAATTTGATTAAGTAGAATTGAAATTGTAATCAATTAGTTACTTAGAAGAGCCACAGATGCAACTAGCCAAAGAGTATTAATTATAATGTAGCAAAGAATATAAGTGACCATTCTGGGTTCGGCGTTAACTTTTTCAGGGAAAAAACCAGTCATATTAAAAATTTGCACGATAATCTTTTCATCTATGTCATCAAAAAGAGATGTTGTGTGCAAAACCAAATCCACAATCTTACTTTGCTTATCTGAAGAACAAAAAAGATCGATTCGTGATTCAATATTTAAATTATTCGAACTTACTGTACAAATAAGTCAGATAAAAGAGTGCTACATCTGTATGTGTCGGTGTTACTGAACCACCACTTAAACAATTACCATAGACACACAAGACGGTGTGTAAAAGTGATTCTCCCTGAGTAAAAAAAAATATTTTTTCTTAAATAGAATTAAAAACCAACATCTTACTTACAATAGTTAGTAATGCAAGTACAGAACTTGCTGCATAATAATTTCGACAACACACAGTCGGAAATACCATCACTAATTTTTGTTTACTTGGGAAAATAGTGCTGTTTGTATATTTGACCAAACTAACAAGTGATAGCTTGCTACGATAAGATAAAGACCGAATATTGATTATAAACGACTCCTACTCCTAGCAATTTGTTCGCATCTAATCAGGAAAAAAATCTTCAGTTTAATTAATTTTGCAATTTATTGATTTTAATCAAAACCTCTGCTGAGATTATTTTAGAGCTGGAAATATTCGATAACATTTCGGGGGTCAAACAGTGCAAAATTTTTGGCCAATTGAGAAAATAGTTTTCGAATTCAGTTTTGTAAAAGAGTGCATTACTTGTGCAAGAACTGTGAAGTTAATGTTCGAATCCGATTCAGGATGAGTCCGAATTAGAGTAAAGCCAGAACTGGTCTTAGTCATCTTTGATATCTTTGTTTTGATCTTGCATGTTAAGTCTTGGTCTTGGATTAGTCTTGCATCTTGCTTTTTCTTTGTCCAGCAGATTTTGACGTGCGTTTTAGTTATTTACTGATATAGACTTATGTGGGTCTGGGGCTGATTATTTCGAGATGGTTCTTCTTAGGAAGAAAAAATTCAAATAAGCTACAAAAGTTACTGGTATAACTTAATCCTCGTTAGTTTCATGGTAAGTCCGTCCCTAACAAGATCTATTAATCAGGGCCTAATTTCATAATCTAGTAGTTGTGCAAAAAGGGTAAAAAAAACACTGCATTTATTTACTTTAATTGCATTATTACATAAATCGAAATAAACGAGTGCAAAGCTTTAACATGCATATGATATTAGGCTAACAAATAAGCTACAAGAAGTGAAAACTTCTGATTTCCATGTTGGCTCAACTTCGTATATCGTAGCAAAGATCAACGTACAGTTTCGGTAGCAATGTTCTTAATTTAATCCCCACAATTTCGACAGATTCATTCGCCCAAAAAGAAGTACTTCATTTAGGGTCTGGCGTGTACTCGAAGTACCATTTTTCTTCATAGAATATATGAGCTTTTGAAGAACTTTCCATCGACCTTCTCAATGTGTACAGAGCACACGCGAAAGAGCAAACAATAGAAATTATCATGGAGATGAAAGAGAGCGTGCTCTCACTTGATTCCGTCCAATGTACCGTGAAAAGGGCTATTCCAAAAAAAAGAAGTTTCTGTAAGAAAAATAAAGTTTGATTTTCTCGTTTAAATTGGGTGTAACTACAAAGAGCGTGTCCAATCAACGTTTATAACAAAAAATCGACAGGTTTCAACTCATGTGACTTAAGGCTATTTCACGACCGTTGATATCCCATTTTTTTACAAAAGATTTAAAACCTCCTTTCGCATTCGTTTTCAGTTGTAATAAGCTGTAAGCTCAAGTGAAGATTTTTTCGGAAATATATCCAAGATTCCAGAAAAAGCAATGACTTCTTTCAAACAATTCTTGTTTATCAGATTTTCTGGAAAATAAATGCGAATTCTCGAAAAACAAATCCATACCGACGTCAGCCAAATTAACGACTATAACAGTCATAAATCTCACTCAATTCTGTTAGTAAACAAACAAAAATTGAAAGTGCGTGGAACGCCGCAGCGCATTAGAAGTGAAACTTCTTTGGTCAGAGATGAAGTTCATTTATTAATCTTTCTGTCGTTGCCTGAAGGCTCGATTTTTTTTTGCATTTCACTTATCTCAAAACGAACAAAAATCATAAATTGCAGTAGGCCAGAAACTTTTAGTTTCGTTTCAGACGGCGTTGTACATCGATCCATGATACCATCTTTAGACCCTTTATTTATTTTACACAGTTGGCAGAACTGATATAGAGAGTAGAAGCGACGCTATGGCAACGCTCCCACTCTTCCCTCTCAGCTGTCTGTTAGAGGGGAAGGGTTTCCCCTCAAGGAGTCACGCATTTTCGTCACGCTTCGAACAAGTTTACTACCCTACTAGCCTAAAGAAGTTTCACTTCAAAAAAAGGAGAAGAAATTGATTTAAATTGGTATTGTCACTGAATTTTAACTAAATAAGTTTTCCAAAAAACTTACATTACCACTGGAAACGAATGTAGGATTTTCTTTTTAACATTTTCAATATTTTATAAAACAGAATTTCAAAGTCAACACTGCACCGTTAAACATCGTGACGTCCCCTTAAGGATAAATACTTACGTTAAGTGCTTTTTATTCCATTTCGACAAAGAATTAAGTATTTGAAGAAGAAGAAAAAATGTGTTGCTACCGCTCCCAATGATAACGAACTTTATCGAGAAACCGTTAATTCGATTTACTTGTAAATATTTCTATAATTGAATTGTCGTGCAACTTTAACAAAACAAAATGCTGGTCTCATTCAGATCTATTCTTCATATGACGCAGTACCGTGTAAAACGAATAGGCATTTTTCAATATCTGCAATACACAATTTACCAAAATACTTATGAATATTAAAGAATCTCAATTACCATCAGAAAGCTATTTAGAGAGACTTCGAATAAATTGATAGCATACAATTTTGTAGTTTTCTGTGCATATTGTAGAAGAAACAACAAATTTCTTTTAAACTCTTTCGAACGATTCAACCAATCACATTCCAGAACTGCAAACGGTAATCGTTCACTCTACAATAAACATGTAATCATCAAGTGTTTTTGGATAATTTTATCACGGATTACTTGAACTTGAACTTGATTCCCCCAGACACAGTATAGGAAAAGTTCTACCAATATTCCAAATTGATAAGAAGCAAAACCCAATAAGCGTGCCAAATTGATTTCACCTGAAGTCAGTTGTATTAAAGTGAAACATAATGCACCTGAACTCGCGATGAATTGCATCAAATATAAGCCACTATAGATGTCGTTAACTTCATTAAAGAATCTCAAAATGGTTTGATGATGTTCAATACATTCGATTAGATCCGAATTCATCATATCTTCATTGGATTTATTATCGATATTTCGAATATTATCCATCAATATTTCATATTGAATAATTAAAATTACCAGTAGATAAAATGCTAGAAAATCATAATGTATATGCAATTGGCCCTGTATGCTGGTACTACAGATTTGGTGCACATAAACGCTCCAAAATACCCAAGTTTGAGAATAATCAAATGGATACCAAGTGTTTGTTAATAATGAGCGTCTGGCTAGTGAATCAACTGCCCACAAAGTGATTACAGTAAATGGTATCCAAAACAGTAATGTATACATACGATCGAAGAGTACAAATACTGATTGTGCTTGACTGATTACAGTTTTCGTTGTCGGTTGAAATTGCGGATTATTTGTCAATTCAAATAGTTTATTTATTCGTTTACGATTCGTATCAGTAACGTAGATTTTAACATTTGTTATTATTAAAATGACCGTTAAACTGACTTCTGATAATTCATCGAAATCTCTCGCTGTGAATATTCTCAATATTAATGAGAAATTGTATAAATTAAAGATTATTATTATTGTTGAGGCGTAAATTAATGTTAATAGATTGGAATCGTCTCGCCTACAAAAACCGTAAATTCTCAAATAGTTTAGAATTTTATTCGAACGTAATTGGAATATATTCGTAGACATACTGAAAAGTCCACTGGAAATCATTTGATTTGTTCCCTCTTTTATGTTAAGTCGAAATAATAAAAAAATCAATACTTACCGAATAATTTAGGAGGCACGGGAAATATTAAAATAATAGTTTTCATTTAATTTTCAACAATACAGTACCGTCTTTAGGTAAATCTGAACAATACAAGCTTTTAGCGTTGCAATTCTTTTTCCCCGAAGTAAATCAAATTATTCGATTAAAAGACACTAGCGACAAGCTGGGATTTACTACTAAATTGATGAATCTTGAAAATTGGGCCCAGTTTCTGAAAGGAGCCCCATGCTCAATCGAATCAGTAACGCCTGTATTTTTTTGAAGTGTTGAAATAGTTTCAGGCTCTGGTAAGTCCAGTGGTTGTTTGGAGGTGATTATTTTTAAGCCGACCCTGACTGAATCGAAACAACCGAAGATCTATTAATTATGGATAGAATTTTTTATAAGGAAATTACCTGATTTTTAACTGTTTTGAATGCTGATAATAATTTATCGAACCAATTCAAATTACAGCACAATTTTCCATCTGTTGAAATTCTTAGATTTTATTAAATTTTCACAACAATCAATAATTTATTGATTATAATAAGTCATAGTCGATCTGTGTAAATTCGGTCATCGAACAATAATATCCGATACAACGGGTATTATTGTTCGATTTCCAAATACGTTCGAGAATATTTCGATAGTATTGTATTTTTTTTTACTATTCCACAATTGGTGATACTTTGCAGTAACTTGAACGACATTTCTTCCAATATTTGGAAGTAATTATGACAATTCTTTGCAAGAAATTTTAGCACTCGCTTAATCTACATTGGACTACATACCTAATCAGCTTAGGTTGTTCCTTTGTTTTGCATTGTTAGCAATAAAAGAGCAACACTTGGATCATGCACTTCTAACGATAAAATACTAGAAATTGAGGGGTCACGTAACTCTTTATTCTTAAATATCTCGCTTGTTTGGGAATGGATCTTACAAGGAAACTACATGAGGTATCCCCCTCCGATTTTTTTTGAGCTTTTGATACGTTATTGCATATCGAACAATAAGCGATGTGTATTTTTTCTTAGCTACCCTTAAGCTGTTTTAAGGGGTGAAATATACCATCAAAGATTCATGAACATCTGGGTGCATCTATACACATTTATATAAGGACTTTATATCCACCAGTCCAGGGCGTCGTGGATGTAAAGGCTCCCCTGTCTTTGTAAAGGAAAACAGACAACGGACAATCTTGCGAATTTACTAGTAAAATAAAAATTAATTTGAAAGCATAAGAAATGTTAACAAGTAATAGTTATTTATGTATCAAGGGCATAATAACGATGTTTATATTCGAGGGCAACAGTTTACAATTCCGAGGGCCTCCGGCCCGAGGATTTGTAAGTTGCCCGAGATTTATAAACATCGAGTTATGCCAGAGGTTCATACAACGTTTTATTTTTCACTTGAAAATTATTTTATTTTTCACTTGAAAATTAATTACAATTAATTATTTTTTGACAAAAAATGCGTATTTATAAAAACGAAGTCTACTTTGAATTTGTACGTTATTTTGTATCTAAGACGATGAAGTCATTTATTTTTTTAATAACAAAACTTAAAAATCCGTGTGTGATGGGAAAAGAAATTCCGAAAACAATATCAGAACGTGCATTAAAAGCTGAGGAAGAGTTACTCCCAAAAAGTTACGATCGCTTTATGAAAGAGAGCTCCAAAAATTTGAAGACTGGAGAAATAAAAATTCTTTGAAAACTGCCAGTGAAACAGTTCTAATGGTATATTTTCATGAATTGGTACCTATTGTTTAATGATCCTACTTTTATGTCAGTTTCTTGCATGTCTTATTACGCCCGCATATCTTATTATGCCCGCTTATTATGCCCTAGGTTGAAATGACGGTTGTTATATATCGCGTATCCAAGATATAAACAAACAATTATATAGAAGTGAAAAATAAATAACTATTTCTTACAGAATGCTATTCTCTGTTTCGAGATTAAAGTTATAAATGGCAGTACATGAGCAAGTAATAGAATTTGCAGCTCAAAATATGCTCTGACTATCTATAACAGGGGTGGGCACATACTAGGACAATGAGAGCCGCAGTTCTGTTTTTCGTATGTCATAAAGAGCCACATAATAGTAACATAGTTATATGGTTATATATCTTATAACGGATTTAAATTTTCAATGAGAGCCGCACTTAGCCCAACAAAGAGCCGCATTTGCCCATCGTTGATCTATAGTATCTATGTTTAAACACTTTAAACAAAATAGCAATTTGCTTGATTAATTAGATAGACCACTATTCGATTATCAGCCCTGAGCCTTCAAATTTTATGGTTCGCCCTTGCTATTAGCCGATGTAGTTAATTTGGGGATATAATAAAAATGGTAGTTAGTTTTATAGTTCATACGGTAGGACTATTTTTGATAAGAAAGAATGTTTGTAATTTAAAATCTCATATCGAAAGTGTAAAAATAAGTATTGAAAGTAGTACGTAATGCAGTCAACGTCAGGGTGGCCGAGCGGTCTAAGGCGCCAGATTTAAGCTCTGGTTCCCAAACGGGAGCGTGGGTTCGAACCCCACCCCTGACAAATCCAAACTTTTTGACTTTTTCCAAATATTTTATAACTTCATTTTCAAAGCAGTGCAAACGATAATCAAATATTAAAAACAAATAAATTCTGTAAATAAACAAAGACGAAAGATTGATTTAAATTGCGGCTTAATCAAAGGGTAGAAAATGATATTTCATTTGAAAGTACTTTCAATATTATTTTTAAAGTAAGTGACAAATTAAGATTTTGGGACAATATGCTTTCTTACAATTCAACCCCAAACTTACAACCCTTCACAAGCATTACGCCGTCAAAAACAGGTAAGTTTTGTTTTTCAATTTGCTACTTGTATCCAAAATATCATCTTGATAGGGTTAATTATAGGGCTGAAAGGGGTGAAAAACGAAAAAAAAAGAATGAAAATTATTGATTCTAGCTCCAACCCTAAGTCAGATATCGAAAATAGGTTTTCATCATTTGATAGCCGTTTTTAAATCGTTGGAGGTATTTTGGAAAAACTAATATTGCAGGGTGAACTGCAACATCCCATTTACTCCCTTAAACTTTAGTATGGACGCGAATGAAAAAGTAAGCATCCCTTAAAGTGGTCCCTATGTATCAAAAATTATGAAAATCGGGAGTTTCCACTTCGCGTACTTTACTTGTGAAAATAGTCGATTGTTGAACAATCAAACCATCGTCTAGGGTACTAAAATCAGAAAGAAACAAAATAAAAGAATAAAATAAATGTTCTCCGGTTTAACATTGAAAAATACTGCTCTTCACGAGAACGTAAAGCGAACAAACAACTGCAATGACTAATTGTAAGCAATTTTTAGAGAAAAAAAAAATCCGTAATAATTAACTTTACCTATTTGTTTAAATAGTTAACAAGTTTGAATTCAATTAGAAATTTTCGCGGAACATGTTTCACAATAAGAACAATTCAGCATGCTAAAAAATCGTGTTTTTCTCTAACTGAAAACATATTTACGTAAATTTGAGAATTAAAAGCAACAAAAATCGCAAATTCATGTTTGTTTTCAAACCAAAAAATCGATTTTTAATACAAAACGTGATTGTTAATTTACTTAACCAATTAACAAGAATCATGATAATAAAATCTGTAAATGTTTTAAGTAAATACAACGTCAATAGACTATTATTCCTATATAAAAGCGAAATAAGCGAAAATTTCGCAGTATTCTCACTCAATTAGTTATTTAATAGTTTAAATTATAGATATAATATGGAAAAAATATACCGTTTTGCCGTCATTTTCTACATTTGTGCCATTTTTAGTGCTTCACTGAGCACCGATGAGGTTCCGGTCGAAGACAGTGACTTTGAAAACTCCACAGGCGCCACAAATGGCACCCAAGATTTGTACGTTTTTTTCGAAAATTCGAAACGCTCCTTAGTAATTTATAATTGTTTTGCAGGTACATTATTAAGACTGTCGTGTACGAGATCGGTATCCTCACAGATGCTGGAAACGATACCGAAGACCTGTCCACGTAAGTAGCCAATCTTAATTTTAATCGAAATTAATTCAAAAATTATCCAGACACGAAGCCGTCGAAGTATCAATCTTCGATCCAATCCACAACGACAGTGTGATCGATCTGAACAATATCCCTCTACCGATCCAGACTAACGTCAGCGGTGTCACTATAACCGGTCTATTGAAAACCAATTTAGGAACGTTACCAATACCGGAGGATGGGAGTGTAGCACTTTTTCCAGAGAAACAGGTGGCCATCAGACACAATATTAGCACGCAAAATCCAGAATCCCAAGTCGAGCTTATTTCACGATTATCCGAAGTGTTGGGTTTGCCTACAATCAACGGTGATAGAAAATCGATCGAGACGAACTTACCGTAATTGCTGAATGTTTCAGCGACAACCAACAAAGACTGCACGAATTTTCAGGCGTTTTTTATAAAGAAAAAGATCGGATCAAAAGAATAACACTACAATTTTATTTAGGAAATTATGTTTCAACAAAAGTATATAAAAATAAATACAAATTGTGAAGAGCTTGTCACAAACATTACATTTTTATGTTGTAAAAACTAAAGAAAAAAATACATACATCTAATAACTCCTACTATTCTATTTCTTTAGTCTTTCTTTGCAAGTGCATTTTTTTTTAATAATTTGTTCTATCCTATATACCATGTATGAAAATTTATTTATATTTGTATATATATTACATATTACATAATAAATAGGTAATATACGAACTATTCAATTAAATAAGATAGCATTTCCACCGAAACTGCTTGGTCCTTAGTACTTTAAAAAATTATTACTACGTTGTTGTTTAATAAATTTGTTAGAACTGTCCACTCACCACATCATATCATCATTATTACTATTATTATTATTAATTACTATTATTACTGTTATTAATAATTACTAAAGTATATACAGTGCTTAACGTTCCAGAAACATCAACTTTTCATGTTCAATTAACAATTTGATGATAAGTTTAGAGCAGATGAATTAAGTGTTGTAGGATCAGCATCTAGAAAAGAATTAAGAAATGGAGGGACAACTGGCAAGTTCCATCAAAAAAACACCAAATAAAATACGGAAAACGAGGGATTAAACCGATAAAGTGATATCGTAATATCTAATTCAATCCAATAATGAAATGTTTTATAGATCAATTAAAAGAGAATGCTCTTCCTCACAAGTTGCTGTTTTACGAGAATATTGAAACTATAAAAGAACCATTCGTATTATTAACAATTTACACAGTAACATATGTTATATAATTTTTGTTTTAATAAAAATGATAATACCTATGATTTACACTGATATCACGATATCATTATTACATTTGTCTTTAAAAAATAGTAAAAAAAAAATAACCAACACTTTCACAGACAGTTCGTAACTTGTCTATTATCTTTAGATAACAATGCCGTGATAAATTACCTACTTTTACTAGTACTCGGATTGTTATTGCGACAATTTGTCGATCCTGTCGTTGATAATGATGCACCACTCTCTTTACTAGTACCAGCACTAGTAATCGATTTAGCCGGTTGTGGTATTATTGTTATTTCATCATTAATTTTCAACGGTTTCATTAATTGATCATTTTTACTACCACTACTACTTGATGTTGATGATGATGATGAATTCTTTTTATCCATAACACGTCTAGCAACAACACTATGTGCTGAATATACATGATTCTCGAATTGTTTATACATTCCAAATGTTGCTGTACACACTGTACACTTATACGATAAATGAGCCGGTTTTAGAGTCATATTATGATCACGTGCTACATGATTCAATAACTTCCACTGATAAACCTATAAATTACATAACATTTATAAAAATATTAATAATATTAATAGAGAAATGAATAATTTAATTACCCTTCCACAAACAGGACAACGGCCGGCATCTTTACTTTTATTAGCAGCATCTTGCATACTAGATGTAACCAGACCATGTGATCCTAATAAATGTCGTTCTAAACCTTGATCAGTGAAAAATCTAAATTGGCACTTTTGGCAGTTTAATGGTGGCCTATTATAAATCATTTTTGGATGTATTTTAACTTTATGTATCCATTGCATATGATTTCTTAATTGTTCTAAATCTTTTATATAACCATCACAGATCTCACATATAACAAATGAATTCTTTGAACTTGTATCGCCCGGCTTCGATGAAGACATATTTGTATTTGGTGTTGTTGATGCACGAGGTAGTGGTGTAATCGATATACTTGGTTGATGCATTGTTTTATTCTTTGATTGATTCTGTTGCTGTAAATTAATCAAATTAAATATTAATTAAATCAAAATTATAAATCAAATAAATAGAATAAAAGAAAACTAATATTAATTATAATTATTTCGATTACACAATTGTACTTACGTTAAAAAAATATATAAATAAATTATTGGACTAAAAATAAAAGCAGCGTGTTATAAAGAATTATAAAAACAAATAGAAAACAATCAAAAAAAATAAATAAATAATTTCGTATTATTATAATGAGATAAAGAAAAATAATGGCTTTTTAATGGCATCTACATAAAAGCATAAAATTTCATTTCCAATTCATTAAATGAAAAATAATAAACAGTCATTTGTTTATTGGGGCATACCTGAATGGCCACTGTGCTAGAGGCGGAGGATATGTTGGGGACAAAAGCCATATGACCAGGATGGCTTAGCCGTCCACCTAAATCTTGTCCGCCCACCACCTAACACATATTCTAACTTTTACTTTCAACCGTACATTATTTTACAAAACAATACAAAAAACAACAAAGAAAATACAAATAGAAACAAAAATCTAATACAGAAATAAGCTTAAGAAGCACAATAGAAACAAAGGAAAGTTCATCAGGTCGTTCCACTCTATTAATTGCGAATTGGCTGAACATTTGTGTTTAGTTCTTTGGAAATGTTAGAATATAAGAAGTAAAACTCCTCGATTCAGACGAGGAATCGTGTAAAAAGACCGTGTAAAAAGCATTAGTTGTAACGATGTATTCGTATCCTTTACAGCAGTAAAGACATGCTTTTCATTCTTGATTAAGTGGGGAAATGTTGCCATTCTAATCTGGTACAACCTGATATCTATATAAATAAAACTTAAATATTCTATAATTAAAATAAAGATTAAAATAAAATATTAATTAGCTAATTAAACTAAAGAACTGAATAATTGAATTTTATAAAAATAAACCATACAACGAACCTGAAACACTTGATTTCCACTGAGTTGATAATTCGTAGGCACCAATACGGATCCACCTGACATTGTTTGTTGTTTATAAACCATATTGGATGGTCGCATCATTTGTTGGGTGGTTGGTTGTGGTTGTCCCTTTAGATTGGTGGTACTACCTAGTGTCGGTCGTCCTCTGCCCCTGTGTAAAGGATGTTGTTGTGTATTTTGTGAATTTAATAATTGCATTTTTGTGAGGAACTGTAATTGTGATGTTTTCATTGCTTGATATGCTGATACATTTAAACCTTGACGTTGTTTAGGCACTCTTGGTATTTTCGCTGGTGGTTCCCAATCCAATGGTGGTTCTAAATTCTTTTCCGGTTTAAATTTCTTCATACATGTAGCTAAATGTCGTGATAATTTGCCTTTTTGATTATCTTCAAATGGACAATTTGGACATTGATGGAAAGCTGGTGCACGTTCTAAACGGCCACGTATCGCATGTTCGGCTTCCATATGAAATAAAATATCGTGAGGATTTCTTACCTAAAAAAAAAATCAAACAAACAAATAAATATTCACTATTAACAATAAAAGATCGAATTACCTCATAAGTACAGAAATTGCATTTGTATACGTAATTCTTGGTATGTGGTGTTTCTAAATGATGCGACATTGCCAAATATGATTCCGATTTAAAATTACAAAATTCACATTTTTTAAATGGTATTTTAAATGGCTCATTATGTTCTTTACTAAATTCAAGATTCTTCATTAACGAATTAATTGTTTTATTTGTTTGTGGATTATGACCACCTTCACGGTCACGTTTACGTTTTTGTTGTTTTAATAAATCCGATTGTACGAATTCTTGTACTAAATTAAAACCAATATCAATAAAGAATTTACCTAATGGACTACCAAAATATGAGTATGGTTTCTTATCATCACAATCATCATCAATTTTAAATTCATCATCATCTGATGTACTTTTTGTTGTACGATTATCATTGCGATCATCATCACTCTTTGTATCTTTATCATCTTTTTGTTCATTATTTTGTTCGCGTTCTTTCTTTAAATTATTCTCAAATTCTTTTAAGAAATCTTTAAAATCAGAAACTGGTGGTTTCTCGTATACATAAGGTACAATAAATGATGGTGCTTCAACAACAAACATATCATCAGTTAGTGTTGGTAGAACTGGTGCTAAAGTCGATGATGACGGTGTTGTTGTATTCATAGATTGTTTGATTGTTGTCGACGATATCGATACTGATGATGAACACGATAATGATGTTCCAGTACTATTCATTGGTATTGGTGTGATTGTAGCGCGCATATTTGGTGGATACATTCCTTGTGCTGGTAATGCCATTGGTAAAATTGTTGGATACGATTGTTGTTGTGTTTGTGATGATGTTTGATTTTTACCAACAGGTACCGGACCACGTCCCGATAATATCGAATTCGTATCAATTATAACTAGTGTTGGTTCCTTTTTATTACCCGAATGTGAATTATTTGATTTAGCCGCAATTTCAACTAAACGTTTTGTATCTTTAACAACAATTGTTGATGAATTTGCTTGTTGTGTATTATTTGGATTCTTATTATGACGTCGCATTATTTCCATTTTGTTATCATTACCAACAGCTAATGGATCTTGTGGTAGAATCTCTTCAATATCTGATTCTTCTGATGTTTGTGGTGTTGACATATCACGTTCATTCTCAACATAACTTTTTTGTTTATTTATATTACGTGTACTACGACGTGTTGGTAATGGTTTTGTATCAATTTTCTTTTTAATTGGTGTTTCATCCAATTCAATAACTTCTAATTCATCAGAACTATGACGTTTTTTACTATTAACATTACCATTCTCTTTTGATATTGTTGTACTTTCTTCTATTATCATAACATCACCATCATCACCACCTGAATCATTCAATTCAATTGGTTCATCACTATTTTTATTTATACCATTTTTTACGAAACTATCACGTCTAGTGTTTGTGGTATGATCATCTTCATTCTCATCATCACCTTCATTATTATCATCTCCATCATCCTCTTCACTATCATCACACTCATCCTCATCATCGTCATCATCATCAATAATCTCATGAACTTCATCTTTATTATTAATATTATTTTGTTTATTTGTTTTATTATTAGAACAATCATTTGTTTCTTCAATTATCATCTTTTCATTATCATTATCATTAGTTTTACTAATTTCATTATCATCTACATCCATAGATATTTGTTCATTACATTTCTCATAGTCATTTTTATTATCGGTAATTTGTTGTGATTTCCCATTAGTATCCTGGCTAGCGTCACTATTATCATCTGTATCACCCATATCACCATTAAGGACAGTTTCAACTAATAATAATAAAAAATTGATACAATTTCAAATTTGGTATTCTATAGTGAGTGCAATAACGTAAGAGATTGAAGTCAAAGTAGCCCGTAATGTATACGATAACAAATACTCCATGGGGTCGTTGATTGATTGTTCTGGTGCTACAAGATTTTTTTTTAATTTATTTATAATTGGAAGATTTTATAGCTTAAAGATAACTCATTGTACGGGTTTTAAGCATTTAGACATTTTATAATGCGTTTATACTTGATTCCGTGTGTAACATGCATGTTTTAATTGAAAAAAATTATATAAAATAGCGTGGAACAGTCTTAACTTTGATGGATAGTTATTAACCCTTTTTTATTTATATTTTGAAAAAAGGGCACCGCAAATAAGTTTACCTATTGTGCTAGGAAGGCTTGGGCTGGTCTTGGATGGCATATTTCCATCCTAACACATGATGTGATGAGATTTTTGTTATGTTTATGTATTTAAAATTATTTTAGAATTCTCATTTTTTTCACAATTTCGAAAGTGGCTTATTTCTCGTATGCTTTCGGAAGACCTTTGTCATTATTTCTAAATCAGTTTTTTATACTGATTGTATTTATTTAAATAGATTTTTGTCGAGTTCTTACTGTTTTCGAAATATTACACAAACTTCTTTTTTTTTAAATATAACCTGTTCATTAAGTTGTCCATTCTTTCTGATTATAAATATATACAATTTCACATATACAGACCGTTTCAGTCCAAGCGCCCACCTTCCATAGCTCTCTTAATTATCGAAATATTCGTATGTCACCCTCAAGAGCTTAAACCGGGTCACCAAAGGTCCTTAGATTATCAAGTTTAAGTTCTTGAGCGTGACACACAAATGTTTTAATAATTGAAAAAGTTGTGAAAGGTGGGAGCTTCTGCTGAAACAGTCTGTACATTTATTTTCAAACATGTTAGTTATTTTGAAAATTTCAATTTTGCAGGTGAAAGCTACAAAAATTAATTTGAATCGCTTTGGAGTGCTATGAAACAATTGTTTTCAAAATAACTCCTGTATTCCTGAAAATAATTATCATAAACTGTAATTTGGAATAAAAAATAAAAATAAAAATAAATAAACAACTCAATGATCAACAAATTGATTATTAAAAACTGCATTGAAATTGTGAAAGTTCCAACTTTTACAAGCCACATTGGAAATCGTGAAAAAATGGAAAACCGGAGATAAATCGAAAACAAAAGAATATATGAAAAATGTAATTACAGCATCCGATTAGCATCTGAAAAGTACCACGAGAATATACCATTTTGTATGGACTCTCTTTCTAGGAGGTATTGTCCAAAATTGGCCAACTTGTAAAGTAGACCAAATCTAGTATCGATTTTATGGTGTAATAACTTTGATTTTTATAATGAATATTTTAAGCGATATTTCTTCCCCTAATATATCCGTTATCAGGTATTTTAATCATCGACTATCCCTAGATTTATTATAGCTGGTTAAATATTCACTTTAGCATTCATTATTTAAGATTGTCAAATTGTTGGGTCTTAAAATCGATAGAAAATTTGCTCTAATATAAATCGCATTGATACAAAGAAGTCATTTCCCTCATAAAAACTCTTTCGTCTGAAAATTTGTGATACTACAACCATAATGTTGGAGCTAATAGGATTTATAGTTAAACGTATTTTCCTACTACTTCAACATTTAATGGATCATAAAATCATTATGCATTAAAATCATAAGTCAAACTATAATCAGCAGAAGCATAGAAACCAATTTGAGAGTCTTTAGCAAGAACTGAAATAGACTTCTTTGTGCCAATGATTTATCAATTGTTGCCAATTTGATAGTTTAGTAGGCAGTGCCTATCACCATAAAACAAGTTAGTAGAACATACAAATCTCCATTACGTCTCTATTGGAGTTAAAGTTTATTGCTATGACTTCAATCTCTTAAGTTATGGGGACCACTGTATGAACTCCCAACAATACCTTCATCTTTAGAGACATGTACATCATCGATTTCACCCATTTCTGATACAGCTGCCATATCAAAGATCTAAAACAAAAATATAATTAATTTTTCCCATAATACGAAAGGGGTAAATATTATTGAATGCACTGATTTGATAGGGTTTTCGAACGGGTATATTTTAAATAATTCTAAATTGGGAAAACTTGAATTTGAGCCCCACCACTCTGATGATGGAAAGATAACAATTTTACAATGCTGCCAACAATAGACTACCATGTAACGAAATTTCCCAGAAATACCTTTCATCAAATCCTGTAATACCTAACCTAAATTTCTACCATATAATAATAATAATAATAATGATGATGATGATGATAATAAAATGGAAAATGAGATTTACCATAAAATTCAAAACGATTCTCACATGCCTAATTAAACTTGTTGGAAAATTCGAAAATTATATGACAACAACGACCATCTGTAATTTGTACCGCCAATGGTTGGGATGATGGTGATGACGATGGTGATGATGATTGGGGGGCGCCTCTTTTTGTGTGCGAGTGTCTGCTGCTGCTGCTTTATAACACAATCGTAAACACCCGAACTATACGATAATTAAATTGACAATAACGCGCGCTATTTAAATCAATTGTTAAAAGTTTGCCAATTTTAAACTGCACTTATTACTTGTTGATTTGATAATATAATTTTTAATTATTTAAAATTAATTTATTTGTTAATTGTTAGACAAACATTGTTGACTACGAAATGCACGTCACTAACCCCTAGTACTGCACTAAACTGCCAATATGGCGTCTAACGGTGTGTCACGTGATCAAAAATAGTGACGTCGCTCGCCTCTGTTCCACACGATGTCTTAAAATTTTTTCATTACGTAAGCGCCGGCACAAATTTACAACAATTTCAGTCAAATCTCCTCAATACTATCGATTATGCTGTTTATCACAAAATTGAGAGAACAACAAGATAATGGGAAAAAATCACCCACAATCAAGCTAATGATTGGCTAGCACAACAATCATAGCCAACTAATTTCAAAAATTTGAAATTCCAAATTCCCGCCACAAATACAAGACGTAATGATGTCCTTTTGCAATAATCAACAATTTACTGAATGGTAATTAAAAGGAAAACAATTCGTGCTGTTTATAGTTGGAGCCGTTCTCTTTTCCCCATCACCGATGATCCTCTCCCATTACTGTTGTTATTGGATAATACAAGAAAATTTCGTTATGGCTAAAAAAATTGTAAAGAATACAAACAAACGAGTATAGAGTTGGGAATAAAAAAACAATGAGGGCAAAAAAATAGTTGAACAACCACCCATATACCCCGCCCGAAACACGAAAAGGACAAGACAGACACCCCTCTCCGCTATTTGAAAATGGTTGAGCCCAAACCTCATTTTGTTCATGTATTACTCCATATCTAATAAATTTTTCTCAACGCAAACCAATGGTCTTTATCATTTTCTGACGCTTTCTAATAAACATTTTAATATCAAAATTAATTTATACAACAAATTATCAGGAATCCTGCTAGAGTCCTGCGGTGATAAGTCTAGAGATTCTTGTATATAAAGCAATTTGTTTAGGAAAAAACATGTAGACTATATAAAAGGGCAAAGAATATCACCTTTTCTTATCGATTTCTGAACAATTAAAGGAACCATTTAAAAATTGAAGGAATTGTAAAAAACAAAATCACTTACTATTTTAGGTACTTGGAGTGTAAAAACAGAAGGAAACAATTCAGTCGTCGTTTTCCTCTTCGTCAAAAGACAGTAGTTTTTTATTTTTCAATTTCTTCGATTTCTTTTTGCTTCCAGTATCTTCGGATGCTCGTTTTGAACTTTTATTTGGAGCTTTAAATACAATCCGCGAATTTAAGTCGGCTGGAGCTTCAGCAACTTCTACATCAACAAAACAGTATTACAATTAGAGAAATAATAAGTTAAAATTCGACAAAAAAAAAGTTTCAAATTATAAAAAACACAACTTTACTTTTGAAAATCAGTAAAAATCATTATCCTTTGGGATGTTTTACATATTTATTAAATCGATAAATACCTAAATTTCTAATTAAACAGACAATATCGAAAATAAGAAATAATTCCAGAAAAATACCATGAAAAACAATATTTTCTCAATTTTCTTATGATTTATTAAAACGAAAATTTATTATGTGGAAAATTTTCAGAAGTGTGTGCAAATAGTAGACTTAATTTGTACACACGTTTAGTGAAGAAAAATCAATAACTGAAGAACAAATTTCAGGATAGGGAGTGTTTCTTTCGAACAATAAAAAGTAATAATTTGGTTTGGTATTTTAGAAAATAACCAATTTTACTTTTAAGAAATAATAACAAATTAAGGATAAAAACAATTTACAGACTATTTGTGGTAAACATTACAACGTTAACGTTAGCACTTCTGTAATACACGGGCAATGTCGTAGCAAGGGGCTGGTCGCCGGGACGGTAGCCAGGTTCTCAAATCTCAAGGGGCGCAGAAACGCAACACATTAATAACTTAAAAACTATTAAAACGCGATTTGTGTTAACTTGCACCTGATTACAATAGCACCTAAAAGAATTCTTTTGTTTTTCTTCCTACTGAATAAATCTTGCATTGGGCGTTCAGGACGTTAACTACGCCACTGTACACAAGCCTACGCATATTATTGGAAGCCCCAGATGGACTGTTACTCGCACTTGGGACTACGACCCTCCAATGAGTTCAAAACCGATTGTTTTTGGTGCTACAGAAAGTGTAACAATAAACAATAAAACGTTTTTTTCTGAAAAATTTTCGCCCTTCCTTCCCTATCATAAGGTATCTTTCCCATAGCACCCTTCGCAGCATAACACACTAATAACGCTTGACTTAACCCCTTCCCCCTGGTAATAGTGTTACGTAATACTTGAACGTTCCCAAAGAACACGCTTTTAAAATGTATGAGAAACACTCTTTTAATATTAACAGGCCAGTAAGATTCTTCTTAAAAAAGCGATAGCTAAGACTTAACCGATCCAGTAGCGGTAACGCTAACATTAGCATCAACGCAATAAAGCTGTTCGGATTTGTTGAAGATTAGAAAGTTTGCAATTTAGAAAGTTATCAATTTTCTCATTTCTAAATGTCAGCGTTACTTTAACAATTACAGAAATAGTGGATGTGCTAATATTTGAACTGATATCGCTAGTGGTAGTCTCAACAAAATGAATAAAAAAATCAATAACGATTCGGAAACTGTCCATATTTGAGCAACGTTATCGGTAACGTTAACGTTAGTCATGTAATTGCGTCTATGATAACGCTCATGCGTATTCGTATACCACTTTCATTATTACTGTTTGTAATTTGGAGAGTTATCAATTTTCTCTTTGAAATATCGGATTGTTGGGATTTGCTGATAATTCAACGTGAACGCTAACGCTAACTCAACAAATTCCAAAAAGCACCAAATCTCCTAATTGCGTTAATCATTAATGTAGAGCTTCCGGATGTTGCTGCTAATCCAGAAATTATTGAACTTACGGAGGCTTATCAATAATTGGTTAAATCCCACTAATATTGTATTCTTCATTCAATTTAGGATGCTAGCACTGGCTCAACATTAACTTACTGAGCACCTAATAACGTTTATGGGTTGTTTCATATAACTTTGTCCGTCTGAAGGCGTGGCTTGTTGATGGTAGCGTTGTAGATGAGAGAGACAACAACAACGATGATTATGAAGCTAAGAGAGATGTTTGCAAGCGTTCTCTCACAACATTCGATGATTTGTCTTGAAACGGAGTATAGTTTTTATTCCAATGAAGAATAGAAATAAGATCAGGATTAGCGTTTTAAGTACGGAAAATCTGTTTTAACTTCAAAAGCGCTTAATTAAGATAACGCTATTACTTTAATGATAAGTGTTAAGTTTTACAATTTCGTTATCAATTAACAAAACAATTCCACCACTTTCCAACAATTGAGTTTTAAGTAAATAAATGAATGATAATATCATATCATATTATGCATCCCGATTATTATCCTTTCGAAAGTTAACTGACTCCAGATAAAAACAATTCGGATTCTATTCATTTTATTTCACGTCAATGTAATTAAATTAATTAAAGTTGTAACATTGTCTTAAGTCGACAATCACAGGATTAAAAGGGCCGTATCGTATTACAATCTCGTCTACAGATTTAATTTTTTTTCTGTTGGTTTTAATAGGGAACAATCTACGAAATTTTGAACTTTTCTAAAGTCAATCAGGTAGAAAAGGCATTATTGATTTCTAATCGTGTTTCTATAAATACAGTCACTTAAATTAAAAATATTCGGTTCGAATTATTTGTAATTAATTAAAATTAAATTTTGGGCGAATATTTGGCCAAATCTATTGGAAAAAAAAACACGAAATAAACATTATTAAAATATGAAACAAACAATATTTTATCGAGCATTCGGGAGCAGAGCAAAATACCGTTTCGTATATATATATAATAGACCAAACCATTTTCACGAAAAAGGGGAGTAGCATCCTTTCCAAAGTCTTATTACCAAGCTAAAATGGTCACGTGTTCAGTAAAAAAAAACACTTCACCATCTCTCTTCTGCGTATGGTAGATAATGATGATTCTATCTCTGTTAGAAATGGGTCGACGTATAGTAAAATCTATAATGAAAATCTTAATACTAATGTAGAAAAAAAACAGCAGCACCATTGGCAACCTTTCCCCTCCCTAAACTGGACATAGGCAATCAATTAAAATTAACCAAAAAAACTACAAATCGAATAAATAACGCAAATTTTGTGGATTTTTTACGGTGTTTTTTCGTTTTGAATATTTGTATTTAGCGCGATTTGGTTTGGCGCCAAAATAACGCAAGTGCTCATGGGAATTGCCGAGAGGTCAGCTAATAGCAGGACGCCATCTCCACGATTAAAATTAACCGTTGATCGTCTTTAACAATTAATTTCGATTGTTTGATTAATTATCACGCATTAATTCGATTAAGTTACAACTTGCCTTGTTCTAGACGTTGTTTCTCGTGTTTTACTTGCTCGGCCGTCAGATCGCCTTCGTTTAATACAACAACAGTCGGTTGTTCCTCCTCACCATCGGATAGATCTTCAGCAGGACCTAGATTTTCACGCTACGAATTCGTGGAGTTCGTTAATAATGTGGCATGACAAAAAAAAAATGCGTTCAATTTAACCTACTTTGGTGTCAACTGTAGGGCCCTCCTTATAACCAATTTGCTCCTTGATTTTCTTTAGAAAAGTCGGTTCTTCTGGTTTCCTAAAAGCTACATTCCTTTTTGACATTGCGTCATTTGCAATTCGATTATATTATTGCAATTAATAAACAATTTAAAAAAAATGTGGATTATAATCACAAATACATAGACACATACACAATGATATCAACCACTTTTTAGGAGAAATAGTTGGATGTTTCGCAGTGGGGCCACTACAGCAAAAACAAGAGAGATAGCCTGATAAAATAAAAGAGGCTAGAAATAGCCGCATTATATACAATACATAAACGCTATATATACATAAAGCGTAGGTATATAATGTACGGCTATGTGATTCAGAAATTTCTTCTCTATATACATGAGTTTTGCCCTTCTCTTTGCTAGATTTTCTCATCCATCTCCCATTATTTTTGCTTTTCGTTAAATTAATAATAATAATACTAATAATAATAGCAATGATTAAGTTTAACGTATATAAAAATTATTTTGGCTATATTTTTTTTGCTGTATAAATTGGGAAACTAACGGGAAAAACCACAACTTCCGCTAAAATTTTTCGTAACAGTGAATCCGCCCCCCGTTCTTTGATTTTGGATGGTTTTGGTTTGATTCATTCGGCACCGAAATGCGACAGGACCGGTTCGAGGTGATTGCGAGCCCTGCATGAACGTTGCCAAATATTGAGCGGTGCATCGCAAACTTGACCCCTGACCTATCCGGTCTAAATTATTTCTAAAGGGTTAAGAGGATGGGTTCCAATGAAACGAGAACAATTCGAAAAACAACAATTTTTATATAAAAAAAAACGTCCAATTCTACATAAAACAAATCATGGAGAATTCTGTCATAAATATTGTACAAAAACGAAAATCAACATAAATTATTGTCGAATTCGTTTAGTCTAGATTGACAATTGAAGGAATTGGAAATTATGACAAAATCACATTTATGCAAAACATGTAGCTATAGTCGGTCTTTACTGTGCCGCCGGCTTGACTGGAGTCTTTTATAATTTCATAAGACGGCCAAAACGTAAAGAACGGACTATAATTTCTTTGGTTTCAAGTACGTCTTTTAGTTTCAAACAATTCTCACAACAAATTATTCAATAATTATCACATGAATTTGATAAATGAAACAACGAAATTGATGGGTTATGGGTGACCTGGATTATTTCCAAAAAAAGAAAATAATTCGGATCACCTGATATCGCTTTATATAGTACCGATTTGGGTCACAGTACATGCTCATCAAACAATAAATCGTATCGTTTTATGAGTAAATTTGATTTGCAATGTGGCCCAAAAACACTACAGCCCTACAGCGATAGATTGTTCATAATTAATGTGTGTATTATAATTAATTTTATAAAATCGTATATAGTTTAAGTAATAATTATATTTTTACAATTGTGCTAATATGACATACAAATTTCTGCATTTCGCTACGGACATGCGGGGTTTCTTCAAAATCAATTTATAAATTAATTAGAAAACAAAGTGAAAAAAGACAACCCTCCCCAAGTCGAAATTTAAGTTCTACGGAGATCCTTACAGGTACTGTTTAGATTTAAATTATGCACTTTTATGTTCTTAGGTGCTATTTAGGACCTTACTAGTAAGTGCTGAAAGTGGAAAAAAGCAGAGCTTACTAGATTCTAAACAGTACATAATTTCTTTATTATTTATACCTAATCTAAGTGAAAATTTTGAGGTAAAAGATCTGGATTTTAATGCGTAAAATCCAGATCTTTTAAAATCACCCAACAATAGAGTCCATAACAGAAGTAATATATTGCCCTCTTATAAATGTTCCAAAAATGTGGGATTTGAAAATAACCAGATGGATTTTGTGAAATTTACAAAATGTCATGTACCACCCGAACAGGTACTTTTTCAACTACAATTTTGAATCTATTTGAAGGAAACACCAAGTGACTATGACCTAATAAAAAGAGGGCAATATATCACTTCTGTTGTTACCGACTCTATTGTTGGGTAATTTTGTGGTTTTACGCATTGAAATCCGGATCTCTTACCTCAAAATTTTCACTATAAGTATAGTAGGACCACGATAAAGTGGCCCTCCATAAAATAATAAAATTTAACGCCAAATTATGACAATAGGGCTTGTGGGTCACGGTGCTGATACAGAGATTTACAACTTCTCTAGCCAGAAGGTTTATAATAGCAAAGAGGCTACTAAATAAGTGACCCGTTGAACAAACTTATTGCAATTACTTTAAGAGACAGTTGTGGGGAAACCCTCTACCTAGGTAGGTAGAGGGTTGTAATTTAATTTCTGTACATAAGTTTCAATTTTCTATAATAAATATTTGGTATTTCCATTTATTTTCTTGTAACAATTTTAAGCAAAAAAAACCCTTGTCGACATATTTTGAAAATCTCTTTACCTGCTATAATAAAGCTTCCGGCTAGAGAAGTTGTAAATGTCTTCATCAACGCCGTGACCCACAAGCCCTATTGTCATAATTTGGCGTTAAATTTTATTATTTTATAGTGGACCACTTTATCGTGGTCCTACTCTATACTGACGAAGACTTAAATTTCGAGCGTCTACAGCCTCTGACACTTGCGTTTGTCCGTAAATCAGCGCCGCGGAGGGATGTCTCTTTCACTCACATATTCTGCCTGTTTCGTATGCCTTCTCTGTATATGTACCTATCTATATAATAGAAAATAAATCCGTTAAAGCCGTACTGGATGTTAATTGTTTTTTTTTTTAAATTTTATATAAAATTAAGGCCTCGCTTTTCGGATCGATAGAGGCGGTATTTTCATACAAAAATTTTTTACAGTCTTGTCGCTTCGGAACTAGTTGAGACAACATTTTTAACGGACGCCTTCCTCGCACCACCCACACTACTATAATAACCGAAATTCGGATCGGTTGGACTGACACTAACACCCGACTGTTGGACACTTTGAAAGAATCGCCCATTATTTGTATCATTCGTGTCCGTTGGTGCTGTTGATCCATCCAAACATTCACATGAAACACTCGAATCTGATAATGTTTCATTTGAATATTTCGGCACTGATAGTAGACTTTCTGTGGATTTTGTTGGCTGGAAATAACGTCGATGTGTATGTGGTGTGTATTGTGGTGGTGGTGGTGGTGGTTGATTTGAATTTGTTGTTGCGTGTTGTTTATCAATACGAATATATTGGGTGCCTTGGGATTTTTTCGTTTTGCTCGATTTTACTGTTGTGTCTAGATAACCGTAACCGAAACCGTAACCGCCGATCGCCTTCGTTGCTAGATTATCCCAAGATTTCGGTTTTACAGCCGAATATTGAATATAAACAGGCTCTTGATTGTAGTTTTGTTGGGGATAACGTTGCTGCTGTTGCTGCTGCTGATGATGATCATGTTTCGATTTAACACTCAACTGTCGCGACGCACTCATCTCACCAGACCCATCCCAATACAAAGTGTCCGTACTCAACGACGTCGTATAACTAGCAGAACTCTCACCCATTGTTGTCGGTGCTATTGCACTTAATTCACTCGATGTGCACGAATGCAAACTGCACTGACTCACTAAGCCAGCACCTAAATGGAAATATCGTCGCGGTGCTGAGTAGCTTTGAATATTTTGTGGTGTTGTTTGTGTGATTTGTGAATGTGGACGAAGTCTTTGTTGTTGTTGTTGTTGCTGTTGTTGTTGTGTCGCTTGTTGTTGTGGAGTCAGATCGGTTTGGGTTTCTTCAGTCTTCGAGTCTCTCTTTCTATGGTCTTTATGATTACGTGAACGTCTTCTACTGGATGGCACACAATGGGGATCACAGCATGGACTAGCTAAATCGTACGCTTCTAAACTGGTATTATCAGCACCACTGCCCGATTGTAAACATGGATTACATAAATGGCCAGCATAACTATGGCAACTATGTGTCTTTTTCGGTTTCTCCATACTATTACTATTTGTTTGATTGCCACGATTCTGTTTCTGTGGCATATCACATGGTGTTTTCACAATGAAATGTGGCTGATCGCCACGATAACGTGACGGTTCGAATGTTAATAAATATTCACCACTACTATTATTAATTGATGGTTGTAACATGTAACGATATTGTGGCTCTAAATATTGATAAGAGAAGATTAATGGTGGGTTTTGTTGATGTTGATATTGTTGTTGTTGCTGTTGTTGTTGTTGTTGTTTCTGTTGAACTTTGGCAACATCTTCAGTTGATACAGTTGGTCGACAATACGAATATGTGGTTTGTGTTGGTGTCTGTGGATCACCATTATTGATTTGTGATGCTTTCTTTCGTGCCGGTAGACTGTGCGTTTTCCATTTACCTTCCAACAATTGCCGTTCACGTACACACAATTTCTCCAATTCAGCCATTTTACTTTGTAAGATTCTTTGTAATTGAATGTACCTCATATGGAGTTCGACCTAGAAAAGATGCCACAAAGTGTATAGAAATCGATATTAAATGATATTTAAACGGGGGCAGTCATGCAAACAGATGAAATCACACATTTATCTCGCGTCGAGTTAATCAGTGAGTATCGCGAGCCGCTTGCTTAAAGAATCGATTGACAAGGTCAACAATGTCAAAGGAACACAAAAGGATTTGCAACTGAAGCAGTTGCTATAGTGAGTTAAAATTCTAAGCTGTGCAGTTGAGGCAATTGGAGGAAGATAACTACGGACTTCCCCGAGAGACAGACGGTTTAAGGCGACAGCAAAACAGGCAGCTTTAAGGGTGGCACTTCTTAGAGCACCATATACTGGAGCAAATGTAGCATTTTGTTAAGAGAACTCTATCATCAATCAAAAAGAAACATATAACAGTTTTAACTCTGGTGAACTTGCTCAATACGAGGTACTACCTCAAACTTTCTGGAACTGCTGCTAAAGACGGAATATTTGAATCAGTTTGGAAAATGTTATTTCTAGAAGATTTATGCATTGGTTGAGGGTGAAAAAGTTTCAAATTCAGGCATAAAAGATTGGTCAAAACTGTCAGTTCTTCAGATTGCGTACATCGTAAAAGAGGTCCAGTTTCTGGAAAATTCTCTCAGTCAAAATTTTAGGATAAGGATAATTGTCTTTATTTGCAAAGTATACAAATTTCAACCCTGCCTAGAGTCTAAAATTTACCAAATCCACCCTTGGAAGTTTTTTGAAGTTTCCATTTGTCTCCAATTGCTTCATCTGTATTGTGCCCTCTATTTGGGTAGCCTTTTTGCAAGTTCAAAATTACATATGCCGACTGTTTTATTTCAAGTAGCTACCTTTTATAACACCGTCTTTTGTCACCGAGTATTGTAATAAAAGTTTCCCCAGAACTCTCTAGAGCAAATCTCTCTTTTCTCATTTTTGATTAATGTAATGGGAAATGAAGGAACACTTTTTTGATGAAGAAAAGCTTTTTGCTAGGCATAACAAATTCCACAACTCTCGGTAAATTTTGTTACTGCCCGACTAAACTCCAAGGGTTATTATGCAATATCTAAACATCTAATAAAAGATGCAGGCTGCTTAGCTCAAAAATTGTCAACTCTTAAGCTAGCCAACCTGTAGTTACTCTATTTACCTTCCGCACGCAATCCTCAAACAATACAACCATTCTCATACGTGTATCGCAATTTTTTATAAAATTCACCAGTGTCTTATGATCGGCCTTCTCCATATCAGTACCATTAATGGATAGAATAACATCACCTTCACGCATACCGGCCCTATAAGCTGGCCCATCATAATCGACATAATCCACATAAGTGATCATTTCAATTTCTTGTTCTTTCTTATAGTGAATACCGTAACTTTGCAATGTGAAACCATACGAACCGTTCTTCTTCTCCACAATGATGGTGCGTCGCCGACGATCCTCTTCCGGTTTCGTTACGGTCACACGGTCCGATTGGACACGTTCCAAAATTTGTGACTGCAATATTGGAAAATGGGACCAATTATAAATTGGAAATTCTCATGACTAATCGTATAAACAAATGGCGAAATAATGGGAAAAATTTACCTCTGTAGCTGTGATTTGTTCAACCTTGTCGCTTGAAGATTTTCGCAATTTAAGAAACATACTCTGTGAGAATTGCACAAAGCAGGTAACAATAGTAATACACGTGATAATGGTATGTTAATTGGAAAAAGCTTTTAAAAAAAAACCACTACAATTTCTGTCTAATGACTTGATAACACAACAAATTCTTTTGAAAGAATTCAAACGATAAAGGTTTTTTTAAGGAACAAAGAACACGGACTATTAATAATTATCAAGACAATTCGAATAATAATCGATATTTAGAAGGCTGATTTCCCTATTTGTATTTCCGGTTATTTTGTGCCTTATTTAGTGGTAGATTTCCGCTTTTTGTTATCGATCATTAATTATTAAAACTGACTTTTATAGAACGATTTATAATAATAACAATTTAATAAAATAATAACAATAATAATGATAATTTTTAACAAATATAAATAATTACCCAATAGCTGTTAAAATACGTAAATAAATGTATGGATTTCAAATAATTATTGCAAAAGTCGCTTGTTTATTGGTAAATAACAAATGACATTGACTTACTGACTAATGGTTCATTTAACGATAAGTTTTTTTTATGTAAAATAAAATTTTTTTCGATTAAAATATTACAAAAATCGTGAAATAAACCGGAGGAGAATCCACCACCGCAAATAACTCACAAAGACTCAACCTCTCAAATCCTTAATGAATAATTCTAATCATTAATTAAAAAATAGAGTCTTACCGGTGACGAGGTACATTCATCGCTATTATGTTCGATCTGTAATTGTGTCTGACTGGATTGTTGTCGTCTCATTTTCGTTTTGCAATTATTATTTTTTTGCCCCTATTTAGCACCCTTTCAGTCGGCCATATCACCCATCACAAATAACGGAAAACAAAAAAAAAAACCCTCAAGTCTGACTAAAACTAAAACACCATATTTTCCCATTCTCCCCCCATTGGCAACAACTGTTCAATAATACACACATCGTTTTTTTCTCTATGATTCGAACTAGATATCTACCAGTGTTGACGCTGAACGTCGCGACGCTGGCGCTGCCATGTTACACTGCATATAAAACTCACTGATACTGATATATATGTATGTGGATGTATATGTGTGTGGAAAGGTTAGTGGTGGATTGGCGTCAGCGCATTTCAAAAATTTCTTTCTATTTTTATTTGTGAAATTGAGCACAAAGTGCATTTAAATCAAATTGAAAAATATTCGAAAAATCGTAGAAAACGATTTGTGGAATTGTTATAAAATGATAAAATGACTTGATTTCCTTGGACTATAGACACTTAATATTTAAAACGAATAATTAAAATAATAACAATAAAAAATCTTGGATGTAAACAACATTTAGATTTCTATAGAAATTAGGCGTAAACATCGCGTTCCTCGAAATGTTTCAAAATAAAATTTTAGGCAGTCGATCGATCGGTTTTTGTACACTTTAAAATATTGCGGTAACAATGAGGTGTTGGCACTACTGGCATGCAATCTTCAATAATTCCTGCCTTCCCCAAAGCTGTTTCTTTTGCTACAAAAAAGGCCTTGAGCGACCTTCCATTACATTTTAGCATAGAAATGCATGTGGACAGTTTTTGGCAAAAAAACCTGCAAGGATTATCCAAGAATATTTTAATATAATTCCTTAAAATCGGTCCTATATAGTTTCGAGATAAATCCGAGCTTTGGTGGTACTAGGGATGTTATTTGTAGCATGCGAAATCAGTTTCTCACGGATTACTTTTGAGGAATTAGTGTCTCCTTTGTGCCATGAAGGCATTACAGAAGGAAGGGAGCTATTATTACCTCAACTTTTAGTACCCGAAGAGAATAAAAATTCGATTTGGAATCAGTAAAGCCTTTAGCGCCTAGATTGTTCCTTTGCTACCAATGATTTTATCGCTAGTAAAATCATTTGTCAACAAAACATTTTCCGTAATCCCTTAGCTGCCTCCCAAAAAAGTTTGATTTCCAAGACTAATTGAAAGACAGCGCCGGCTCGAATCTACAGAAAAACAAGCATTTTAGGGGCGGCACTTTAGTGGGTCCTTTACTGGACGTTTAGCATTTTTTTAAGAGGAGTATGAAAGGATAATTGGAAAAAAGTCTTAACTCTAATAAATTTGTTCAATATGGGATTGACGTAGGTACTATCTTAGAAGTCTTTGAAACTGTTGCAAAATACGGAAGATATGGTTCAATCTGGAAAAAAGTTATTTTTAGAGTCAAAGGCTATCTGCAGTCCTAATAGATCGTAAGAGGGATGCAGTTTTTGGAAAATTCTCTCAGTCAAAATTCTAGGATAAAAAAATTTTTTGGGAGAAAAAAATAGCAACTCTGCAATTGTATTCTGGCTAGGACGTGGAATTTTACTAATCCACTCTTGGAAGTTTTGCTGAAGTTTGCAATTGACTCCATAGTAACCCTTCACCTGCATTGTGTTCTCAATTTGGGTAGCCATTAGACTGTGTCAGAAAAACAAAAATTTTGTTTTTTTTGAGTAAATATATATAATAAAACTTCTTTAATAGATAAAAAAATCTCCTAAAACTTGGGCTTGATATCTTAAAAATTGAGCTGGCACATGGGGGGATTCCCTTTCCCATTTAAAATACATTGAAAAAATACTTTTTTTTTAATTTTCAATGTATATCATCGAATTTTTTTTTTTAATTTCCGTTTTCGTTATCTTATAGGAAATTAAATTCTCTACAAAAAAGGTTTCTTCTATTTTTAGCTCAGCCTTATAGGAAAAAATTGAAAATTACAAAAAGTCGAAAATAATTTGTTTTTAATTTGCTCTGTGGCTTTTTTCCTATGAGGCCGAGCAAAAAATGAAAGAAACCTTTGTTGTAGAAAATTTAATTTCTTATAAGATAATGAAAACGGAAATTTGAAAAAAAAATTTTTTCGGTGTATTTTAAATGGGAAAGGGGATCCCCCAAGCGTCAGCTCAATTTTTAAGATATCAAGCTCAAGTTTTAGGAAATTTTTTTTATCTATTAAAGAAACTTTTTAATGTATTTACTCAAAAAAAAAACAAAAATCTTTTCTCTAACACAGTCTAGTAGCCATATTTTCATTTACAAAAGACATTTTTAATATATTCCCACTTTTTTTGTTACGGATTTATCTAAAATTCAACAGAGATTTATCATTTTTTTTTGGATCTTGTTCTTGTTATCAAAAGAAACTATTTTCTATCAGAAATCTAGTTAAAAAGTAATTTGATAAATAGGAAAGTAATATACAAAACTAAGGCACTCGTTATTAATTTCTAGATAGGGACGCTTGGAGCTCCAGAACAGCTTGGGCCGCCTCTGTTGAAAATCTTTAGGTTATTTGTAGGAAAAGCTTTTGTGACTGGCTAGGAATATTGAAAAACGTGGTTCAAATATATTATTCACAGTCCATGCAAGTATTATGTAATTACACTGATTAACAGAAGGGGAAAATCCAAAAGATGGGATTTAAAAAATAATATTTTTCATCGGGTTAAATCCTTAAAAATAAAGTTTCAATATAGGTATTATAAAGGGTCTTAGAAATCTAACAAATGACTGTTTAGATTGCTATCAAAAAGAAATATGAGAATCAGATTATAGGGGATTGTAAACAACCCAGACAATTTGTGAACACCTGCCCTTTGGAGATGTTTTCGTTCTTATTTCCATCTGCTATTTATCGTTTTACTGTACTATTCTAGAATATAAAGATAATCCGATCTATAAATTATTAAGTCAATTTTCTCTTATTACACTTTTTCCACTAATTGGCTTCACTTTATTGGAATGTGATGTACATTATTACGAAGAAAAAAAACTAGGTGGAACGATAATGAACAAAAATTGTCATCGTTCCTGACGAGCCGCCTCTGTTTGTGACGTCATGCCAGATTCTCCAATCAAAATCGCCGATTTCCTGTCAAAATCAGCAATTACTCCTAACCTCAGATTTTCAAAAACGATTAACCTACAAATCACCAGAAATGATATCGAATAAATTGAATCGTTACGAGAAAATTGAGTTTTTAGGTGAGGGACAATTCGCTACAGTTTATAAGGCACGCGATGTGGAAACTGATACAATTGTTGCTGTGAAAAAGATCAAAATGGGCAGCCGTCAAGACGCCCAAGACGGTATCAATCGAACGGCTCTACGTGAAATCAAATTACTCCAAGAACTCCATCATAAGAATTTGATCGGTTTATTGGATGTGTTCGGGCACATGTCCAACGTGTCGTTAGTGTTCGATTTTATGGATACGGACTTGGAAGTGATCATTAAAGACAATACAATTATTTTAACAACAGCAAATATAAAAGCTTACATGTTACAAACTTTACAAGGTTTAGAGTATTTACATTTAAATTGGATATTGCATCGTGACTTGAAACCGAATAATTTACTTGTTAATGCTAACGGTGTATTGAAAATTGGTGATTTCGGTTTAGCGAAATTGTACGGTTCACCGAATCGTATCAACACCCATCAGGTGGTTACCAGATGGTACCGTCCACCGGAATTACTATTCGGCGCCAAACAGTATAGCACATGTATCGATATGTGGGCGGTTGGTTGTATTCTAGCCGAATTATTGTTACGAGTACCACTGTTTCCTGGTGAATCCGATTTGGATCAATTAACGAAGATTTTCAGCGTTTTTGGTAATCCCACCGAAGAGAATTGGCCTGGTTTGAAAACACTCTCGGATTTCGTTGAATTTAAACCGTTCACACCGATACCACTCAAGAATATCTTCACAGCAGCTGGTGATGATCTGCTCGATGTGATTAGTGGCTTATTAGTGTTAGATCCTAATAAACGGACAACGTGTACGGAGTGCTTACAGATGCCGTTTTTCAGCAATAAACCAGCACCTACAGTCGGTTCTAAATTACCATTACCGCAGAATATTCGTAAAGTTCGCGAAACCGAACGGCCATCGCTCAAGAGGAAACTTTTAGAGTCCGCCGATGGCGGTACACTATCGAAACGGTTACTTTTTTAATTAAAATCCAATAAAATTAATTAAAACAATTTTGCTACGAAAGAATCGTTTTATTGTACACCATTCAGTCCACATTAATCTAATAATCGAAATTGTATTCAAAATAAGATGAATCGAAATTGTGTACACGAACATAACCATCTTCACCGCCTGAACTATAACTTTTACCATCTGGATGGAAGGCAACACTATTGATTGGACCGAAATGGCCTTTGACACGTCCAAATTCCTCCTCGAACACCATATGGAAGAAACGAGCATCGAATTTGCCGATACGTGCCGATGTTGTAGTTACATCCATCGCTTCTTGACCACCACCAACGACGACATGTTCAAAGATTGGACTGATAGCGGCCGAATTTACCGGACGCTCGGTTTTGTATGTTTTCAACAATAGCAGATCGTTGGCATCGAATAGTTTTGCTGTGTGATCTTTGGATGCTGTCACGAACATTGTCCCATCTTTATTCCATTGCATATCGTTGATGATGCCTTCATGCTCTTTTGTTGAATTCACTTGTTTGCCAGTCTGTAAATTATCCAATCAAATTTAATTGATTTTAAACAATTAAGTGAAACTACCTTCAAATCCCATTGGATAATTTCACCATTCTCATGACCGGTTATAATATTCTCATCTAAATTATCCCATAGAATCGACGAGACTCTCGAGCCCTTTATCGGTATCCTTAGAATAGCGTCCGCTTGCGATATACTCTCATCAACATTCCTAACATCCATAATAAAGATCTCACACATATGGCCCATCGCTTTATCAGTTGAATAAACTGCCATATTTCCAGAATAACTAAACAAACACGTACGTACTGATGAGTTTGTTGTTACATTGCCAATCTCACGACCCGTCTCACAATCCCATACTTTCAATGTATTATCACCAGCACCCGATAAGAATCTGGTTGTTGTCCAATTCACATCAATACACCATACAGCACCCTGATGGCCATTAAAGGTGCCCAAACGTTCACCATTCAACGAATACCAAACATTCGGTTTGTTCGCTTTCGATGATGAGAATAATAGATCGCCTTCACGATTGTACTTGATTTGCGTTATAGCACGTTCGTGGCCGTGTAATAGAAGCGGTTTCTGGAAATATCGAGAATTTAATGGAACAATATGAACACTTAGAGTAGATATAATTGTATCAAGTACTGTAAAGTTTTATAATATAAATACCAACCATTTTTTGTTTAATAAATTATACCAATTTGTAAATATTTAAAATATTTTACTATACACGCCTTTCAGGCAGGCGGAATTTTAGGTTAGGAGTAATGGAGTTTGACATTTCACTTGTTTTGCTAATTGTAGTCCTCCACAACAACAAACTCCAACGTTGCCAATTCTTTTTCAATTTATCCTTTTTTTACACTACGTTTGACAAAAATTCGTGTAGAAAAAGCATCAAATCCCGAAATAGTTATTTTCGATACGTATGCGTAAAGTGAGGTTTTCGAGTAGGGTGAAATTGAAGCACGAGTCTAAGAGACTGACGCATACACAACGAGATCGAGTGCGCTGTGTATCCCCACGAGCCGTGAGGCGAGTGGGGATAAGCGCACGAGATCTCGTTGTGTATGTGTCAGTCTCTTTAGCGAGTTCTTCAATTTCACCCTACTGGATACCTCACTTTACGCATAAGTATCGAACATAATTTTTTATAACGACGAATTCTAAAGTTTTGTAGATAGAAAAGAATTAATTATTTCTAAAAAAATTTTAGAAAATAGTAAGGTTAGTTTATTTCCTCGCACACTTGATCCAGTTGAAAATCACTACTTATTTACTTTCACGCACGCTGCTGTACTTTCACGCACGGTGTTGTACTTTCACGCACGCTTACTATAGATCGTTATACCATGCTCTGAATACGGTTCTTTACGCCCGCCATACAACGCTCGAATATTGAACTTTAGAAGCGGGAGTTATAAAAATGTATTTTCTGCTAATAAACTTTTAAAAAACGATCTGGTTAAAAATAAACAAGACTGATATTTCTTATCAGTATATTTTTATATACTCGATTCACCGACCAAAGGGTTACTAGATTTGACAATTGTCACGCTAAACAAAGTACGTAGTCGCAGGATTCTAAGCGGATATATGGACACAAACAAATAAATCCCTAAAATATCACTAAATTCAAGGGTGCCAACGTAAATCTAGGAACCCTTTAGTCGATGAATTTACTGTAGTTATAAATATTCTGAAAAAAACGTAAGCAAAATTACATAGTTTGACTCACCCCCCTTCAACTTCAATGGGCGAAACAACACAAAAAGTGAACGAATATGTCCCGTGATTTTAGTTCTTCTAGAGGGCGCTGCTGGTCCTTTGCACCGTGTGTGATGACCGTGATTTACTAGTTATTATATTATATCGGATAGATATCCGACAGAAATTATTGATTTTGATTGGTGATTATCATTTTATTATTATTGTTAATAAAAAATTAATAATTATAATGTTATAATTAAACTTTTCTTATTAAGTAAAATTTAATTCAACGCTCGCGTAAACATGATCGGTGCAAAGGACTACTAGCGCTCCCTGTCTGGTGTCCCGACATCGAACCATTTTTTGAAACATGGAGTGATAGGGGGCTGGTTGTGACTCCATCGTTCTCTACCCTCCCCCCTTGACCGAGTCACGTAGTTCGTAGTTTATGGACGCTCCCAGTGTTCCTCCTCCAGGATACGTAGGCACCATCTCTGATAATCGTTGAGGGTGCTATGACGCTACCTTCTGGTGGAAACCTGGACGCAATAGACTTTTTCGGGCTCTCCCTCCTTTGTTAATCGATGTTTTCTGATGCTACGAAGTCTTGTTATTGATGACGTTAATTAAAACTATTTGTTTGTCGTCGAATAAATATTAGGAATTGTTAAGTGTAATGATTGTCAAGTCGTCGACGACTGTTGCGAGACAAGCCCAGTTCAACACGATCTCTAAATGGATAAATGGAATGTTAACTGGTTAAAGTATTGCGAACGATCAGATCAAGAACTTTTATTAAAACCAAGACAGCGAAACAAAAAAAAAAAACGTTCAAACAGTAAGAGGATGATAAAAAATATACATATGCCTAGGCACTGTTCATCATGAGGGAAGAAGAACACTAAATAAAAAAATTGTAGAAATATGCTATTTTATGATAATTTAGTCACAATCTATAATCACAGAAGTTATAGTTGCAAATCAATTGAAAATTAAACGAATTTTAGAATTAATTAATTATAGACACAAAAAAAAAACCCTAAAATATTGGTCATATATATTATATTCAATATGAAAACTATTTTGTACTTTTGAACTGTACATTTACAAAAAGAACAAACACGGTTTAAATATTCAGAAAAAAAAAGAAAAAGTTATATCAATAAATTTAAACCCCTTCATATTCGAATATCACGTACAGTTTTTCCTAATTGGTAAATAATAATTTAATTAAACGAAAACCGTTTTTTTGTTGTCTTTATATATTTTTTTTTGAAAGGGTCAGGGATATATAAGTATATATATATACATATATCTTATTTTTTTTTCGATGAATACACTTTTACATTTGGTTAAAGTTCTGATTGCATTAACAGGCACAATAAAGTAACTAATATTCCTAAGTTGCAAATTGGGATTGGTTTTTTATATATCACAATACTGAATAGATTTTGTGCAAATGAACAAACAAATAATAATAAGAACCGTCATCAGACAAATGCACAAAATCTATTTCAATTTTATTTATTTATTTTTTTTTGTTTTGTTTAACAAGTTACTTTGATGATATTGCACACTTTGCAAAGAGATCAGCCGCCAAACTCACATAAATACTAAGCAACAAGCAAATTTTATTTTATAAACGCGCATTGTTTTTTTGTTTGTTATTAATTAATACTATAAAACCCTGAATTCGTTTTTATAAAGAATTAAGGAAATTAATATTTTAATCTCTTCACAAAGGTATGTTTGCTACAATTATTTTGCGATAGAAATTATAGATAAATACTTTAAGAAATCCTAGATCCGTTTGTTTGTATATTGCTAGATGAATAACGGCGTTAAAAAATTACGAAACATATTTGGTTTTTGTTTACTGTAATGATTAGAAGATTAATTCAAAAAAAAAAAAAACACTAAATCAATTTGTTTGCAAGTATCAAATTCCCATATGATATGTAGAGGGATTGTTTAAATATTATTCATTGTAGATGACACCAAACCCTGTTGGTTTGCCATACTTGTTGCCTTCATTTAAACTGGGATGAACTAAGAATATTACAAACGCGTAACTATAGAATTTTACAATAAACTAATCACAATAATAATAATAATTAATTAATTAATAATAAACAAGAGAATTCTAATTAAGGAATTTTTATGGATTACATAAACTTTGTCAAGTTTTCTTGTTGATAATCGGGGGAGGGGAAACTCACTTGGACGGTTCTATAGTAGGCTTACCAACTTCATCAATTTTATCACCATCAGCACAATTCTCCTTCTTATCATCTATACTTATACTATCATTTGATTCTTGAGCAACTTTATCAATACTGTTATCGTTAACTGGTATTTCTTTGGAAATATTTTGTTCATCTTTTGGTTCAATTTCAATACTTTCAAGTTTCAAATCATTCTCTACAGCATTTTTAATTTGATTCTTTGATTCCTTATCATTTTTAATTGTTGTTGTTGTATTATTAAATGCATCATCAAAATTTGCATCAAATGTTGCTGAACTAAAATCAGCCCAACTACTTGTTGTATTGTCAGATTGTTGTATACCCCATGGATTATCAATATCACGTATTGGTGCTATTGATGATGATGTTGTTGAAGTGAGTTTGGATGATGTCCAAGCTGAAAATTTGAAAATTTTATTCTTAAAAATTAATACGATTATTTTTAAATAAATTACGATCAACATCCATTTGGATAACTGGTGATGATTCCTCATCACTATCACTACTATTATAAACGTTCTCATCTTGATCCTCTTTTTCTATAACAGTTTGAAATGTATTATCATGATCCTCAAAGATTTGATCATCTGAATCGTCTAATGTGTTAATATTACGTGCACAGATTTGGTGAAATAATTCACGTTGTTGTGCTAAATCACCACTACCATCGCTAACAGAAAAATTAGTATCAGTTCTGTTATCAATTGTCCTAAATAATTTAAATTCGAATAAAAATTTAAATAAATCACATTGTATTAGGTTGGCAAGAAGGCTTTCGTTTTTCTTCTTTTCTTAATTATCCTCTATCCGATTTGGATCATTTTAATTGGTATCAATTAAAATAAAGCGATTCACCACTCACTCACCCACTCACCACGATATCTCCAAAACTATTCGTGCGATAGACTTTAAATTTGGCAGATACATCCCCTTTATGAGATAAACAAGCTTGTTGATAGATGTTGTAGATAGAGATAGAGTTTGTAGAGAGCGGTAAATTCTCATTAATTCTTTGATTCCCATCAGGCCACCCGTGACGCTGTAGAAGCATCACCCGAATAAGGGTGACGCAGCAGTCAACGTGTTAACTAATCAAAAAATGGAATTTCACGTAAAAAAAAAAACGAAAAGTTCTTTTTTGCCAACCTAATAATCAAAACATCGAATAATAAGTATTGAACATACTGTAATGTATCATCGCCATCATTGGTTGTATCATCATTAAATCCAGGATATTCTAAACATAATGTACTTAAAAAATGTGCTTGATAAGCTGAAAATGTTTGATCTTGTGGAAAGGCAACATCACCATATTCATCATTCTCATCATTTGATGTACTTGGATAACAACCACCTAATAAAGCATTTTGCTGAGCATTGATATCTTTTAAAACGTTCTCTTTAAATTCATCTAATGATTTGGCTACATCTGGCATATTTTCTTTGAAAAATTGCCCAAGTGATGTATTTGAACACAATGCAATGATTTTATTAATTAAACTGATTAAATGTCCCATATAGCCACGTCTAATACCATTATGTTCTTTCCTATTAATACATTATTTTTAATAAATATACAGTTTTTCCGCCACTATTTCAAAACTTACTGTTGTTCATCGTTGTCTTTCCAAGCTTTCAATATTTGATCTACTATATTACAATCGACTAATAACTAAATAAAAAATGGAAAAATTAGCAATACTCCAAATCAATTAATAAATAATTCTTACATGTTTACTTAAGGCATTTTGATTTTCATCGGATTCATTTGAATCGTGTGTTTTTAATCCAAAAACAAGGCAGTTTTCTACTTGTGTATGTAAAAAATTATTCCATTTATAAGTAAAAAATAAATTTAAAAGTACTGGAAATGTCCCTAATTGAATGATTTCATTCAATAATTTACTATTATTGGACGATATGATTGCAGCAAATAATTTTGCTACTTGAATTCTAGTATTACCCAATGGTGTCTCTAAAGTACCTAATGTTGTTCTAATTGGTGTTTTCTATTTAAAAAATAAATCAATTAGTTGTGAAAATATATCAAAACAAATATTTAATATAAAATTTACTTTTGGTGGATTCAATAGAAGATCATGAAACTTCTTTAAATAACCTTCAAGTGCTGTTGTTGTTGATTGGACAACACGTTCACGATTTTCAATATCTATCGCTTCATCATTTATACTGGAATTGTATGGTATTTGTGTATTTATTTTTGGAATGCTACAAAATTATTAATTATAATTTTCATATAATTAATAATTTAAAAAAAAATTGTATGTATACGAAAAAAATTTACCTAGACTGATAATTATCTAGAAGAGCTAAAAGTACTTCTATGCCGCCAACAATTGCACTTTCACATTTATCATCTTCGAAAATATTATCTAACATCAATAGAATTGTATCCGTTCTACAATAGAATTAATTGAATTCAAGAATAATTAATAGGGCACGTCCCGATCGAGCTCATCACTTAAAAGACACAATTATCGATTAATAATACAAATAGGAAAAATATCCTCGGATATTTTTGAGAGGGTTGGCATTTTATTTAGCTACCCTCCTAACATATTCTTAAAACAAATGATAATAAAATTGGTGGGTATCAAGTGGAATACTTCCTTCGTTAGAAGCCAACACTATACATCAATCAATTAATCTCGTCAGATTAAAAAATATACAGTTGTGGGGCAGAATATTCACAAAAGTCTGGAGAATGTAAAAACACGAAAAGTTGCAGACCACAGAAAGAACGATTTAGAAGTAAATGAACAAATCTGACGGAAACGCAAATTACTGCTTATATCGCGGGCCCTAATTAGAAAATTATTTCCCTTAATTAAACTATATCCCTTAAATTTGAGAATATACACAAATAAAAAATCTATTCAATCTACTCTATTTATGTAGAAACATGAGAATCAGGAGTTTCCATCTTCAAATTGCGACAAAGTTATTCAACAGATAGTAAATTTTGCCACAGACGTTCCTGCTGGATATTTTCACTATAATAAGATGAAAACTAGTGATAAAATTGAATAAATTGTTGCGAAAAAAGTCTTTTAAATGCTTGAGCTATCGGGAAAAAGTATCTTAAATTTCCTTACGATTCTAAAGTTTTAAGTAACGGATCAGGATCTACTCGTTCAGTTGCATTCCTCTGCGTATCCCTTGCTACTCTAATAAAATCACACAATAATTGAGCAACATTATAATGTCTCTCCTTATCGATTTTCGAATTTAATAAACAAACAAGCGATTGCATAATATTTTGACTGTCAAGCCACTAAAAATAATCAAAGAATTAATTAATTGTTAATTAAATTAATTCAAATTACATTTAATATGTTTTGCCTCATTTCGTTATTATCGACTTGTGTCATTAATTTGAGCATGAGATCCATAATTGCTGAAGTGCCTAAATGTTTGAGCAGTAATGGTATAAATGTGTCCTTTGCTTTTAGAAAATCTAAAACCTGTAAGCAAGTCAACTGATAGGACAACCAGTTCTGGTAAAGGATGGAATTGATAAGGATATCAATACGGGAAATTTGTAGGAAAAAAGGAAGAAATACGTTAGATTTTGTACATATTTTTTTTTGATAAATTTCTTCCTTACGATATATGAATTCAAAAGTGAAATAATAAAAACAACATACCTGCTCAGTCTTTTTTGTAATAAGTGCACCCAATATTCGACTAAAGTAGGAAGCCAATAGTGGATTTAATGGTGGTTCAGTTTCCAAAAAACTATACAATTTATCCAATAATGTTTTGTCACTAGCCAGCCTTTCATTAATTGCAGGAACATCAGATGTAAGTAATTCACATGCTATATTTGGATATTTAAATCTAATACGTTCATCCAGATCGGTTGATGGCACTCGTGTTGTTAAACTTACTAATTCATCAATCATTTCCGGTTTCAATAAACTGAGATCAAACGAAAATGATTTTATAGCATTTTCATGATCATAAATGTTTAGAGTGTTTCATAGATGAACGGTATCCAGAAGTGAAATAAAATTTCTCAAAAATAACTTCAACCGGACGATTACCCTATCATAATTAAGACCGGTCCGCCCCTGGTGGCTTTTGAAATTATTAAATTACTGAAATTGTTTTGAGTTATATAACTCAATCAATAAAAAAGCAATTACTTAAGTGGTAAACAAACATAAATCAAGTTGCTCTGACTGATAAAAGTTGTTAAAAATGGCATTTTTAATCAATGTTGTTCGACAGTGCAATTTTTTAGTTATTTTTACATATAATTATGAAAGCGAACATAACAATTAGACTAATTACTTATTTAATTATTTATAACGTTTTTCTAACTTTTTAACGACGAAACTGATTGTATACTTTAAATTTGACCGCAAAAGGCTGCGTATTATTTTTTGTCGAATCTTATTGAGCACATTTAGGATGCTGCAACTTAAAAAAAAGCGCTCTAAAGATAATTACATATGATTACTCTGTTAATGCCGTTCATTTAAGAAACACTGTATGTTTTGTAGTAGAGGAAAATAACAGAATTGCAATTTCTAGAAGTTGTACGCTCAATTTTGCGTAGATCGCTAAACAACTTACAAATCTATCAAGTTCTTCGATTGTGCTTTACATTGACTGATGATATCTTCAGCATCTAGGACTTCTTGAAGGGTGAGGTCCTGTAATGTTTGTTTTTTTTTAAATTTTTTTATTAAAATTGGTGACGTATCAAAATTTACCTCTTTTAAAAGCAAGGCCTCTAACTCGGAGGATGAACTGGTGTTAAATTTCCAATACATTTTCGTATTTCTAAAAAATTAACGAAATTTACAATCAAACACAGTAGAATTTATACGAAAATTCTGTATTCGTGCTCAGATTTTCATCAATCCAAGCATGAGAACAAAATTATTGAATTTCTATAATAAAGCTTATCATCGAACTATTCTAATAATCAAGCGAACGTCATACAATTTATACCTGTTTTAACGTTTTTTTCGACTCGTATTTTATCAAATATTTATTAATTTTGTTGTTGATTTTCGTTTTATTTATTATTATTTTTTCAAATGAATCGTTGGATTTGGTTCATCTGAAATGACCTTTGTTATCTTGATTTACTGGAATTTCACAGTTTACACACATGTACATCCATTAATACTAATTAACATATCACAAATTTCATAATTTTAAGTAAGAAAAAAGGAAGTCGATGGTGATGATGATGATGCGTAATTTATACGAAATTACGTAAAAACAACAAAATAAATTATGGTTGCAAATACTTTTGTTACGATGATAGAAAAATGACCACCATACATAGTCCCATAATGCACTTGTTGAATGAAATTTGAAAATTTTGACAGTGGGCGCGGCAAATTCAAATGCAGCCACTAAAGCTGTACATACACCACAAACTTTCGAGTCATTGCAAAAAATTTGTATTACTTCGATTGCTTTAAAAGTACAGAGTGGCCCATTTTCGATAGTTTTGTAAGGTAGCTCGTACAAAATAACGGATTCCTACCCTATATTTTTGAGTACTAGTTGTAATTAGATGTTTCCTGTTCCCGTAGCTTGCAGGCTTTTAAAAAAGATGGACTTTTTACTTATTATTTGTAGAGCAGTTTTTAATGGCAGTTCTATTTATCTGATTGGAATTTGTCTAGCTTTCGCCATTTTTTGAATATAACACAAACTTATGCTTTTTTAAATGGAAGCTATATTTAATTTATTACTCATTAAATTGGTTATCTTTTTCTGATTTCAAATATATTTAATTTGATATAGTTATTTTGAAAATTTCGATTTCGAAGGGAAAATCCAAAAATTATATTTGATTCAGAGTGCCATGGAACAATTGCTTTTTAGCTTGTCAAACAACTGTAAATTTGGTTGCTATTTATTTATTCTTTTGTTTTCTTATTTTGCACGAGATAATATTTGTTTCATGGCACTCTAAAGTTTTTTTTCAAATACAATTTTTGTAATTATTACCTGCGAAATCGAAATCTTCAAAATAAGCCGCAAATTTTCGAAAATAACTATAGCATACCATAACTATTTAAAATTGGAAAAAATATCTATTTAACTAGCGACAAATAGAATTTAAAAAAGCACAAGTTTACGTTATATTCTGACAACAGCAAAGGCTACGCAAAATCCAATTAGTTAAATCAGCATTTTTAGAAACTACATATGGAACAGTAAAAAATGCAACAATTTTTCTGAACGCCTACGAGATATAAGGTATCTTCGAAATTGTAAAAAAAAATATGAAGAACTAGGAATAATTCGAAAACAAAACACAGCAAAAATTTAATTACACTATCTGGCTAGTGTGAAAAATAGGTCGGAAAACGGCCACCCCTACATAGGTAACGTAGTAAATGAAGCACTTCACTTCTCTGTCTAACTTAGCAATCTAGATGCAATAAACAGAGATACTAGACATCTTCTTATAAGATAATAGATCTGTGTGGACGGAGAACCAGAATCTAAACGCAATTACCGCTTCATGCTCTATCTTTGTCTGATATGTTAGCCAACAGATGTGTTTCAGTGTTTATACCAAAAACGCAAGTCGATTACTGACGTTTGATGGTGTTGCTTACGCGGAGTCTTGTTGAAGATGGAAGATGCTCCTTTTTTCTCAGACTTTAGCCAATTTATCCTGAGAACTACTGTCAATCGCAGATACTTACTGTGTTAAGCTATGTGTATGAAGATTGTGCTTCAATATTGTACTGAAACTGTTCGAGCATAAAGCCGTTTTAAAAGTGACTTGATCTGGCGCTGTGAAGGCCTTTTCAAAATCATCTACCATTTTATGAAAAAATCAACAATAGTATAGTTGAAGATTACTTAATACTTAAGTTGAAGATTAATAATGATAATGAAGCCTTCGAAGCTAAAATTTCATTAAACACACATAAACAAACATAACTTGCATTCTCGCAAACTATTTATTAAAATCAAGACTTGATTTTGATGAAATCTGTTCACATGTAGGCAACACAATAACAAAATAATAATAATAATAGTAATAATAAAAAGACTATAAGAAAATTAACATTGTTCAATATTTTCCAAATTTATTTACAACTGCCTGTCCAGCTTTAGGTGTCATAAATTGTGGTGGCCCGGTATAATAACGTATCAACAAACTAGCACCACGTTTTAATTGTGAACGATGCGATAAATCACTCCAACAATCCATCCATGATGCATAATGTGGCATGAATGGTGGTGAACCGGCTGCTAATCCAGAATTAGTTACAGCCATACAATGGGAGACAACTTGAAATGGATACATAATCGATGAACTTAACATCTAGAAAATGATTTAAAAAACAATGTAAATAATTGCCAACAGAGAAACTGTATCGTTTGGGTCACCCTCAAAATTAATTTTTAGGGGATCCCAAAATCCGCTACTATATACAGCAGGTTTGATAATCCACGATTTTTATTTAAAAGTGTTGCACATTTTCTCTATTAAATTTGAATTATAAAATCAGTGTCGTTCCCAAAAAATAGAAAAAGGTTATAATCGTAAACATAGCAAAAGTTTATTATAAAAAAGTTAATACTGTATATTTTTTATACGTATAGCTAAATTGAACTAAGAAATTCAATGACGAACGACACTGTTTTAAAGTATCATTTTTGACAACTTTTACTACTTGAATCAGACTAATGTAATTCATATTTTTCGTCATATAAACAACTGCCTTTTGATTAGATGGATTAATAATCGTAAAAGTTATAGAAAAAGCGATTTAGTATCAAAATAATCTTATTTTAGTAGCCATTTATCGCCTGAAATCTCTCATTTATGAAACACCCTGTATAATACTTACACACAATACTGCAGTTGTATAATTTTGTAGCTCTTTATCTTCAACTACATACTTATTGAAAAGATAAGTTAATGCACTTGCTAGGACAACAGCACACAAATCACCAATCAGACGTGGTATTAAACCACTAAAGAATCCCATAATACCATTTTGACAGTAGATTTCTGCAATCGAACTAAAGAAACCTCTAAAATATCATTTTAAATAAAAAATTGATATTCAATAATCATTAATTTCGATTAAAATACCCGTATTTAGTTTCTCTACCAACAAATTGGCTCATAATCCGTACTGTAATAACATGAAATGGTTGACTAACAATAATGGCAGTGGTGTGTGTGACAACATCAGTTTTAAGGCATTTGAAAAATTTCCGCCTTCTAGCCTCCTCAGTTTCCTCATCGTCCTCCTCTTCGGCTTCTTCACCTCTTGGATGTAAATAATCAATCACACGTGTCGCTGCTATAGTGCTGATTATATTGCCGCACACTTTCGGCCCCACGCCTCTATAACAACCACTAAAACCATCCACTGATTTAATATGTTTCACTACAAAAAAATAATAATAAAATTTGATGTGCACTGTGTCTTTGAATGTTTGATACCGTATTGGAAAATATTTGGTAATTTTAAAGCCGGCCTTCCCAATAATGTTTTTGCCGGTCGTGGTGGTAATGGTTCATAGCCGATCTATAAATAATGAATGATTTAAATTTTAACTTTTATTACAAAACTTTGTTATTCTAACCTGAATTAGGACTTTGGCGTATTCAAATGGATGCGATAATGTATTGAATACCATTCGTAAAGCATAACTGGAGAATTTACCCTCACCCTCTCTTTCCACTCTCATTTTTTCTGATTTTTCAGACGAAATGTTTATTTTTAATTAAATAAAGTCGTAATGAAAAAAATTGGAGATTCCAAACAGGAATGAAATGACAAGTTTGACGTAAGGCTACTAGATGTCGCCTTCTAGAAATGGACTTCGATATAGTTAAAGCTCGTCTCATATAACGCAGCTCTCTGACTCGTGGAAAGTTTTATGGAAGGTTGGAGAGAGAAAAGAAGGACGATGTAGAGATGTTATTTATATTTATACAAGTTGATCGATTTGTGAGTATTTTTACATTATGTACAGTATTTTACATTATGTTTTAAACAAAAAAAGTCTTTCCAGTTGACCCTGTTTTAATTTCTTGTACAATTGGATTTTTGAGAGTTTCGTAAGTTAAACTGGGTTCAGTATTATAATATAAAGTGTGACATTTTAAAGATGTAAAATTTCATACACCTCAGTATTCTGAAAGTCCCTAACTATAAGGATTTAATTCAACACTGGGGGCCATCGATGAATTACGTCGCACAAATTTTACGATTTTTTAACCCCTCACCGACCGTCTTTGTCAAAGGTGCTTACATTAATGGAAGCCCCTCCCCCTTGGTGTGACGTCACATATTTTTCAATTTTATAGTTAAAAATAATTAAAATAAAACAGCCGTTTCATTTTTTTTTCTTTTAATTCTTACTATTTTATTTCAATATAAGTTGCATCAGTTTTGGCATCTTATCTGTCAAAATTTCATCTTTCAATAATAGACCGACTCTTGAGTACTAATTGTTTACATAAATTGCCTTTTTCGTCGTACGACTGGAAAAATGGAAATCAAATTTTTGGCAACCGAAAGAGTTTTTGTCACGATAGATTAATGGGAATACCGACGATAATGTTCAGGATTTACAGGAGTCTCTCTTTTTTCTTGTTCCTATCTTCACACATCGTTTTTTGCAGAAGTCACACACGCCTTCTAATAGCCAAGTTTGATGAGACGATCTTTAATAGTTGTTTTAAAACATAAGCTAGTGCACGTTGTCAAGTTTAGTAAAATTTCACTAAATTTACTTATTTTTTTGGTTTTGTTTTAAATCTCAATGATTTGGTATAGTTGGAGGCAGTTGAACGGTTCCACCCTCTCTGGAGAAAAATCTTGTAAGTTAATTCTCTTTTTTGTTTTGTTGTAGAATATTAAAAACTTCAATCTAGTAGTAATTGAATCTAGATCTCGTTAACTGGCAACGTTGCGTTGTCAAGTATACGCGCGACAATCTAAGATCGTTTTACACAACGACGCGTTTTCTCTAGTCATTAGATAACCTCAAAATATTTTGTTTATTGAATTTGTTTTGTATTTGAAAATCCTGAAAATGTCCGATATTGAACAAATTAATCGACCAGAAAGTACCCCATCACCTGCAATTTCCGGTGGTGGTTCCACTGAAGACCCTGACGACTATTTGTTACCATCAAGTCTAGCCGCTGAAGAACTGAAAATGGCCTTAAATAAAGTAGTAAAATTACGTATAAAACTACCAGTTTAATCGTATAATTTCGATTATTTCAGGAAGCCACCGAAGATGAATTGTTAAAAGCAATCAATCGTTGTAAGGATTTGGTGTTGGAAAGTGATCAGTGTTCAATTGAACGCAAATGGCTGGTACGGCATTTAATCGAATTACGTTTACGTTTACAAGAATTACGTGATGCACAATCCGATCCTTTGTAATTCTCAACAACGACCCCTGCAAATATTCGAATTTTAATCGTTTTTGATGAATGATTTTAGACATCCGCGCAATAAAAGTCATGGTGCGTCAAAACGAACCGTTCGTGGACATCATTTGATCTTACAACCGTTTTTAAAGAGTACAGTGTCGCGATATTGCGACCATTGTACTGGTGCTATATGGTATTCTAATTTAATTAGATTTTTTTTCGAAAAACTAATCTATTTTAATTCAGGTGTCTGATACAGACTTGGTATGAATGTGAAGATTGCGGATACGGTTGCCATTACAAGTGCATTCCGAGAATTGTCAGAGAATGTGCACATGTTGTTGTTAGCGAACGTGGCGGCTACGAATTGGAGATTTGTCCAGAACAGGGATTATCAGCACAGAAATACACGTGTGCTGAATGTAAAATTCCACTACCTTTGAGTAAGTTTCTGTTTCGATTTCTATCAATTCGTATAAATTTTGAATCTATTAGCCGCCCCTAAAGGATTAAGTTGTGTCGGTAGATTGATTTTCCCAGGTAAAATGTTAGTGTGCTAGTGTTGTGTGTAGTTTGGCATGCTCTTATCGTTTGTTTTTTGCTCGATTATAACGTCTTTATTGTGGATTATTTAGATAAAGAGTGGTCGGAGTCCCGCCGTTGCGACTATTCCGGTTTATATTACTGTTCGGCGTGTCATTGGGGCAGTTCAGCGGTAATACCCGCCCGTGTTGTGCACAATTGGGATTTCCAGCCACAACCAGTCAGTCAAGCCAGTTTACAACAATTACGTATAACAGCACAACGGCCGCTGATTAATTTACAAAAATTAAATCCACGTCTATTCTCATTTGTTCAAGAATTGAATTTAGTGCGCCGTTTACGTTTAGAATTGAATCTAATGAAGAAATATTTGTCTGTTTGTCGATTGGCAAACGAGGATCATTTGTTGTGGAAATCTGTGGATTTTTCACATTTAATTGAAACACCCGAACTGTATAGTTTACAAGATTTAGTTGATACCGAATCGGGTGAATTACCATCAAAATTACACACAATTACTGATGTATTTTTAAAACATATTAAACATGATTGTGAAATATGTAAAGGACACGGCCATATATGCGAGATATGTTCAAACAACGAAGTTCTCTATCCATTTGATGGGGCCGCATTTATCTGTAAAGATTGTAAAGCTGTATTGCATAAAAGCTGTTTTAATCGCAAAAATGATAATTGTCCGAAGTGTTTACGGTTGAAAGCCAGAAAAGAACAGCAAATTAACAACAACGAAGTCGAGTAGTAGTGAGTTTTTACAATTATTGTGATAGTCCATTATTAATTTATCAGATTTAATATTTTAAGTGGATGCTTTATTATTGTTTGGTATTTCTACAGTATTTTCAGTAAAATATGAATAAAAAATATATGTTAATTAAATTAATATATTAGGAAGACTATTATGAGTATTTGAAAATCCCTCCTACCAGTGTTGCCAACATCCTGCTCTCTTAAATTATGGGTATTTCTAATATGTAGAATATTTTATGAATGTAAAGTAAAGTATTATTTGCAATTTTCAATTTATCAAGCAAAAAAAAAACATATTAATTAGAATCTTCGTGTGGATTTAGCCTCTCATTTTCGTAAACGTTTTTGGGGATAGTTGGTGTTACCGTTGGCATCACTGTTTTTCCCCAAACGAGATTGTTTTAGCGGCCGATAGAGGGCGCAATTGTGCATTTTCAAAAATTTGAGGTTATCTCAAAGTACCGTAAAACTTTCAATATTTCTCAAACCAAAAATGAGGAAAATCTGTCGAATTTGCTTATGCAATCTTGATTCCTATAATGCCACAAATATTTTCAAAACAAATAAAAACAATGAATCACTATCTGAGATTATCTCAAAAATAGCATCGATTGAGGTAAAAAAGTTAGTTTGTTTTGATACCAGTTATGCAATTATAATTTTTAGGTTGTCGATGATGAGAATATATCAGAAAGCATATGTTCGTTGTGTTTAGAACGGTTACATATGTGTTATGAATTCAGGAAATTAATTATACAATCCGATCAACAACAACGGCATTCCACGATTCGTAAAATAACACCACCTGAAGAGACGATTGATGATGAGATCAATGTTACGAATCAAGAGATATTCGAATGTCATATTTGCGATAAGAAATATACAGCAAAGATCCGTTTGTCGCGACATTTACGAGTTCATATGGATGAATTCAAGTGTAAATACTGCGATCAATCTTTCAAGTATTACATGCCTTTATACTGTTACGTTTCTGTAATTATTACTGTTATTATTGTAGAACATACAATGAGGTGAAAATGCACCAAAAAACGCACCAGGGCTACCGTTACAAATGCAATGTATGCCCGAGAAGTTTTCAAGGCAAAAGTGGCCTTCTGGTGCACAAACGTCGTCATTTCGGTATAAAACAATTCGTTTGTGAGTACTGCAGTAAGAGTTTCGTTGGTAGAAACGAATTGAATCGACATTTAGATACGCATCGTCAATTGCCACCGTTACAATGTCCAATTTGTGGTCGAGCATATCCGAAACATCGTATACAAACGCATATTATGCGGAAACATTGTGTACGAACACATGAATGTGAAGTTTGTAGAAGGAAATTTTTGCGATATAACGCTCTACAACGGCACAAATTGCAACATACGGCACATGAAGATCTGCATCATTGTGAATTGTGTGATGCGAAATTCAAATTTGCATTACATCTGTTGAAACATACGAGGGAGGAGCATCCGCAACAGGATTAAAGATTCGAATATTTTTTTGTAAGTGCTTGAATTCAGTAGTCGGTCTTCATCTATCTATTGCCATAGAATAGAATCGTTAAAGTTTTCGCTGTTATGTTCATATTTTTTATGGAAATAATTGTAAAAAATACTATTTCCAGTAGAAATTTGGATTGTGTTTTTGATTTTCTAATATTTCTTCGCGAACTTCCCAAATCTTTTTACCGGTCCGTGAGGAACAATTAATTTTGTTCGATTGTAGTCATTAATATACGGTGCTTTTTCTAAACGTGGTGATAGTCGATATCTCCCATTAAACCGTGGCCGCCTTCATCGAAGTGTCTTTACGGCCCCCAGATTGTCTTTGCCACTCTTATGGGTTAGCCCTGACCTTGCTGTTAACATGTGAAGTGCGACCAATGTCACGATGTGAAGACTGGAATAAGTACGCGAAATGCTTAAGATTAGGGAGGCCTGACCTGTTTTAAGTGCAATTTGAATTGAAATTTAATTAAGAAGTTAAAAGAACACTTTTGAATTTCACGCATCCTACAGCTCTTAATTTTAATATTAACAGGTGCCTCATCGCGATTTTCCATTTCCCATTTGATTAACATGGCAAAAAGATTCTCTTGCACTTTGGAATATTATAGATCACGTTGGGAACAGTATTTCGGAATGACTAAAATACATTCTGATAGAAAATTTAACGCTCTACAAAGAGGGCCTCTTACAATGTTTTGATATATTTAGTCCTTCAAAATTTATTCAAGATTAAAGCGTGATTAATAGTAAATTTTTACATTTTTCCAGTTCTTTGGCAGAACCATCAACTTTATGGAAACATTTTACAGAACATTTTTTCGACATCCTAAACAATATTTGCAGGGTGCTTTTAAAAAAAGAATTGTCGATTTTTCTGATGCAGTCTAATCCTACAGCAGTAGTTTCTTTGAGATAATTCGCTTGAACTCTTCCTGTTTTCCAATTGGCTAGAAAGTGTTTTTATATTTGATGCTGAAAGTTTAAGTAATTGAATTTTGCAGTAGTTTATAATTTATTATTATAAAATCGTGTAAATCAAACGTTTCTACTCTAACTAGCTTATGTCGTTTAAATTCAGTTATTAACTTTGAGAAACAACGTCATTTTGCTTCCGTATTTGCAATGTCATTTAATAAAAATATTAGCGCCTTTACGAGACATTCTAATGGACCCATTGCATCATGGCAGATTTTGTGAGACAGAGCAGAAACATTCGTCTTCGTGATCCGTTGAATACAGCCATGCGTCTTCATTTAACGCCGCCGCATCGTCCTGAGTTTCCAAATTATGTTCGGATACCTTTTTTGTTGCTTTACGTTTATCAACTTTTTGTCGTATCCAGTGGTAACACCACTTTAAAAAATAAATAGCCAACAACATTTTTACCATAATTGCTAATGAGAATATCTTAAAGGAAATTTGTTTTAAGATTATTAATAATTAATAAAATTTGCTTACAAAAATTGCTAGAATTGTTAAAATTAATTTTTCACGATTACTCTGTTGCCATGACGTTAATTGTATATTACACATGTGATAAATTGCTAAATTCGGTTGATAAGTTATTTCAGGATGCGGTGATGTTATCCACCCGTTATAACAATAACAATTACCAGTGACAGGATCGATTTTGCCGTGATGACACTCAATATTATACTATTTTAATTAATAAAAAATACTTCCAAATTTGTATCTACTTACTGATTCTATTCTAATATTATCTGTTTCGTATTGACCATCTTCTAATTCTTCTAAATCTTGTTTTGTTACCAACTCATTCATATTTCTACATTCATTAGTGTTCGGTAGATAAATCAAGCCAAATGGACATGAAACGACAGGTTCGCATATTTTTGTTTGTCGATTAAAGTAGCTACGTTTCGATGAATATTTAATAACGCAATCTATCGGTTGACAGGAATTTTCAGCGTTTAAATCGTGCGTTAAACAGGATTTGTCCCGATAGTTTCCCTTTGAGCGTGTATCAAAATCGATCTGTTGCTGGATTTCGCCTTGATCCTGATCGGAATGGTATTGTACCAAAATTAAACATTTTCCAACGCGATTTTTGACGTACTAGAAATTTTATATTAAACATTATTCTAAGAATATTGACTTAAACAATACAATATTCGGATAGATTAGTGTTGCGTTTTTCAATTTGTTATGTTGAAAAATGCCCATATTACCGCCTAAAAGTAGCATATGATCGTCATTATAACCGTACCCGATCTCATCACATTTTAACATTTCCACATTGATGTTAATATCGTATTTATTGAGATTACGTATTGTCAGATCTATTTTAAGTAAAATTAATTATCGAAATTTGTTAATTATGGATTCTTACAGAAAATGATAGCTATATCATTATCATTAATCTCTTCTATACCGCAATCCTGAAAGTTTTGAATGATATTGCAATATAGCCTTGATTAATTATGTTAATTATACCTCGATAATGATGTTGCAATCGATTGTTGTTGGTTTAGATAATAAATATAATAGAAAATTGTAATAAACATGTAGCAGAAAATAGTGTGACAATGTCATGATTTTGATGTCGATTATTTTGTTTTTAAACAGGAAATTCGAAAAATTGCCTTCCTGTTTTGTGTGTGTTAGAAAATTTGTCAATTTTTGCAGATTACGCTCTATAGTTTGCTAACATTTTCAGCTTTTGAAAGCCTTGCTGTCGATTTGCTTGCTTAGCGGTCATATTATAAAAACTATTTCTATACAGTACCGTAAACGTTTAGATAAGCGGTTTGCATGCACTTAACGATTTCAGGGGGATCTTTGAGAGTACATAAAAAAAGTGACTTTTCCAACATTCAGGGGGTAAAACTGTTTGATAATCTCTGAATTAAAGATTTATGTTACTTTGAAAAGTGGAGGTGGGGCTTTAATTCTAAGAGGATTTTGGGATAAAAAAAGTTTATGAATTGCCGGTTTAAACAACAAATTCGGGAAAAAAACGTAATTTGAAGGAATTAATGCCTGAAGACTAGTCTGATATCTCAAAACGCTTTATAGTTTGTTTTATGAGAAATGTAAGGGTCACGGAACCATTGCGAGCTTCTCTCATCTTCATAAACTACTACCTTCTTTCTCTGTCTCAACTTCAATACGACTCTTCTCAAGCCACGCCCCTCCGCAGTTGAAATTACATGAAATCATCTCTGGATTTTACCCCTTTTGATTAGTTTAAGATTTAAAGGAATTCCATTTATTTGAAAATATTTTATTATCAATAATCCATATTACAGATATACCAGAAATAATGGAAACTTCAAGTAGGTATTGCTCTATAATTGTGCATTTATTTTGTGTATTTATAAAACCGTGTAGAACAAAATCGAATTTAATGATACTAAAACAGAAATTGAAGCTCCCCAGTGTTTCGAACCTAACAAACATTTTAATTCTCAATCAACTTAACTTGTTGGAATGATTTTGATTGTGTACTGCTTACCTGTAGAGAATGAGTACATATTGATTTCTAAAAACATAAATCATAATAGAATTGTATGGTAAATTTCTAAAAAAAATCTTCACCTGGTTCACCTGTTCGTTCCGTGGTGTCATCAGTACGTGCCTGTTTAATTGTGGACGGATCAATTATACGTAAATGTTCATTAGCTGTTACCGTTTTGAATGTGGGCCAATCTAAACTAACTTCACATGTATAATCACCACCACTTTGATTTGATAAAATTTTCAATTGAAAATAACAGGCACCAATATGCGATTGTCCACTTGTATAAATTTCAATATCCTTTAATGGGAATTCTTGGACAGTACCATCGGCTAAACAACGGAAGAATTCTACGTTATCTTTATACCATTTAACGCCATACAGTGTATCGCCTTCTAAATCGTAACGGCAATTTAATGTTATTGTACCGTATGCTGTTTTCGGTACGTCTAAACTTGTTATACGTACAGGTTGCGTTGTTTGGATTAACGATAAAAATCCTAAAAATTGTATTTTGTTTAGTTATTGATTATATAATAATTGGAAATTTGTAGGAGCAGCTATTCTACTTAATGCTTGGAGAATTAGGGACCTAATTTTGCCCTGACATTATTACGTTGATAGTTGTCCCTGAATGACTGAATAATTGCAGCCTTGTTAAAATTCGATCTAAATATGTTATAATAAGCACGATATTTTTGTAAATTATCCCAATGTCATCAATTAAAATCGTCCAATGTACGTAGTAAAAATTGTTTACAGTTACGGAGCGTACTTCCTGGAATTTGAACAACAATACAAGCTAATTTGAAGGATTTAAGTTCATGAATTGCAAAATTGTAGAATAATTTTTCGGGAAAGACTGCTTTAACATTTCTCTTTCAATCGTGTATTAAAAGATGCAAAAAACTGCCTTTGACCTGGACCAAATCATAAACACTAGAGATGAAGTTTTCGTCTCAACTGGAAAAACGACAAATTTTTTATTGTTCCGATGCAACATTCTTGGTTTTTGATGCTTTATCTATTCTGTTTTGTGAAATATAATTTTGTGCTCGAATGTCTCGCTTGTTTGGGAACGGATCTTTTGACCAGTAAAAGTGGCCGTTAGCTAATTTGAGAACAACAGCTCTAAAAAAGGATTTCTGAAAATTCATTCAAGGTTGAATGGAGTCATTTTTGAAGTTGCTTATAAAGAAAAATCAGTACCTATAAGTGATTTAGGAAATTCGTTCTTTAAGGTAGCAAAGCTTGCATAAGAAGTACGTTATTTTTGAAGTTAGAAATGTAAAAAGGTTAGAATTATCTCTCTGTATCAGAAAATCGAGGGCTTCCACTTGTTGTTGATTGTGGCCTCCTTTTCTAAATTGATTTCAATTAAAATTCAGCTTTAACTGAAAAGCGGAGCAATCCGATCTATTATTTATTTTACAACACAAAATATATATTATACGAAATAATAAACTGCAAAATATTATTTTTTCAGTAAATAATCCAAAACAAATAAAAACATTAACATTGAATCATCACTACAACAGTTGTATCGTCTCTATCCATTAATCTATCCCTTCACACAAAAATAAATGGATCCAACGACAACATTTCGATTTATAGCTAGCAGTTTGAAAATAAATAATCCTATTATGTAATAAATTACTTATAATAAATCTAAATCTAAACCAATGATAATCTTTCGAGTATTGCGTGTATCAATAATCAACCTGTAGTTTTAGCACACTATACAATTATTCTCGTTGGTGTGGTACACTAAAAGTGCGATCATCTATTTACCGCACCCTAAAAGAAATGCCGTCTAGTTCATTATTACACCCTATAAACAACCCTCTGATACATCATTTAAAATAGATTTCTCTACGTATAAAACCGGACAGGGTGGTGAGGAATTATCTTTAATTTCGTTAATGCATTCTATCGATAACTCTTATGTCTCGTTGGAAAAATTGATTTTTACATGTATGAGAGGCGCGAGATGATGGTGGCTAATTTTCAATGAAATCGTCTAAATCCTAAAATAGAAACTAATTGGGTCTTTTGTAAAAGGAAATATCTCTTATTCAAATTGAAGATCTTTTTTAATTTAATCATAAATATAAAGAGGAGTTGTTGAATTTAAACTAGCCAGTTGTTGACCAATTATTCCAATTAAAATCGCATCTTTTTTTTAATGCTTTTTTCTTGTTCTTACTCACCAAACAAGCAAATGCGGTAGAATTTAATCGGAGACATTGTCGTTATAACTTGTTGCAATTAACAAAAAATAACACAATACATATTTTCTTATAGATATATCAAAAAGTCACTGTAATTATTTAATTCTTAATTTAAAACGAAGGGGAAGAAATTACATTGTTTATAATCATAATTTATACCAATTCGTATAAATTTTTAGTCATCTACGGGTCAAATGAGTTAATTGATTGTTGGAATTGATCTTGAAGACTACAATCAATCAACAATTTATCAAATTAATTTGCACTGTGCACAAATTTTTTAACTTGTCAATAACAATAGTTTATCAACAGAAAAAAACAGAACTGATAACGTGTTTTGGTGTTAATTTGATGAACGCCTGCCAACAACTGAATTCATTTTGAAACTGTTGATAGCACGTGTCTTCGCCAGCACCCACCAATATTAATATCGTCAATTACACTCTATTTGAGTTTCAAATAACAATGTTATTGTTTCAAAATGCGTTTTGTTGGTGGCGATTGCGTTGAAGAGGACGACTTGTGCAAAGATACTTACGATTTTACAAAGATTTACAAAAAAAACTACAACTACAATCTGGATCCTTATCGGGTGAAACTCGATTTGATTTTATAATCAGATTTTAAGCGGGGAGAGCTTCAGAAAGGTAAAATTGTGAAAGCATTTTGCGCTACACAGGGACGGATTTTTGATCGATTTTGCCAACTTCTTGCAACCGAAATTTGAATCTAAAATAAAACTACAATTCTACTCTACGATAATTTTATTGTTTAAGATTTCCCGTTATTGGCATACGTTGTGCTGAAGAGGGTGGACAAGTTTTATCGGTACACCCCGCTTAATTACATGCGGTATTGTTTTGGGCACCATTCTAGAATTTTATCGAATATAGATTACGATTATTGTTTGCTATTTTAACTTACGTGATACAATCGATGATTGGACAGACCGATAAGCACATAGTACAACCGGTACAATCGTCGGTAACATGCGGAATGTGGGTGTTAGCATCAAAAGTGATCGCTTGATATCCCGAATCGTTACAGGCCATATAGCATTTACCACAATTAATGCACATATCCTAAAATGTTTCGATTGATTTTGCGATACTGATTGCTTTCAAATAACTTACATCATCAATTAAGGCTACCACCTGTTTTGTGTTATCGAGTTTTTTATAACTGCTGATTTTCGGTAGGGCTCGTCCGATTATATCGTGAATTTTTGGGATTCTTCCAATATTGATTTGTTTACCATCCGAAGAGTACCCATTACCAAGTCCATTATGGTGAGGAATTGGTTCAATGCGAAAATCGTCCTTTTTCCACATTGCCGCCATTATTTCCTCTCTCTGTTTACGGTACGGCCCGAAATGCGGTAATTTCTCTTGATTTTGCAACGAAACAATCGGTTTACCTTTTTGATGCTTGAATGTCGGTGGACTCTGTCCATCCCATTGCGGGAATTTCCCATCTAAATACAGTAACGTTTTCAAACCCGTACAATAATCCTCAATTAATGTAAAATCTTGATTTTGTATTGCACTACAAATCTGCACAACACTAGCGCCGCATTGTAGAAATTGATAAGCAATATCAGCCGAATCAATACCACCAATACCTAGAATTGGAAAACCGGGTAGTGCATTTGCTATCGCCGATACAGCCCGTAGGCCCATTGGTCGTGTCGCATTCCCACTAACACCACCATAGGTGGTACGTTTGTCGAGACCGACACGCGGCCATGGATCACCATGTGAATTCAGACCCATCAGACCGGAAACTGTGTTAATTGCAGATACACCACTGGCACCACCTTTATAAGCGGCTGTAGCTATTGTCACAATATCGGTAATATTCGGTGTTAATTTAACGAAAAACGGAATTCTAACCGCATCTCGCACCCATTGTGAGATGCCCTGAACGAGTTCCGGTTTTTGGCCACAAGCCAAACCCATGCCGGACTCTCCCATACCATGTGGACAGCTAAGATTTAATTCTAATGCATCAGCACCGGCGTCTTCTGCCATCTTCGATAATTGTCGCCAATCGGCTTCAATATACTGACACATGATGCTGGCTATTATGATTTTTGTTGGGAAATCAGTTTTCAATTCTTTGATGCCTTGTAGCCAATAAGCTGCAGATTTCTCCGAGATTAGTTCGATATTTAAAAAAGAACCCTGTTGGGGACCGTAATTCTGTCCTGAAGTGGTTCCACGAATGATCCTTGGTGATACGTTTGTTACTAAATCTTTATCAAGCGGGAAAGTTTTGGTTACTGTAAAGCCCCAACCTTGTTCGAAAGCCCGCCGGATCATGGCTGTACTGGTTGCTGGTGGTGCTGAAGCTAAACCAAACGGATTTTCGAATTTCAATCCACACATTTCTACAGAAATATCAACGTCATCGATTTCTGTATAAAATAGTGGTAGTTTTGGTTTGGTCGTAAGTGGTAGATTTTCTAAATAACAGTGCATATGCCAAGCTGCAGTTTTACCATCATTCACAGCTTCAACTGTAGTTTCAGCAACACCAGCCAAATCACCACCACACCAGATTTTCGGATGCGATGTTTGCATTGTATTGAAATCGACAATTGGTAAATTATTTCTGTTGAGTTTCAAAGGCTCTAAAGCTGCCAACATTTCAGGATCTTGAAGGCCAGAACCGAATGCTGATATAACATAGTTTGTCTTAATTGTCGTCAATTGTTCCGTATCTTCTATCCAATCACCACTGTCAGTTTGTTCTGTACGACTGAACGTAACCGAAACGATTTTCCCATCTTTTGTGTTGATTTTATGCGGCGATAAGAAGCCGAGTAATTCGCATTTCTCTTCAATAGCCAAACTGACCTCTTCCGGTACGGCTCGAATGTTGCTGAATCCTCGCCGGAAAACTACTAGGACTTTTCTGGCACCACAACGTAGGGCTGATGTGGCACAATCAAAGGCGGTATCGCCAGCACCCAGTACAATCACAGTACCTCTTAAGTCTGGTAAATTATTAATTTTACACGCGCACATGGACGATTTGCTAGCCTTAGAGACTTTTGGTAGGAAATCCTTTGAGGTATAGAAGCCCATGTCAGGCGTTAAACCTTTGAATAATGGGTTAACTTTAGGTTGTGGTAAACCAATTCCAACGAATATAGCATCGGCTTCTTGTAGAGTTTTATTTAGTGTTAGATCGTTGGCGGAGAGGACTCGACCAGTTTCGATTTTTACGCCCAAATCCTTGACCAGTTGTACTTCAAAATTTACCACATCTATGGGGAGGCGATATTGAGGAATTTCAGACGTACTAAATTTAAACAGAATTAAATCATCTTTCTAGAACAAACAATAATCCAAACCTGAGTCCACCGGTGTAGCTTTCTTTCTCATAGATTGTAATGTTTTGGTAGCCTAAACGGCCCAAAAATGTTGCACAAGATAACGAGGCCGGTCCACCGCCAAACAAGACGATTTTACTATTCGATTGTTTGGGTGTTGGTGTTTTTGGATCGCGTTTCTGCTTAACACCCATTTTGCTGAAAATTTCCGTAGCAAATTGCTGTAGACCACCGATATTGATGGGTCCTTCTTCAGCAGCTTGTAGATTACAACCACCCACACATAGATCACTGGTAGGACACACCATTCCACAGGTGATCCCCAACGGATTATCAGAGAAGATTGCCTTTGCTGCCCCATAATAATTCTAACAAGAATCGATTAGTTATTGTTGCTTGTTGTTGCCAAAGATTACCTTATTTGCAATGCTGGTGATGAACGATTTGATGTCGAGTTGTGTTGGACAGGATTTCTGGCATGGAGCATCGGCACATTTCAAACAACGTGCCGCTTCACGTAACGCTCCACGTTCACTTAACGTGGTCGGTTTAATATCGGCGAAATCCTGCTCCAAACTCGGACACGTCTGGCATTTTTTATCGGCATTACGTTTCCAGTGTTGTTTGTTGGTTTTCGTTTGATTCGTTGGTACTAAATTTGAATGGGAGCGTACGCGGGGGTTTAATGATAATAAATTCTAGGAAAAAAAAAGAGGTTTCTGTATAGAATTACGAATAAACTTCTGTACCTACCTCAATGTCAGGTAGATCAACGCTTAATTTTGCCATAATAAAACACACTGGCTTTTCATTACGGCCACAATAGTTGAGTTAAATAAATTGATTGTTTGGTAGAAGTGAATGTGAATGTCCTACTTCTCTTATGAAGGTTAAACGGACAAAGGTCAGAACATTTGTGTCGAAATTTGATTTGTAGATAATCGGGTCAAAATAACTAATTGATAAGTAGTGGCGTCACTTGGACATACCATCCACTGTTGTCAAGTCTGTGTTAGGAAGTTACGTTTACGTTTTTGATAATTTGCATTTTTATTATTAGCTGCGAAAGGTCGCTTATTGGTAAAGAATCAAATGTTACCTTGCAATACTTAATTTTTTTAAAGTTGTATTTGATCAGTATACGTAACATCTTCAGCTCTAGCTAGTTTACACATCTTAAGCGAAGAATTGGATAGCTTAAAGGTAACAAAGCAGGTCGACTGCTTAGGATCGATCAATTACTTATAATTTGAGCTGTATCGATTTTGCAATGATTTTTTTTTGAACTACATCCCTTTTGAAGGCTTGTGTTGCAGTTGATAGGAAACAGAAGGGAGAGGATCATGATGATGAAAGAGATGTTTGTAAACGGGGGTGTTTGTAGCGAAGGATGCTTTACTGCACACTAAAACATATGTCTTGTTTTGGTATCGCAGTGATATACCTCCGACATGAGGATGCTCTATTCTCTCGCAATTTTCGGAGTTCTATCATGCGCTGCAGTGATCAAACGAATTCTATAGCCTTTCACTTGATTTATGCTTGCGGAGGCGCGTCTTGCTGATGAGTCATCAGCAAGACACGCCTCCGGAACAGAGTCATCAGTAATGACTCTGTTGCGGGCTAGAAAGAGATAAGCTAACGTGTTCCTTTCTTCTGCGATTCGCGGAAATTCACCATGAAATGCGCTATAGCGATGAAACGAAATATAGTGCATTTCGCATAATCTATTCATTCAGAATTTACTGGGTCCAATGTCCATGTAAGAAGATACGCAAAACTTCGCAATATATTTGTTAAGACAACTTGATAAGTGTCTTTATTTTTATACTTGTTATCAATCTAACAAAACATAAACGAATAACAATAATAACAATATACAAACAAGAGATTACGATAATTTCTCTATTTTTGGTGGCTTTTCTTTTTAAATAGCCGGTAGGACGCACCTCTTCTCTACCATGTCTTTTTCAGTGCAGCCACTTCTCCATAAAAGGGTCCGGGTGCAAGTGTTCCTTTACGATAAGAAACTCAAAAAACTTTTAATAAAGAGATGAACCAAATACGTAAAGAAAATATAAATATTGCAAGCGCTAGGGCACACGTTTTAATTTCCGTAACAAATATATTGTAAGAACACGTAAAAATATTTAACGAACGAAAGTATTGCCCGGCAGTTCTTTGAGAAGCGCTTTCTTAGAATAAATTCGTTTCATCCGCTGATGTTGGCTAAAATTTGGAATATTTATGAACTTTTGGATGCAACTTTCTACCCTTTTCGTTAGAAGAAATCAACGTGGGATAAAGTGGGGAATGGCTACCGAAATTGGTCGTAAAGAAAATTACACAGGACCCTGTAAAATAGGAAATTGGGCACTAGAAAAGCTATGACTTTGTTCTGAATTCCCAGCATCATACAGGGTGGATTATAAAAAACGCCCCAAGCCATAACTGCATTATTTTAGAAGATATAACAATACTTCTTGAACAAGGTTGCACAGTTTATTATCATCTATGTTTTGGGGTAGATGCCAAATCAATGATGCTTCCTGTTTCACCGGAAGTGGCATCAACTTCAGTTTCTTAAATGGAACACCATGTATATTTTATTATTTCTGGATACATCGTTAAATTGTCTTTCAAAAAGCTCTAAGGCATCATATGCCTAAAACAAATCGTTAGTTAGATATTCATCAATTAATGTATTTATTAAAGTAGGCATTGTGCATATGCCTACAAGCAATAGTTATTGTAAAGTAGTATTGTGTGAAACGGAATGGTGGATTCTTTGAGAAATCTCTCTAATAAAATAAGTTTAGTCGTTTGCTTTTCTTAAATAAAATGAATAAAAAATGTTTATTCTTTCCTACTTAATTTACTGAATTTATCAATAACTATAGCTTGTAAGCATATGCAAAATGCCTACTTTAATAAATACATTAATTGACGAATATCTAACTAACGATTGGTTTTAGGCATATAATGCCTTAGAGCTTTTAGAAAGACAATTTAACGCTGTATCCAGAAATAATAAAATATACAGGGTGTTCCATTTAAGAAACTGAACTTGATGCCACTTCCGGTGAAACAGGAAGCAGCATTGATTTGGCATCTATCCTAGAACATAGATGATAATAAACTGTGCAACTTTGTTCAAGAAGTATTGTTGTATCTTTAAAAATGATGGAGTTATGGCTTGGGGCGTTTTTTATAATCTATCCTGTATAATCATGTTATGTGAGCTAAATGGGAGTGCTACTGTTTAATGAGAAATAACGTTGCTATCAGAATTTTAGATATTTTTATTCTATAAATCTTATAATCTATATTTAGTTATTTACAAAATTACACATAGTTTGTTTTTGTTATAACATCATCACACACTTATCCATTCAATTTAGTAAATAGAATTTCTTTTTTTTTTAAATTATTTTTTATAAATAATTTATCAGCAATCCGACATTAATTCCACATGTTTAAAGAAAATACTGTAATTTATAAAGCAAAGAATTACAAAAATAGATAATTATACAATTAGAATATTTAATAATTTTTTTGTTTAAATCCCTATTAAACAAATAACATAGAAATACAGGATTAAAATGGTGGAAATTCTTAAAAGCCTATTTACAGTTTCCATAAAACTTTCCAGTTTTTTTTTTGTAGAAGAAATAAAATTGTAAAAGAATCAAATCATAACTGGAAAGTAATCTATACTATAAGTAAAAAACTGTACAATGAACAAGTTAGGTGATAACAATTGCAAAATTAAAATAAAAATAAAAACTATTTAAAATATTTTATTAAACTTCAAGTGTCTCAATTTAATTATGTATTACATTAGAACCAGTTTTGAAGAATTTCTCGTTTTTTTGGATCAATCATTTGGAAAAAAAGTAAATCACACTAACCTTGAAGTTTTGATAAAATTACCACAAACTTTATACAGTTGGGGCGTTTCATCTAAGTACATGATAACGCGACAAGCACGTATTTGTGCTGGCAACAACCTGTAACTAAGAACTAGCTCTTTGATGCGTTTATCTAGTCATGGACTACAGTCTTAATTCATTAGAAGCAAAACAATTGTCGAAATTTCACTTTGTAAATGTACGAATTAACAAGATATTTAGATGAAATGCCACACCTGTAGAATTTCAACAATAAATGCGAATTAAAACTAATTAAAATTACGTTAAAAGAAAATTGTAGAAGAAAACAGCATATAATCACATTTACACAATGTATAAGATTTAATTTTGTTATTATCAATAATTCCAATTCATACAAAACGAATCAGTCAAATTCTAATTAGTTCCATGTGAATTGGACTTCAACATTTAAATCAATAATAATAAAACATAATTAATGTATTAATTAATCAATTAATTAATAATAAAATGAAGAAAAATTCCAATTGTTTTTAATTTCGAAATAGAAAGCAAAAAATGCAGTTAATTAACAACATTTAAAAACTCCCGACAGTTAAATTCTTAATAACATGTCTAAGCATCTCTTTTTTTTGTTTAAATTATTTATCATTTTGTTAACGTAAAATTTATAATAGCACACATTTACGTTTTGGTTTAACTGGCATAACTGGGCAAAGTACAGCTCTTATGGCTTCATCAAATACAGTTTTCAGTCCTTTTTGTGTTAATGCCGAACATTCCAAATACTTTACAGCACTGATCTCTTTCGCCATTGCCAATCCCTACAATTATCCAAAAAATTATTATTATTTAAAACGTAACCGTGACTAATACGAGTAATGTTGACGACAAAAATTTGGAATAACTGACGCAATTATATAGATAGGCTTGTTTCCTGTAGGAATCCCATTTTCCGGATATCTCTTACACCTCCCGGAAAATCACTTACGAAGAACGATTTTGTGGAAAATGTAGTGAATTTTTAATTATCACATGTACAAATTGTATTAGTCACGGACGCCACCGAATATCAAATATACCTGCGGATATGTGATTGGTGCTAATTTCTTATCTTTCAATTTCTCGATAGTAACACGATCATCACGTAAATCTAATTTGGTACCAACTAGGATTATCGGTGTGTTCGGGCAATGATGTCTGACTTCCGGATACCACTAAAAATGTTCAGTTTTTGAGTGATTTTGTTTAAATAAACCCAATACAAATGCTTACTTTTGCTCGTACGTTCTCGAATGATGCTGGATTAACCAACGAGAAACATATAAGAAATACATCCGTTTGTGGATAGGATAATGGTCGTAATCTGTCGTAATCCTCTTGACCTGCTGTATCCCATAGTCCTAAATTGATCGGTTTACCATCTACCATAACATTTGCCGAATAGTTATCGAATACTGTTGGTATATATTCACCGGGAAATGCATTTGTTGTATAACTGATAAGTAGGCAGGTTTTACCAACGGCACTAAAAATTGTATTGTTTTTTTTTTGTTAAATAGTTCAATGTTGGTTAAATATCGAACTTACCCATCGCCAACAACAACACACTTTATCGCTTGCATTTCGTTTGAATTTCAATCTAATTTACAATTAAAAGTCTTTTTAAATTCTTCTATTTTTAACGATTAATTTAATTGTAATTATTTACGATTCTTTTCTATACACAACAATCAAAAATGGGTGTGTATGTATGTGTGTGTGTCAGACTGATATAATGGTACAAGGCCGCAGTTCTATTACGTTAAACCATTGATAACACATTCAAAATGCTTTGGAATTTACCACAACACGATTGATTAGTTATTTTATTGTGTCCTAATTAATAAATATTATTAATTAGGGGATTTTTTTTGGTGCGATTATTAATTAACAAATATAATGAGGAAAATGCCACACGTAGTGATGACAAACTGTCAACCGCAAAATTTATGCATTACCAACATAACCACTACCGGTGTGGAATGTCCCTAAATGGATATTTGTAGCGCTGACGGTGAACAGCCAGTGGCGTTTTTGTTTTCTTCTGCTTATCATAGATACCATAGATAACAGATGCTGCTGATTTCGCTCTGTGTTACCGACCGAGTTCCACGTGTTTTCTTCTAGTCGTTACGATGAAAATTCTTCCTGTTTTCCATCCCCTATAGAAGAAGATTTTCCAAAATCCTAAGTGGTAAGTGTTTTCCCATTCATTTTCCTTGAATATTTCCTCAGTTTCCACATAATTTTCAACCAAATTATCGAAGAAATTCTCGAATAATTTGTAAGATTTCTGCGTCGTAGATTTTGATTCTCAGAATCAAATTATTGTAGACTCAAAAATGACTACTCATTATCTATTATATATATAAAAATGGTGTAAAAAATGTATAGTAATTCATAAAATGAGAACGGCTGGGCCGATTTCTGTAAAATTTTTTGTCAGTTGTTCGTATTTTCGAGGAGAAGGTTTTTACGGAAGAAAATTTTAGAAAATCCCTCCGAAAAAGTCGGAAAATTGGAAAAATCGAAAGTTTTCATTCAAAATCCGAGTTGGCTTAGACTTTGCGCAATCTGACAGGTGTCATTTTGGCATTGTAATTTTTTACAGTAAATGTGCTATTTTTCTTGCTGCGAGTTTTGTGTATTGTTAAACTGATTCCGGATAGTCGTAAATTACGCATTCACGTAAAATTGGGGCGAGGCAAAGTTCGCCGGGTCCGCTAGTTTATTATAAATTAATTACGGGAAAAGAATGAGGACATTTTATGAAGCAGTGGCGTAGCGAATGGCGTGGGGGCTGAGGGTCTGTTTTGCCCACGGCGCCACTCACTGAACCAAATAGTCTCCCAGACAAACAACAGTCTCAATTCTTATTTTGACCCAGTTCTGGGAAATTTATTTTAAAAAGGCGTATCTTAAGATTGTGTTCTTGATTATCCTGTGTAAGCGGAGTTGGATATAGGGGGCCGTTCAAAAATTACGTAACTCTTGAAAGGTGGGAGGAGGGAGGGTTATACGTTATATAATGCCCATTTGCAACCCAGGAAAAAATTAGTTGGTTTTAATCCATGGGAATATGAGAAAGTTTTTGTTTAACATTTTTAATTAAATTGCGTTTTTATTGAGGGGATGGGTGTGGCGGCGTCGATTGTTACGTAATTTTAAAGGGGGATTACTCAAAGTGTTACAGAAAGTTACAAGTGTGGGGGAGGGGGTTGAAAATGGTGAAATAATGCGTTACGTAATTTTTGAACGGCCCCTAAGGAGTGTTCGTTATACCATAGTAGACTATTTTCTCTAATCTTTTGGCCCTCAATATATTCTGCATTGTGTAGAAAGTCAACTCGTACAAAAGGCTCTAATAAATCATGTTATGCATATTGAAATTATATTAAAATCACGCGAGTAATTATAGTAATTAATTTTAATTATTAATAATCAAACTAAGAAAATTAAAACTACAGATTGTTTCAGCCCTTACAACCACCTTTCATTACTCCTTCAATTATAAAAATATTCAAATGCAGCCTTTAAGAATATAAACTAGGTCATCTAAGCAGTAGTTTGAGTAAAAAAGAAAATATTAGGGCACCCTGTAAATTTGGAACTTTTAAAAATCTGTAATAAAGGGTATAAAAAAATCATCTCAAAAGAATGCAGTTACAAGACTGTATTCATCTACAAAAAATTATTTCCTAATTTCCATTGGTTTGGTCAAAAATTAAAAAAGAAAAATTTTCTTTAGAGAAGCGATGACAAACTATCGTTTTGTACACAATAGTATGAAACATGAACATTTTCTATTAATGTGATATGGTATATTAAATTCACCAATCAAAGGGTTACTTACAAATAAATCCCTAAAAATATCACTCAATTCAAGGGTGCAAACTGAAATCTAGGAACTCTTTGTCAATGAACTTAGTATAGTTGAAAATTCGTTGGCGCTTTTACCGATTTTAGGATATTCGAATGAGCCCTTTTTAAATTATCTTAAATATTTTTAATTGCGTCAGGTACTTATGTAATCCATAAGTGTTACAAGCCCTATTAAAAATCAATTTTATCTATTAAAGCAGGTATTTGAACCTATGGCGATAATCCCATATTAGTTGATAAGATATTTATTTTTTTGTCTTGTGATGTTTTCATTTGGTGTAAAGCGATAAAATGAGATAACAGTATTATGATAATTCATTCGTGGTTCCAAACACTTTATGCGTTCACTTTCAAAGCCATTATGATGCATGGTTTTTCAAATTCCTGCTTCTTTTGATTATTAATTTCATTTTGATACTTTTCAATTAATTAGATTATTTGGATTGAATTAGAAAATACCTGTTAATTGTAAAAAACAATGTATAATTATGTTTTGAGTATGTTTTACAATTAACAGACATTTTCTAATTCATTTCTATTTTTTAATTGATTTCTCCCGTCCAAATAAATTAATTAATGCTTGGAAAGTAACTAAATAAAATTAATAATCGAAGGAAGCAGCAATTTTTAAGGATCAAGTTGTAGAAAAAAACGATTCGCCAATGAACCCATTTTAAAGAGTTTTGAACGATGAATTGAATACCATAGTAATATTATCTCGTTTTATCGGTTCACACAAAATAAAAATATTGCAAGATAAAAATTCTTTAATTAATCAAAATTGGACCTGTAATATCTATGGATTACATAAATTTGTAAATTTGTTGTAATTAATTCAATGCATGGACCTAATTTAAAAAGGGCATATTCAAATATGTCAAAATCGGTAAAAGTCCCAAACGCAGTTTCAATTACCAGATCACATTAATAGATCGGAAAATTTCCTGTTATTAATACTGTCATTTATCAATGAATATTGACACTATTGTGCATAAAGCAAACCCATCTTTTTTTTTTGATTTTTGACCAAAGCAGTGGACATTAAGGAATAATCTTTTGTAGGTGAATTAAGTTGTCTAACCGTGTTGTGTTGACATGTTTTTTTAGCCCCTTTATTATAAATTTTGAAAAGTTGACTTCAATTTTTCAAATTTAAAGAATGGCCTAGTATTTTTTTTCCTGAAACTACTCCTTAATCTATCCTGTTCGAAAGCTGTGTTCGAACATTTTAATAATTAAAGGAGTTATGATAGGTTTGGGTTGAAACAGTCTATATTTTTCTAATAAAAAAATCAAATTAATGAGCAGTAAATTAAATTGCTGTTGCAAAGGCGCTAGGACAGGGATGGTTTTCCGAGTGATCAAGAAAATTGAATTATTTATTAACTATTTCTTTAATAACTTTTAAATTACAATTCAAGAATGAAATCTACAATTATCAAAATTCCCGTGAAGAATTTGATCTTATTTATGCACCTATATTTTCTCTCTCAAGAGAAATTTGATAATTGTATCGGTATCATTTTTTTTAAAATTATAATTTACAATCGAATTTCAATAACTCATAAATAAGGCACTATTATGAATATTATACAATCAATAATTTTCAAATTCAAACTCATTTCGTATACGTTTTAATTATAGAAGATTTTTTTTTTGCATTTTATTTCTTTTTTTTTTTGTGGTTTTTATGGAAAACCCAGCAATCCAATTGTATAGTAATAATATTTCGAATATTCTGAAAAAACTCATTATCCATATCACAGTATCCTTAAGTTTTAATAGTTAAAATTTTAGATAATTATAATCAATTCGAGCTTATATTAAAGTGGAAGTTGTTCGTCCCGCAATTCGCAAATCTCGGTCTAAGTTGTTTTAATTGCTAATAATCGACTTTAATATTAAGCCCTTCATTTATATAAATAAACAAATAAATAATTAATTATTAAAAAATAATCAAAAAAAGGGTGATTAAATATTTAAAGAAATTATATACATCTATTTGAAATAAAAAGGTTAGGATCTATTGAAATAATTTCTTAGCGTAACACCATATCCGGAAGAAATATTCATCACGACGCAACAATTTCCCTCTAGCGTACGTATAAATATCAGCATCCATATTAGCTTCTCTCAACCATGATGTTGTGGTTTCTGTACTATAAGATGTGGCTTCACGGTCGGTAGCTTCTCTAAAGTCTTCTTGATCAGTTTCTGGAATTTATCGAAATTGAAATATTGTTAATTTTAACAAAAAATAAACGTACCTCCGGACGGGAGAACTTTGAACGGTTCATCAGACTCTAGTGGATCACTTAAACCAATCTCATTTTTCGCAAATATCCTAATCATATATTCACTACCTTCTTGTAGGTCTCTTATTGTGAACTTCTGTACACCTTTACCGACACGACCGATTTCCATCCACATTGTTTTCTTAGTGTCACGTATGGCAATATTGTAGCCCAATAATGGGGCACCACCATCTGATTCTGGGATGCCCCATTCGATTACAATTGCATTAGGACCGATTGTACGTATCTCTAATGGGGCAGTCGGTGGTGATGGTACAGCTACAAATTACAGATTTATTAACAATTCTTTTAATAATATAATTTAACTTACTGGCATGTGTTCGCAATTGGACTAATTCAGATATTGCAGGAACACTCAAACCGACTGCATTCTCTGCACAGACTCTAAATAGATAATCGCTTTTCTCTTTAAGATTTTCAAAAGTGTAGTGTAAGTTGAAAGCTTCTAATGTGGCGACTTTTTCCCATTTCGGCATAAATTCGAGTTTCTTTTCAACAACATATCCGGTAATTTCAGTACCACCGTTGTTTAGTGGTGGTTCCCAAGTTAATGTGGCACTGCGGCTTGTTATATCTTTAACGTTGAGGTTGATTGGCGCCGAGGGTGGTGCTAGAATAACACAAAAACATGATAATTCCCCACTTTTATGGTAAAATTTTTAGGAAACTCACTTCCGGTTCCTAATTTGGTAGGTGGGAAAATGCCAAGCAAGCAATAAAGCGACTCATCAGATTTCTCAAATTGATACCTAATCCCTTTAGATAGGATTGGAATTACAAAAAGCATAAGCATAGCATTAAGCATTAGAGGAGTTTCAATGGAAATACTTACTTATTCGAGAGCCGGCAACTATTATATCTTCAGGTGCATATGGTTCACTAACACCAATAGCATTCCTTGCCGTTATACGGAATTGATAGCCATGATCTTTCTCTAAATAATTAACTGGAATGTTAGTAATGCCACCTTTAGTTGCGCCAATCTTCTTAAATTCTTTCTTTGTGGTAGCTTCTCTCATCTCAACAATATATTCAATGATCGGTGAACCACCATCTGATTCTGATGGCACCCATGTTAGAGTGAATGAAGTGGCCGACATTCCGGAAACGTCCAATGGACCTCTTGGTGGTGATGGTTTATCTGCAATTTATACCAAATTTAAAGACAACTAAAGAGAAATGAATTGTTCAAATTACCTCCAGTTTTCAATTTAGATGAAGTCTTTATCGTCTCAACCGTACAACTGTACTCGAATTCATCTTCTTCGGTGACTTTGTGGACAATTAATGTTTTAATTGTTTTCTCTGATTTAATGGTGTATTTCGATGATTTCTTAATCTTTTTGCCTTGTTTCAACCATTGAACTTCTGCTTCTCTTGACAATTCAACAACGAATTCAGCATCCGTATTAACCGGAACTATTGTGACTTCCGGTAATTGTCGTATAAATGAAATTGTTGGTACTTGCACAGTAAGTGTGGCATTCGATTTTTGTGTACCAACAGCACATGTATAAACACCACCGTCTTCTGGTTGTGTATTATAGATTTTCAATTTTTGTCGTTTACCATCAATCGATAATTGGATATGTTCGGAGAATTGTAATTCTTTACCATCTTTGAACCAACTAACTAAAGCATCACCCTTAGTTAACTCGATTTCAAATACAGTCTTTTCGCCTTTGTTAACAGTTTTGTCTTGTAATGGTGTAATGATTTCTGGTGGTAGTTCAATAACGGTAACTTCAGCACGGCATTCTTCATCCTCCCGGAGGATACACACGTATTCACCTTCATCGTGTATAGAAGTGCCGCGTATTAACAATTTACGGATACCACCATCACGTTCAAATTGGTATTTCTCATGGGATTCATCGACGATACTTCCATCTTTATACCAAGTGACGTCTGCGGTATCTGAGGTCACTTCAACTTCAAGTATCGCTGTTTCTTTTTCGGTTATCTCCAAGTCTTGTAATTTACGTGTAAATTCAGCAAGTGTTTGTTGTACTTGTACAACAGTCTCAGTCTTCTGGTGCTTCACTGTACATTTATAGTAACCTTCATCGTTCTTTGTAGCATTTTTAATGACTAATTTATGTGTTCTGCCATCTTCTATAACAATCCTATGATCCATACCGCTGATTTCTGTATTGTTGCAATACCACTTTGTAGAGACTGAATGTGATGTTTCGCATTCTAATTCTATAGTTTCACGTTCTACACCAATATAAGACTCTTTTAGTTTTCTGGTGAATCGTATATCATCAACATCGACAGTAACACGTGCTCCATGTGATGCTTTGCCAGCTGTATTACTTGCAATGCATTTGTAATCGCCACTATCAGTTTCAGAATTAGCATTAGTTATAACCAATTCAGTATTTTCACCATCATAGGAGATCTTGACACGTTTGCCCGGTTTCAGTGGTTTATTGTTACGCAACCATGTCACTTCAGGTACTGGATTACCAATGACCCGGGCAAATAATCGAATCGTAGCCTTTTCTGGAATATTCAATTCTTCGAAACGTTCGACGAACAGTGGTGGTTCAGCATTGTCGGGATATTCTAAAACGAAAACCAATTAATTATTAGTGTTGAGATTAATATGATAATATAGCATAGCAATCGTGTCAAAATGCAGAAAAAAAGCACACATTTTAGGATAACTTGCAGAAATAAAACAGGCGATTTCTGTTTACATTTTTATTTTATTACAATACTTGTGCGATAAGCGTTCAGGAGGTAGCGTAGCGGTTTTTTTTGTTCAAAAAGCTGATTGCATCCTTGCAGTGAGGATAGGTGATTTGCAGGCAAATTAATGCTTAATATTGATTTGAACTTTACCCTCAACAGTTAATTGTGCTGTAGTTTCAGTAGTGCCAACTGTATTCGTAGCTTTAACCGTATACTCGGCTGTATCATCTAGATTTGTATTTGTGATCACTAAACTGTACGTATCGCCATCTTTTTTCGGTGTCGGTTGTTTGATTGGTTTACCATTCTTGTACCATGTTATTGTGGGTGTTGGGTGGCCAGCTATAGTTGTACTCAAAATAACCGTTTCACCTTTTCTGATTGTGATCGATTTCAGTGGTTCCAAAACTTGTGGCATCTCGTTATCGCTCGTTTTCACTTTTATGGTGAATTGTACAGATGATTCACCTTCACGATTTCGAGCCATTATCTCATACGTGCCTTCTTGTTCTTTTTCGATTTCTTTAATCTTCATTACAGTTGTGTACATATGGATGTCTGATGACGTTATGATTGTTACATTTTCTCTGGTCACAATTTTACGTCCGTTACGGAACCAGAGAATATCCGGTTCCGGTACAGCAACTAAATGGCAATCAACAATAACATCCGATCCTTTCGGTACATACTGTGCTTTTGGTTTACGTGAAAATGTCGGTGGTATGCCTTCCAGGATATCAGCCAAAGATGATTCTCTTGACATACTGCGTCTCGATAGACCCGTAATATCGTCTGAACCGCGATCGGTTAATGGGTGTTCTACAATTAATTCAGTTGTACTAGAGGCGAAACCTGCGGTATTTTTGGCGACGCAAGTGAATGTTCCCGCATCTTCGGGAAATACTTCACTAATAATCAACGTAGCTATATTATCGTCATCGTAATACATTTGGAAGTCTTGTGATGGTTTAATAATAGCAGTTTGACGGAACCAAGTGATTTGAGGTCTTGGAAAACCTTCAACTTGGCACTCAAACTGTACAGTGTAACCATCGGGGGTGATGATCGGTTGTAGTTTTTGAGTGAAACGTGGTGCTATCGCCTTTTCTTCAGGTTTCGGTTCTGAGGAAATAATAAAATTTTATAACTAGTATACCAATAATTACAAAACTTACTTTCAAAGACCGGGAGTTTGTCGATCTTCTCATTGAGTTTCTTTTGTACATAGACGTGGTAACTAGTTTCATCCATTAGTAGTTGAGCTGGTACCCAACCTTTCTCTTCAGTTAAATGTTTCTTCACATACCACCAGTCATCGTTTTCAGTTTCTAGCACGTACACGCGTTCACCTTCTACTAAATCGATAGCTTGATCTGCTTCCGCTAGATATGAACAAATTGAGAAGTAGACATCGCCTTCATGAACCTCCACTTCAATTATTTCCGGTCCTTCTTCGATAATTTCCTCTTCCTTTGTAATACTCAATGATGCTTCTTCTAGAAATTGTTCACATTTTACTTTATATTCACAAAGGTCTTTGAGCAAGCAAGCGAAAATAAACGAAAATAAAATAATATTACGCATTAGAAGAAAAATAAAAGCTGAAATGCAAATTAAGTTGCTCTAAGCATTTCGAATTGAATAAATCACCTTGATCGAAGGACGGCTGTTGTGGTAGTCTCTTACGCTTGATAGTCATAGATTCTCCCTCATAACTTGTTGTTGTTGGTTTTCGGACCAATCCTATCGATACTTCTTCCTCATCTTCTTCAAATACAGAATACTTTCGTGATGGTTTCCGTTTCAGTGGTACGTGGAAGCTCTCTGAGATTTCATCGTCGTATGGTAACTCTTCGGCATCACTACCTTCATCAATGATCTCTTCGATAATTGGTCCTTCTTCTTCAATTTCTTTTCGTATTTTGATTGTTTCTTCTCCAGCTTCTTCAGAATATGTTTTCGGTTTTGTTTTTCTCAATTTTACTTTACCAGACATTGAAATTTCTTCTTCAGCATAAGAGTCTAAAGAAATCTTGAATTCCTGTTCTACATCTTCTTTTGTTTTAGTCATTCTTGGTCGGAATGTAACATTTTCTACTTCAGTATATTCAGGAATTTCAGGTTTCTTTTTAATTTTACGTAATTTCTTAATTGTTACTTCTTCAGTTAATTCTTGAATTTTCGGTGGTTTTGGTGGAGGTCCTTTCTTCTTTATGGTAAATTCATGCACTTCTTCAGGTTGTTCTTCAATTTCATATTTCTTGACAGTGATTTCTGCTTCTGCTTCATCTTCTGTTTTTGGTTTTTCCGGTTTCTTCTTAATTTTTACTTCTTCTTCGGTAGTTAATTCTTCGGGTTGTTTCTTAATTGTAAATTCAGTTTCTTCTTCTTCTTCTGGTTGCTTAATGATTTCTGGTCTTTTAATTGTTATTTCAGCAGCAGCTTCTTCTGATGGTTTTTCTTTCTTGGGCTTCTTCTTTTTCGTTACTTTGACTTCTTCTACTGTGACTTCTTCAGTTGTTTTTTCAGGTTTTTTTGAAATAGTGAACTCAGCCTCTGGTTCTTCAGGTTGCTCTGGTTGTTCCGGTTTCTTCCTCTTTATTACAACTTCTTCTTCCACAATCTCTTCTTTCTCAGTTACTTTTTCAGGTTTTTTAATTGTAATTTCATCTGCAGCCTCTTCTGTCGGTTTTTCTTTCTTAGGTTTCTTCTTTTTGGTTACTTTGACTTCTTCTACTGTGACTTCTTCAGTTGTTTTTTCAGGTTTCTTTGTAATAGTGAACTCAGCCTCTGGTTCTTCCGGTTGCTCTGGTTGTTCCGGTTTCTTCCTCTTTATTACAACTTCTTCTTCCACAATCTCTTCTTTCTCAATTACTTTTTCAGGTTTCTTAATTGTAATTTCATCTGCAGCCTCTTCTGTCGGTTTTTCTTTCTTAGGTTTCTTCTTTTTGGTTACTTTGACTTCTTCTACTGTAATTTCCTCAACTGTTTTCTCAGGTTTCTTTGTAATAGTAAACTCAGCCTCTGGTTCTTCGGGTTGCTCTGGCTTTTCCGGTTCCTTCGGTTTCTTTTTTGTTATTACAACTTCTTCCGTTATAGTTTCTTGCTCTTCTGTAACTTTTTCAGGTTTCTTGACAGTGACTTCATCTGCGGCCTCATCAACAGGCTTCTTGGGCTCCTTTGGTTTTTTCTTTTTCACAATCTTAACTTCCTCAACAGTTACTATCTCTTCTGTTTCTTTAGGTTTAGTTATTGTGATTTCAGCTTCTGGCTCTTCAGGCTTTTCTGGTTTCTCAGGCTTCTTCTTTAAAATAATTTCCTCCGTTACAATCTCTTCTTTTGTAATTTCTTCAGGTTTCTTAATTGTAATTTCTTCTGTAGCTTCTTCAGTTGGTTTTTTAGGTTCCTTTGGTTTCTTCTTTTTCACAACCTTAACTTCCTCAACAGTCAATGTTTCTTCGGTTTCTTTAGGCTTGGGTACAGTTATCTCAGCTTCTGGTTCCTCTGGTTTGTCGGGTTTCTCGATCTTCTTTTTGATAGTAACCTCTTCTGGAATCTCATGTGGTTTTTCTTCCTCTTCTTCAATAATAACTTCTTCAACTTCGGTTTCTTGTATAAGTTCCTCAGGTTTTTGTATTGTTACTTCAGCTGCGGCTTCTTCAACAGTTTGCTTTTCTTTTGGTTTCCTCTTCTTAGTTACTTTAACTTCTTCTATAGTAACTTCTTCAACCTTTTGTTCTGGTTTTGGTTTTAACGTAATTTCAGCTTCTGGTTCTTCAGGTTTCTCAGGCTCCTTAGGTTTCTTTTTCCTTATTAATACTTCCTCCACGACATCTTCAACAACTTCTTCAGTTTCCTTTGGTTTTTTAATCGTCACCTCATCAGCAACCTCTTCAATTGGTTTACTTGGTTCTTTTGGTTTACGTTTCTTGATTACTTTAACTTCTTCTACAGTAACTTCCTCAACCTTCTCTTCTGGTTTCTTAATAATTGTAACTTCAGTTTCTGGTTCCTCTACTTTTTCCGGCTCTTTCGGTTTTTCCTTTTTAATTAGAACTTCTTCAATGACAGTCTCTTCAACTTTTTCCTCTTCAGGTATTTTCTTTATTGTAATTTCTGCCTCAGGTTCTTCTGGTTTCTTGGGTTCTTTAGGTTTCTTTTTCTTAACAACAATTTCTTCGACGACGGTCTCTTCAGGTGTTTTGATTGTTATTTGAGCTTCGGGCTCTTCAGGCTCCATAGGTTTCTTTGGTTTTTTCTTTTTAATGGTAACTTCTTCTTCAACTGTGGTAACTTCCTTGAGTTTTTCCTCTGGCTCTTTCTTTATAGTAATTTCTTCTTCAACCTCCTCTGGTTTTTCTGTTTTTTTAGGTACTTTTTTCTCCACCAGGACTTCCTCAGTTTCAATTATTTCCACTTCTTCTTCAGGTACTTTCTTTATAGTTATCTCTGCTTCTGGTTCTTCTGGCTTTTTAACTTCCTTTGGCTTTTTCTTTTTCAAAGTCACCTCTTCAACAGTAGTTACTTCTTCGACTTTTTCTTCTGGCTCTTTCTTGATTGTAATTACAGCCTCTTCTTCATCCTCCTTTTCTGGTTCCTTGGGTTTTTCTTTACGTTTCTTTCTCTTAATGGTTACTTCCTCTGTTACTTTTGTTTCTTCGGGCACCTCTGGTTTCTTAAGGGTTATCTTTTCTTCGGGCTCTTCCTTTTCAGGTTTCTTGAATGGTTTGAGTTTGACTTCTTCAGGTTCTTCCTCAGGCTTTGGTTTTTGTTTAATCTTAAACTTGACTTCATCTTCCTCTTTTGGCTCCTCCTTCTTAGGAACTCCTTTCTTTAACGGTATCTCTACACTCTCGGGCTCTGGTTTTTCTTTCTTTTTGCGTTCATATTTATCTTTCTCTTTTTCCGGTTTTTCCTTGTCCGGTTTTTCGAACTCTGGCTGTTCAAATTCAGTTCGTTCTGGACTTTCTCTTTTAATTTCGAATGGTTCAAACGGTATATCTACCTTTTCTTGTTTCGGTTCTTGTTCAGGTTTTTTGATTTCTTCTTCCTCTTTAACTTTAGGTTCCTTTGGTTTAGGTACATCTTCTTCAGTTCTCTTTTCTGGTATCTTCTTCAATTTAATAACTTCTTCTTGTTCTTCTGGTTGTTCTGGTACCTTACCTTTACCGATAACTAGAGGCTTGACTTCTTCTTTATCTTCTTCTTTGGGTTTCTTAGGCTCTTTCTTCGCTCTGTATTCATCGTCAACTTTTTCCAGTTCTTTCTTTTTGAGTTCGTCCATTTCTAAATCTAGCTTCTCTAATTCTTCAACGTCTTTACCGATGTCCTTTAATTTTCTTCGTTTAGTTTTGGGTATCTTTTCTGCTTCTTTTATGTTTCTCGACAAAACACCATTGTCTTTATAAACTGGTTCAAGTTCAGTAACTTTGGGTAATCTTTCAGCCTCTGCCTTTGGAGGAAATTCAATGTGGACAATCCTGCTCTTTAATAGGAATTTAGGTACTTTTGTTGATTTTGGTTCCGGCTTCTTAGGAGTCCTTGGTTTTTTTAGTTTTATCTCAGTGAGATCTACTTCTTCAGGCTTCTTCTCTTTAGTTTCAGGCTTAAGTTCTTCGGTTTTGGTAGGCTCTTTCTTAATAGGCTCTAAGACAGTAGGCTTTTCTTCTTGAGGTTTGATTTCTTCTTCTGAAGGCATCCTTTCGGGTTTGGGTTTCTCCTCTTCTAATTCCTGAATAGGTTGTTCTTCTTCAACCTGCTCAGGTTCTAGCAGAACGTCCGTCTCATCCTTCGGCTTTTGCTTACCTTTCTTTACAACTTTGGTAATCTTTTTCTTTTTCGGTTCTTCAGTAGGCTTAATCTCGGTTTCTTCCTGTACTACCTTTTCTACTGGAACTTTCGTGGGCTCGGGTTTTTCTAAGATAACCTTCGCCTCTGGCTCCTCCGGCGACTCTTTCTTGAATGGTTTCAATTTAATTTCTTCCGGAACATCTTCCGGTTTATCTTTCTGTTTGTATTTCAACTTAATTTCAGGAACTTCTTCGACCTCTTCGGGCTTGGGAGTACCCTTTTCTAGAGGAATTTCAATTGTCTCTGGTTCTGGTTTCTCAGTTTTTTTCTTCGGTCTTTTAGGTTTGTCTTTCTTGGGAATTTCAGAAGAAGGTTGTTCTTCTTCAGTTGGCTCGTATTTTAGTTTTTCGGGTTCTTCTCTATCGATATCATAAGGTTCAAATGGAGGTAATTTTGGCTGCGGCTTTTCTTGTTCTTCAGGCTTTGGCTTTTCTTCTTCGATTACCTTAGCTTTTCGTTCAGGTATTGGTACCTCTTCTTCTTTCGCCTTTTCAGGTACTTTCTTTAATGTTACAGTTTCTTCTGTTTCTGTAGAGACAGGTATCTTGCCTTTACCTATTTTGAGTTTTACTTCTTCCTCTTTAGGTGCTTCTTTTTCTTTTTTCGGTTTTCTTTCGTATTTGTATTGTTCATCAACAGATTCGAGCTCTTTTTTCTTCAATTCTTCCATTTCTAGATCTAGTTTTTCTAAATCTACTAATTCCTTTTCAATGTCTTTAACTTTGATGGGCTTCTTCCGTTTAATTTTTTTCGCTTCCTCCACATTTCTAGATAATACGCCATTGTCTCGGTAAACTGGTTCTAACTGTGTTATTGTTGGTTTTTGCTCTGATTCAGAAATTGGTGGGAAGGGAATGTATTCTATCCTACTTTTGAGTAGCACTTTAGGCTTCTTAAGTTTTTCTTCTTTCTTTTCTGGAACTTTCGTTTTCTTCAGTTTAATATCAGCCAAATTGATTGGTGGAGGAGATTCGGTGATCTTTATGTGCTGCAGAGGAGGTAACGTTTTCCTTTCAATGACCTGAATCTTTGGTTTCTCCTTTCTATGGATCTCAGGTTTCTTTTTATACTCATCGTCTACAGTTTCGAGTTCTACTTTCTTGAGTTCTTCTACTTCTAGGTCTAATTGTTCCAATTTCTTCTTGTCAATTATTGGCCTCTTCTTTTTCTTCTTTTTAATTTTCTCGGCTTCTTCTACATTTCTTGACAAAATACCACTATCTCTATATACTGGTTCCAGGATAGTAATGACTCCCCTCTGTTCTCGTTCGGTTTCTGGTGGGAAAGGATGCGGAGTGATTCGACTTTTCAACATGACCTTTGGTACTTTAGTTGGTTTAACTTCTTTCTTTTCAGGTACCTTTGGTTTCTTCAGCTTTATCTCTGCGAAAAGTGGTTGAGGCTCACTTATTTTTAGTCTCTGAGGTGTAGAGCTTATTCTCTTTTGAACAATTTCCATTAACATAGGCTGTTCTTTTTGTTCAGGTATTTTTACAGAAGGTTGTAATTTCTCTGGTTCTTCTGGTAATTCTTCTTTCGGTTTCTTTTCAGGCTTTTTAACCTTTTTCTTCTTCGCCTTATTTTCTTCAACATGTGTTTCTTCGGCATGTTCTATTTCTGGTACTTGCTTAGGTGTATCTTCTTCCTCCATTTCTTCCTTTTGCACAGTTGGAGCTGGTTCTGGTTTAGTTTCTTCGGGTTGAATAATCTCTCCTATTTCCTCAATTGGAGTCTCTTCTTGTAGCACCTCACTGGGAACTTCGTCTTCCTTTGATGGTTTTCTTTTTGGTTTCTTAACAATTTTAGTTTTCTTTGTCTTTGGTTTTTCTTCAGGAGGTTTAAATTCAATTTCTTCTTTATCAGTTTCATGAGAAGGTACTGCGTCTTTTTTATCAATGGTATCTGTTTGTACTTTATGGGTTTCCTCTGGTTCTTCAGGCTTTTTGAAAGGCTTTAATTTGATCTTTTCAGGAGGAGCTTCAGGCTTGTCTTTTTGCTTAGGTTTCATGTGTATATCTGTTTCTTCTTCCGTTGGCTGTGGCTTGGGAATACCCTTTTCCAACATAATTTCTTCTACTTCTGGTGGCGGTTTTACCTTCTTCTTTTTGGGAACCTTTTCATCTTTCTTTTCAGGTTTTTCCTTTTCAGGTTCTTCAAATTCGAATTTTTCTAATTCTTCCTTTTCTGGTTTTTCATGGCCGATATCGAAAGGCTCGAATTTAATTTTTTCTTGATCTTCTTTTGGTTCTTTTGGCTTTTCCGGCTTTTCTTCGATTTCCTTTTCTTTGGGAACTTTCATAGGTTTCTCCTCTTCTATAGTAAGTTTTTCAGGTGCTTTCTTCAGTTTAATTGTTTCTTCTTTTTCTTCGATTTTAGGAACTTCTCCTTTGCCTATTTTGATACCTTTTGGTTCTTCTTTTGGTTCTGGTTTTTTCTTTGGCTTCTTCTCAAATTTGTATTCTTCGTCAACCTTTTCCAATTCTGTTTTCTTCAATTCATCTATTTCTAAATCAAGTTTTTCTAAATCTTTGAACTCCTCGTCAAAATTTTTAAGTCTTCGTTTCTTTGTTTTTGGGGCCTTCTCAGCTTCTTTCATATTTCTTGATAAAACACCATTATCTCGGAAGACTGGCTCTAACTGAGTAACTTTTGGAATTTGTTCTTTTTCAGTCAAAGGTGGGAAATTAATAAACGTTATTCTACTCTTCAATCTCATCTTAGGTACTTTGACTGTTTTCACTTCTTTCTTTTGCGGTATCTTTGGTTTCCGTAGTTTAACTTCGGCGAAATGAGCTGGAAGATCTTTGACTGCAACTACTTTAGGTTTCTCTGGTTGATGATCGACCCGTTCAATTGTCATTAAGACGGATTTTTGTTTCTTTAGAGGTATTTTCTTTGGTTTTTCTGGAACTGCCTGAGAAACATCTTCGGTAGGTTTAACTTCTTCTGTCATTTCTTCTTGATCAGGCTTAGACTTTTTGACTTTCTTTACTTTTTTCTCCTTTTTAACAATTTCTTCCTCTGTTGGCTTCTCTATTGTTTCTACCTGAGCTTCTTGCAGTTTCTTGGTTTCTTCGACGATTACTGTATGGAGGTTTTCCGCTTGATCTTCGATTTCTGTAATTTCTTCTTCGGCTGGTTGCTCTTCACTTGGTTTTAATTTTTTGATTTTCTTCACTTTTCTGTCTTTTTTCTCAGAAACTTCCTCTTCTGGTTTTTCAATTTCCACTTCTTCTACATGAGCTTCTTTCAATTGCTCTACTTCTTTGACAGTAGCTACTTGTAATTCTTCAGGTTTGTCGTCAGCTGCTTGAACTTCTTCATCCGGTTGTTTCTCTTCCGTCGGTTTTACTTTCTTGATTTTCTTTATTTTTTTCTCTTTTTTCACAACTTCTTCTTCAGGTGTCTCAATTTCCATTACTTCAACTTTGGCTTCTTTTAATTGTTCTATTTCTTTGACTACAGCGACTTGTAAATCTTCAGGTTTCTCTTCAGCTGGTTTAACTTCCTCGACAGGTTGTTTTTCTTCCGTTGGTTTCACTTTTTTGATTTTCTTTACTTTTTTGTCCTTTTTCACAATTTCTTCTTCTTCAGGTGTTTCAACGTCAACTTCTTCAACTTTGGCTTCTTTTAATTGTTCTATTTCTTTTACTACAGCGACTTGCAAATGTTCTGGTTTTTCTTCAACTGCTTTAACTTCTTCATCAGGTTGTTTTTCTTCCGTTGGTTTTACTTTTTTAATTTTCTTTATCTTTTTGTCTTTCACAACTTCCTCTTCAGTTTTCTCAATTTCAACTTCTTCAACTTTAGCTTCTTTCAATTGTTCAGTTTCTTTGACTACAGCCACTTGTAGATCTTCAGATTTCTCTTCGGTTAGTTCAACTTCTTCTTCAGGTTGTTTTTCTTCACTAGGCTTAACTTTCTTAATTTTCTTTATTTTCTTGTCTTTTTTGACAATTTCTTCTTCTTCAGCTTTTTGAATTACTACCTCTTTTACTGTCGCTTCTTGGAATTGGTCTTCCTCTTTTACAACAGCTACTTCAGTCTTTTCTTTTTCTATTTCTATTGGTACTATTTCTTCTTCCAATTCTGTTTCTTCACCAGGTTTTACTTTCTTTATTTTCCTAATTTTCTTGGTTTTCTTTTCTCCTACAATTTCTTCACTAATAGCCTCATGCGTTTCAATTTCTTCTACAATAACTTTGTGTAATTGTTCTTCTTCTGTTACAGAAGTTTCTTGAAGTTTCATTGACTCTTCAGACGGCTTCAGTTCTTCAGAAGGTAACTCTTGTGTTTTTGGTTCTTTAATTTTCCGTACCTTCTTCTTTTTCTCAATAGCCTCCTCAACTAATATTTCTTGTGGTTTTTCTTCAGCAACCTCAGTTATTTCTTTAGGCTTGATCTCTTCATCCACCTGTTCTACAGCTTTCTGTGTTTCAACCTGTTCTACAATAACTGATTCTTTAATATCAGTGATTGTTACATCTTTTGCTTTACGTTTCTTTTTATCGATGCCACCTAAAACATTAATGCGTATAATAGAATCCTGAATTAGAGCAATTGCAATGAAATAATAAAAATTTAAAAAATGGAATGTAAAATAAATGTATTAATGTTGGTGCATTTGATACAAAAGTAAATAGTGCAATTGTTACGTGGTATGGTAGTAGTAATGTATTCTTCTTACCTAGAGGTGCTTCTGTTGTATGTTCTAATGTGTGTACTTCTGTAATTGTTTTTGTGGATGTTAAAGGTGTAAGCTTGGTTCTTGTTGTTTCTGTAATGAAGGGTGTCTGATCGAAATCAGTGACAGTTTCAAATTGTAAGGGTTCAGCGAAGTTGTTTTCAGAGGTGTAAATGTTAACTGTAACTTCCGGTTGTTTATCATTTTCTTGTACGGTAATAATTTCTGTGATTTCTGGTCGACCACTTTCATCTTCCCTTTTAATTACTTGCTTCTTAACTTTCTTAGTTTTTGTTTTACCTTCCTTAATCTTCTTTGTAATTTCCACGGTTTCTGGTACCTCTTCACTGGGTTTTAATTCAATAAATTTAGGAAGCTCATCTGGTACCATTTCTACAATAGTTATTGTCGTTTCTGGCTCTTGATCGCCTTCTTGAGTTACTTGGATATTGGTGATCTCTTCAATTGGACCTTCTTGTTTTTTGATAACTTTTGTTTTGGTCACTTTCTTTGTAGGACCTTTGCGAGTTTGAACTTCTGTAACTGTAACTTCTTCAGGGTATTCTACAATAGTTGGCTTAATCTTTTTATATTCAGCCTGTTCCATTTGGAAAGCTTTAGTAAACTCTTCTCTAAGGGGTTCCAAATCGTTTATTTCATGAATAACTGTCTTAACGGTGATCTGAGGTTTTTTATCATCTTCTTCAATCGTAACAATTTCTGTAACTTCTTTCTTACCATCAACATCTTTGGCTAATATTCGAGTCTTCTTTTTTGTTTTTTTAGGTTGACCATGAACTACAACTTCAGTAATTTCTACTTTTTCTGGTAGTTCTTCAATAACTTGGGCTTGTGCAAATTCAGGAATTTCTTCAGAAATAATTTCTTGAACTGTAACTGTCGTTAATGGTTCTTCACCTTCTTTCTGTGCTGTTTCTATTTTTGTTATTTCTTGTACAGGGCCAATTTGTTTCTTGATAACTCTGGTAGTTTTTGTTTTCTTAACTGGCTTACCTTCTTTCGTTTTTACTTCTGATACTGTGACTTGTTCAGGTAATTCAACCGTTATGGGTGAAATTTTCTTAGGTTTTCTCTTATCAGATTCTAATGGCTTAAGTTGTTCTTCTGGTAATTCGTCAATTGTAGAAATATCATGAACTGTTGTCGTTACTGTTGTGACTGGTTTTTTATTATCTTCCTGTAATGTAACAATTTCAGTTACTTCTTGTTTACCATCTTTATCCTTTTTGATTACACGTGTTTTCTTTTTAATTTTCTTCGTTTTTTCACCAGTAGTGATTTCCTGTTCTTCTATTTCTTGAGGCAACTCTTCAATAGGCTTAGTTTCTTCAATTTCAGGTATTTCATCGGCAATAATTTCTTCAACTGTAACTGTAGTTTCAGGTTCTTTACCTTCTTCTTCTGCAGTTTCAATGCTTGTTGTCTCTTGAATAGGGCCGACTTGTTTTTTAATAACCTTTTTGGTTATCTTTTTCGTTCTTGGGCCTTCTTTTGTCATTACCTCAGTAACTGTAACTTTTTCAGGAAGTTCAACTATCGTTGGTTTGATTTTCTTTACTTTTGTTTTATCTTTTAATGGTATCACGGAATCTTCCTCAAACGGTACAATTGAAGTTACATCATGAACGTACGTCGTAACTGTGGTTTCAGGTTTCTTATCATCGTCCTGAGTAGTGACAATTTCAGTGATTTCTGTTTTACCATCATCAATATCTTTCTTAATAACACGTTTCTTCGTTGTCTTCTTCTTTACAATGTCTCCGACAATTTGTTCACGAATTTCAACTTTCTCAGGTAATTCCTCAATTGGTTTAGCAACTGCTAGCTCTGGAATTTCTTCCGCGATAATTTCTTCAACTGTAACTGTTGTTATTGGAGCCTCATCACCTTCTTGTGCTGTCTCTATTCGTGTTATTTCCTGAATAGGACCGATTTGTTTTTTGATAGTCTTTTTGGTAGTTGTTTTCTTAACAGGTTTTCCTTGTTTTGTAATAACTTCTGTTACTTTGACTTCAGGCAATTCAACGACTGTTGGAACTACTTTCCTAGGCTTGGTCTTTGGAATTTCAAGAGGTGTTACTGTTTCGTCTTCCAAATCTTGAATTTTCTTAGTATCATGAACAAATGTTGTTACTGTGGTCTTTGGTTTCTTTCCAACTTCTTCAACAGTAACAACTTCAGTAATCTCTTGCTTTCCATCTTTTTCTTTTCTGTAAACTTTTCGTTTGATCTTCTTCCTTTTGATTTCTCCTTGTACTATTTCTTCTATCTCTTCAACTTTCTCTGGTAGTTCCTCAACCGGTTGAGCTTCCGCTTCTAGAGGCTTGTCTGCAATAATTTCTTCGACTTTAATTTCAGTTTTTGGTTTTTTACCATCTTCTTCAATTGTTGTTATTTCTGTTATTTCTTGCATGGGGCCTTCTTGCTTTTTGAATACTTTCTTTGATACTTTTCTCTTAGCAGGTTTGCCTTCTTTTGTTACTACTTCGGTAACTGTTATCTCTTCAGGTAGTTCCACAACTGTTGGTTTAATTTTCTTAGGTTTTTTCTTTTCTGGTTCAAATGGTTTTATAGACTCTTCATCTATTTGTTCAATTGCTGGAGTTTCATGGACTTCTACGTTTACCGTAGTGATTGGTTTCTTATCGTCTTCTTCGACTGTAACAATTTCAGTAATTTCTTGTTTACCGTCAACATCTTTTTTGATAACTCTCTTTCTAGTCTTCCTGATTCTGATTTTGCCTTCAACTATCTCTTCCTTAATTTCAACTCTTTCAGGCAGTTCTTCAACCTCTTTAGCTTCAGTAATCTCAGGTATTTCATCAGCAATTATTTCCTCTATTGTTACTGTAGTTTCAGGCTGGTTATCCTCTTCTTGAACTGTTTGAATCTCTGTTACTTCCTGAATTGGACCAGTTTGTTTCTTTATCACTTTCTTTGTTACTGTTTTTCTTTTAGGTCCTTGTTTAGTCATTACTTCACTAACCTGTACTTCTTCAGGTAATTCGACAATTATTGGTTTTACTTTCTTTGGTTTTCTTGCCTTAGGCTCTAATAGTTTCGTTTCTTCTTCCTCTATTGGTTTTACTTCTGATGTATCATGAATAACAGTAGTAACTGTTGTCTCGGGCGCTTTGTCATCTTCTTCTATTGTAACGATTTCCGTAATTTCCTTTTTATCGCCAACATCTTTCTTAATAACACGTTTTTTGATCGTTTTCTTCTTTGTCTTATCTTCTTCAATAACAATAACTTTCTCCGGTAACTCAACAACAGGTTGGGCTTCAGTAATTTCAGGAATTTCATCAGCTATGATTTCTTCAACTGTAACTGTAGTTTTTGGCTCTTCACCTTCAATTTCGTCCGTTTTAATTTCTGTTATTTCCTGTATCGGACCAAATTGTTTCTTAATGACTTTTCTTGTAGTCACTTTCTTTTTAGGGCCTTGCTTCGTTTGTATTTTTGTAACTTGAATTTCCTCAGGTAGTTCGACAACTGTCGGTTTAACCTTTTTCGGCTTTGACTCTTTCAATTTTAGAGGTTCTACGCTTTCTTTTTCTTCTTCAATTGAAGAAGTGTCATGTGCATATGTTTTAACGGTAATTTCAGGCTTTTTATCATCTTCCTCAACAGTGATGATTTCTGTTAGTTGTTTTTGACCGTCAACATCTTTCCGCATAACGCGTCTGCGAACTTTCTTCTTTTTAATTTTGCCACGAACTACCTCCTCGATTTCTTCGACTTTTTCAGGTAATTCTTCGACAATTATGCCTTCAGTTAATTCTGGAACTTCATCAGAAATTAGCTCCTCAACTGTAACTGTACTAAGGGGTTCTTTTCCTTCTTCTTCTGCTGTTTCAATGTTTATAATTTCCTCAATTGGTCCAACACGCTTCTTAATTACTTTCCTCCTTATGATTTTCTTCACAGTTTTGCCTTCCTCAGTTTGTACTTGACTAATTTTCACTTCTTCTGGTAATTCGATAATGGTAGGTTCAACTTTTCTTGGTTTTCGTGTTTCAATTTTTAAAGGTTCTGTTTGTTCTTCGTCTACTTGTTCTATTGTTTCTGTAATAACTACTTGAGGTTTCTTATCATCTTCTTGGATGGTTACAATTTCAAGTATCTCTTTCGTATCGCCTAAATCTTTTTTCAAAACACGCTTCTTCCTCCTAGTTTTCTTTGGTTTGCCATCAACAATATCTATCGTAATTTCCTCCTTTTCTGGGACGTCTTCAATGTATTCGACTTTAGGGATTTGCCATTCGGCTCCCTTATCAAGCTTAACTGGAGTTACCTTGTCATCTTTATATTTTTTAAATGGTTTCAGTTTAATTGTTTCTGGTATTTCTTCTGGTTTTGGTTTTTGTTTATATTTCAGTTTTATATCTTCATCTTGTTCTTCAGGTTTTGGTTTTGGCTTTCCCTTAACTAGCTCAATTTGTTCAGCTTCTGGTTCTGGTTTTTTCTTCTTCTTCGGTTTATACTTAGATTTATCTTTATTCTTCTCGTCGGGTTTCTCTTCATCTTCGTATTTTTCTGGTTTTTCCAATTCTAGGTCTGGTCTATCTATATCATAAGGTTCAAATTTAGGAGGCTCAACAGTTTCCTCATCTTTTTCAGGTTTTTCTTTTTTATCTTTAGATTTCTTAGGCTTTGGTTTTAGTTCAACTTCATCTTCTTTTTCTTGGGGTTTCTCTGGTATTTTCTTTAACTTAACTTTCTCTAGTTCATCTTCCCCTTCGGGAACCTTACCTTTGCCAATAATTAGTTTCTTAGGCTCTTGTGGTTCACCTTCAACAGGCTTGGGTTGTCGTTCGTATTTATCTTTGGGCTTATCTTTTTCAATTTTCGGTTTGTCGGGCATTTCTGTATCATCTGGCTGTTCTAAGTCAGCTACATACTTTTCAATATCTTTTATTTTGAATTTCTTTCTCTTGAGTACTTCTTGAGCCTCCTTTACATTTCTAGATAATTCCCCGTGATCCTTCAAGTCTCTACGTAATTGCGTTATTATTGGTTTTTGTTCTTGCTCACTTTCTGAGGGGAATGTTATAAACCTGATTCTACTAGTAAGGCGCACCTTAGGTAACGTAACTCGCTTAGGTTCCTTCCTCTGAGGAATCTTAGGCTTCTTCAGTTGGCTAAGTAAAGGTATTTCTTCTTTCTCCACAATTTTTATTTTAGTAGGTTCCATCTTGATAATCTCTAATTTCATTGGTTTTAGTTTCTCTGGTTTCTTATCTCCTGCTTTATCAGTTGGTTGTTCTTTCTTCTTCTTAGGCTTTTTGATCTTTTCTGGATATTCTTTAATAGTTACTATTTGTTCGGGTTTTTCACCATCTTCTAAAACTGTTACAATCTCTGTAGCTTCTACTTTTGGTCCTACTTTTTTCAGGAGCGTCTTCTTTTTTGTTACTTTTTTCTTTGGTACCTTGTCACTTGTACTAATTTCGATTACTTCAACATTTTCAGGTAACTCTTTTATTGGCAAACCTGGTTGTTGATACTCTTCACTATCTTTATCGACTTCTTCAGTAGTTACTACAGTTTCCGGTTTCTCACCTTCTTGTTCTGTAGTTAAAATTTTTGTTATTTCTAATTTGTCTCCTTTTTTCTTTTTAATTGTACGTTTTCGCACAGTTGTCTTAACTGGAACACCTTGTTGATTAATTTCCTCCAAATGAATAACTTCTTCAGGAAGTTCTTCGGCAGTTACACCAGGAAGTCCAGGAATTTCTTCGTGGACGAATTCTGGTAACTCATGAGCTACAGCTTTGCGTAACAACTCAAGTCGTACTAAATCAATAATTTCCTCCTCTTTAGGAGCTTCTTCTTTCTCGGCAAGTGTTGGCACGAACAGTACATTTTCAGGCTGATCATCTTTGGATTTCTTAGGTTTCTTCTTCCTCAGTTTTTTAGGCTTTTCAATATCATTTTCTTGTACAGTTACAGTGACTTCTGCAAGCTTACCTTCTTCCTCTACACTTGTGATGATAGTGTCTTCCTGCTTACTGCCTTTTCGTTTCCTCAGTATTTTCTTTTGAACTTTCTGTCTCTTTAGTTTACCTTCTTTGGTGATCGTTTCAATAATTTGAATTTCCGTGGGAAGCTCTTCGACATAATTTACGTCTTCAGGATTATAGTCTGGTAAACTTTTTATTTCATCTATTAAATCAATTTCTTCTACTGTTACAGTATATGTTGGTTTTTCATCTTCTATTTCCACAGTAGTAATTTCAGTATCTTCCTGTCGACTACCTGAACGTTTACGGAATTTCCTCTTTTTAATTGTCTTAGTCTTTGGTTTACCTTCTTTGGTTTTTACTTCTGTTACTTCTATGACAGTTGGTAGCTCTTCAATAATTATTGGCTGTTGAGGTTCAATACTTGGAAGTTCATCGATTTCATCTTCTGGTAAATCAATTTCTTCAATCGAAACGCTGAATTCAGGCTCTTTACCTTCTACTTCTACAGTTATAATTTCGGTTTTTTCTTGCTTGTTGCCCTTTTGTTTTTTAATAACACGTTTCCTACAGACTCTATCTTTCGGACCCCATCTAGTTAAGACTTTTTGAACTTCTACTTCTTCCGGGAGCTCTTCTATATAAGTTGGCTCCTCTGGTATTACCTCTAGTCTGCGCAACTCTTCAGGAGCTTCTGATTCCTCAATAATAACAGTTGTATAAGGCGTTCTCCCTTCCTCTTCAATTATAACTATTTTGGTGTCTTCTTGTTTCCTATTTTTTCGTTTTCGAATAGTTCTAGTTTTTTCAACTTTTGTTCTTGGTATTCCTTCTTCCTCTAATTCTGTTATAGTTACAGTAGTCGGTAATTCTTCAATCAATTCAGGTGTCAGGTCTTCTTTTGGTATTTTTGGTTTCTGTCGTTTTACTTTCTTTGGTTTATCAACATCTTCAATTTCTTTAACTTGAACTAAAGTTTCAGGTTTTTTGCCTTCCTCTTCAACTGTTAGAATTTCAGTATCCTCAATTTTACCGTCTTTATGCTTTCTGATAACCTTCTTTGTGATTTTCTTGTTTTTAGGAACACCTTTTACAGTTACAGTTTCCATTATCACCTCAGTTGGTAATTCTTCAATTGAAGTAGGTTGTATTATCTCTTCTTTTTCAGGTGCTTCGATTTCTTTGATAGTCATGGTAACTTGAGGCTGCTTTCCTTCTTCCTCAACAGTAACAATTTCAGTATCTTCTCTTTTACCGTCTTTGTGTTTTCTGAAAACCTTTTTAATGACTTTCTTTTTCTTTGGCCCTTTATCGGTTACAGTTTCAGTTATTTGAATTTCACTTGGCAATTCTTCAATAACGGATGGAGCTTTAAATGATACTTCTGGTATATCTTCAATGGATTCAGGAATTTCTTCTACAGTAACAGAGATTTCTGGTTTTTTACCTTCTTCTTCGACAGTCAATATTTGCGTTTCCTCACGCTTACCACCTTTATGCTTACGTATAACCTTTTTGGTGATTTTTCGCTTCTTTGGAACACCCTTTTCGACAGTTGTTTCAATTTTAACTTCATCTGGGAGTTCTTCGATAAAGATAGGATGTAATAATTTCTCTTCCTCGGCTAGTTCAGTTTCTTTTACACTTACTGTTGTTTCTGGTTTCTTACCTTCTTCTTCCACAGTAACAATTTCTGTATCTTCTCTCTTGCCTCCTTCATGTTTCCGTATAATCTTTTTAACCACTTTCTTTTTCTTCGGCCCTTTGTCTGTTATATCTTCAATTATTTGAATCTCAGTCGGTAGTTCCTCGATATATATCGGTTCTTCCGGCTTTGATACTTCTTCCAGCTTTTTAAGAATTTTATCTAATGGTTGAGAACTTGTTTCATCTTCTTTAATTGTAACGATAGTTTCAGGCTTTTTACCTTCTTCCTCCACAGTAATAATTTCAGTATCCTCCTGTTTACCATCCTTTCGTTTTCTGATAATTTTTCTTGTAATTTTCTTTTTCTTTGGTATGCCCTCTTCAGTTACAGTTTCGAAAGTTTGTACTTCTGTTGGTAGTTCTTCAACAAGTTTAGGCTCTTCAAATTCTTCTGGGATTTCTATTTCTATAACTGATACCGTTGTTTCAGGTAATTTACCTTCTTCTTCAACAGTTACAATTTCAGTGTCTTCTTTCTTAACACCTTTATGTTTGCGGATAATTTTCTTCGTCACCTTTTGCTTTATAGGCTTACCCTCTACTATTTTCTCTATAACTTGCACTTCTGATGGTAATTCTTCAATTTTAAGCGGTTTAACTTGTTCTTCTGGTATTTCAGTTTCTCTAACAGTTACAGTTACTTCGGGTTTTTTACCTTCTTCTTCAACAGTTACAATTTCTGTGTCTTCGTGTTTTCCACCTTTATGTTTTCTTATTACTTTCTTGGTTACTTTTTTCTTTTTCGATTTTCCTATCTCACTTATCACTTCTTTCACTTCTACTTCAGCTAGAAGCTCTTCAATATAAACAGGTTCAGCAAGTAGTGGCTTGCTTTCTACAATAGGTTCAATTTCCTCTATTTCTTTCACAGTAACGGTAGTTTCAGGTAATTTGCCTTGTTCCTCGACAGTTACAATTTCTGTATCTTCCGCCTTATCTCCTTTATGTTTTCTGATAACCTTCTTAACGATTTTCTTTTTACCCATTACTTTAGTCTCAGTGGGTAATTCTTCAATATAAGCTGGTTTGACTTCCTCAACAATAGTTTCTGGAACATCAGTCTCTTTCACAGTAACGACAGTTTCCGGTTGTTTACCTTCTTCTTCTATAGTAAGGATTTCAGTATCTTCAATCTTGCCTGGTTTATGTTTGCGAACTACCTTTTTCGTTATTTTCTTTCTTTTCAATGGCTCTTTTTTGTTTACAGTTTCAGTTATATAAACCTCAGTTGGCAATTCTTCGATGAATTGTGGCTGTATGAATTCTTTAATTGATTCTGGTATTTCTATTTCTTTAGTACTAATGGTAGTTTCTGGTTTCTGGCCTTCTTCTTCAACAGTAATGATTTCAGTATCTTCCTTCTTGTCGCCCTTATGTTTCCTTATGACCTTCTTGGTAATCTTCTTTGTCTTTGGTTTACCTTCATTTGTTTCTGTTTCTACGATTTGCACTTGTGTAGGTAATTCTTCTATAATGACTGCATCTTTGAGTGCAACTTTATAGTCCTCAAAAGGCTCCATATCTTCAGTTTCTGTTACAGTAACGACAGTCTTCGGCTTTTTGCCTTCTTCTTCCACAGTTACAAGTTCAGTGTCTTCAACTCTACCATCTTTATGCTTTCGTATTACTTTTCTTGTGATTTTCTTTCGTTTTGGCTTACCCTTTTCAGTTACAGTTTCAGTCACTTCTACCTCATCTGGTAGTTCTTCAATGAATGTTGGTTTAAATTCTTCTTCCGGAGCTTCAACCTCTTTCACGACTACGGTAGTTTCAGGCGCTTTACCGTCTTCTTCAACTGTGACAATTTCTGTGTCTTGTTTTTTACCGTCTTTATGCTTACGGATTACCTTTCGTGTAACCTTCTTTCTTTTAGGTCTACCTTCCTTTGTAATTAGCTCAGTTACTTGAACCTCTGCTGGTAATTCCTCGATAAATTCAGGTTCGTCTGGTTTCGGTTTGAATTCCTCTAGAGGTACAGTTTCTTCAACTTCGGTAACAGTGACTGTTGAATGAGGCTTTTTACCTTGTTCTTCTATAGTAACTATTTCTGTATCCTCACGTTTACCACCCTTATGTTTACGAATTACTTTCCTAACTACTTTTTTCTTGCCAATTACTTTGACTTCGGCCGGTAGTTCTTCGATATAAGCAGGTTTGATTTGTTCAGGTGTCTCTTCAGGCACTTCAATTTCTTTGACTGTAACAGTTGTTTCAGGTTCTTTACCTTCTTCTTGGACTGTTACAATTTCTGTGTCTTCTTTTTTACCTGGTTTGTGTTTACGTATCACTTTTTTGATAACAGTTTTCTTTTTCTTAGGCTGATCCTTAATGGATTCAATTTCAGTTATATGAACTTCAGTCGGTAATTCTTCAATAAATATTGGTTCTTCAGGCTTCAATTCCTCAAGAGGTGCAGTTTCTTCAAGATCTTGTACAGTTACTGTAGTCTCAGGCTTCTTCCCTTCTTCTTCGACAGTTACTATTTCTTCTTTCTTACCATCTTTTCGCTTTCTAATTACCTTTCTGATTGTTTTCCTAGGTATTTCAGTAACCTCTGCTTCTTTGAATTCAATTTCCTCTGTCTCAGGCTTGAATATTTCATCGTCGACATCCTTATGTTTTTTAATTTTCTTAACGCGTTTCACTTTGACTTCAGTAGTATCTGTTTCTTCGTCTGGTCTTTCAATTTCTTGCACTGTAACAGTCGTTTCTGGTTGTTTTCCTTCTTCCTCAACTGTCACAAATTCAGTGTCTTCAATTTTTCCGTCTTTATGCTTTCGAATTACTTTTCGTGTGATTTTCTTTCGTTTCGGTTTACCCTTTTGAGTTACAGTTTCAGTTACTTCTATCTCTTCTGGTAGTTCTTCAATGAATGTTGGTTTAAGTTCTTCTTCCGGAGCTTCAACCTCTTTCACGACAACGGTAGTTTCAGGCGCTTTGCCTTCTTCTTCAACTGTGACAATTTCTGTGTCTTGTTTTTTACCGTCTTTATGCTTACGGATTACCTTTCGTGTAACCTTCTTTCTTTTAGGTCTACCTTCCTTTGTAATTACCTCAGTTACTTGAACCTCTGCTGGTAATTCCTCGATAAATTCAGGTTCGTCTGGTTTCGGTTTGAATTCCTCTAGAGGTACAGTTTCTTCAACTTCGGTAACAGTGACTGTTGAATGAGGCTTTTTACCTTGTTCTTCTATAGTAACTATTTCTGTATCCTCACGTTTACCACCCTTATGTTTACGAATTACTTTCCTAACTACTTTTTTCTTGCCAATTACTTTGACTTCGGCCGGTAGTTCTTCGATATAAGCAGGTTTGATTTGTTCAGGAGTCTCTTCAGGCACCTCAATTTCTTTTACAGTAACAGTTGTTTCAGGTTCTTTACCTTCTTCTTGGACTGTTACAATTTCTGTGTCTTCTTTTTTACCTGGTTTGTGTTTACGTATCACTTTTTTGATAACAGTTTTCTTTTTCTTAGGCTGATCTTTAATGGATTCAATTTCAGTTACATGAACTTCAGTCGGTAATTCTTCAATAAATATTGGTTCTTCAGGCTTCAATTCCTCAAGAGGTGCAGTTTCTTCAAGATCTTGTACAGTTACTGTAGTCTCAGGCTTCTTTCCTTCTTCTTCGACAGTTACTATTTCTTCTTTCTTACCATCTTTTCGCTTTCTAATTACCTTTCTGATTGTTTTCCTAGGTATTTCAGTAACCTCCGCTTCTTTGAATTCAATTTCCTCTGTCTCAGGCTTGAATATTTCATCGTCGACATCCTTATGTTTTTTAATTTTCTTAACGCGTTTCACTTTGACTTCAGTAGTATCTGTTTCTTCGTCTGGTCTTTCAATTTCCTGCACTGTAACAGTCGTTTCAGGTTGTTTTCCTTCTTCCTCAACTGTCACAAATTCAGTGTCTTCAATTTTTCCGTCTTTATGCTTTCGAATTACTTTTCGTGTGATTTTCTTTCGTTTCGGTTTACCCTTTTGAGTTACAGTTTCAGTTACTTCTATCTCTTCTGGTAGTTCTTCAATGAATGTTGGTTTAAGTTCTTCTTCCGGAGCTTCAACCTCTTTCACGACAACGGTAGTTTCAGGCGCTTTGCCTTCTTCTTCAACTGTGACAATTTCTGTGTCTTGTTTTTTACCGTCTTTATGCTTACGGATTACCTTTCGTGTAACCTTCTTTCTTTTAGGTCTACCTTCCTTTGTAATTACCTCAGTTACTTGAACCTCTGCTGGTAATTCCTCGATAAATTCAGGTTCGTCTGGTTTCGGTTTGAATTCCTCTAGAGGTACAGTTTCTTCAACTTCGGTAACAGTGACTGTTGAATGAGGCTTTTTACCTTGTTCTTCTACAGTAACTATTTCTGTATCCTCACGTTTACCACCCTTATGTTTACGAATTACTTTCCTAACTACTTTTTTCTTGCCAATTACTTTCACTTCGGCCGGTAGTTCTTCGATATAAGCAGGTTTGATTTGTTCCGGTGTCACTTCAGGCACTTCAATTTCTTTGACTGTAACAGTTGTTTCAGTTTCTTTACCTTCTTCTTGGACTGTTACAATTTCTGTGTCTTCTTTTTTACCTGGTTTGTGTTTACGTATCACTTTTTTGATAACAGTTTTCTTTTTCTTAGGCTGATCCTTAATGGATTCAATTTCAGTTATATGAACTTCAGTCGGTAATTCTTCAATAAATATTGGTTCTTCAGGCTTCAATTCCTCAAGAGGTGCAGTTTCTTCAAGATCTTGTACAGTTACTGTAGTCTCAGGCTTCTTCCCTTCTTCTTCGACAGTAACTATTTCTTCTTTCTTACCATCTTTTCGCTTTCTAATTACCTTTCTGATTGTTTTCCTAGGTATTTCAGTAACCTCTGCTTCTTTGAATTCAATTTCCTCTGTCTCAGGCTTGAATATTTCATCGTCGACATCCTTATGTTTTTTAATTTTCTTAACGCGTTTCACTTTGACTTCAGTAGTCTCTGTTTCTTCGTCTGGTCTTTCAATTTCTTGTACTGTAACAGTCGTTTCTGGTTGTTTTCCTTCTTCCTCAACTGTCACAAATTCAGTGTCTTCAATTTTTCCGTCTTTATGCTTTCGAATTACTTTTCGTGTGATTTTCTTTCGTTTCGGTTTACCCTTTTGAGTTACAGTTTCAGTTACTTCTATCTCTTCTGGTAGTTCTTCAATGAATGTTGGTTTAAGTTCTTCTTCCGGAGCTTCAACCTCTTTCACGACTACGGTAGTTTCAGGCGCTTTGCCTTCTTCTTCAACTGTGACAATTTCTGTGTCTTGTTTTTTACCGTCTTTATGCTTACGGATTACTTTTCGTGTAACCTTCTTTCTTTTAGGTCTACCTTCCTTCGTAATTACCTCAGTTACTTGAACCTCTGCAGGTAATTCTTCGATAAATTCAGGTTCGTCTGGTTTCGGTTTGAATTCCTCTAGTGGTACAGTTTCTTCAACTTCGGTAACAGTGACTGTTGAATGAGGCTTTTTACCTTGTTCTTCTATAGTAACTATTTCTGTATCCTCACGTTTACCACCCTTATGTTTACGAATTACTTTCCTAACTACTTTTTTCTTGCCAATTACTTTGACTTCGGCCGGTAGTTCTTCGATATAAGCAGGTTTGATTTGTTCAGGTGTCTCTTCAGGCACTTCAATTTCTTTGACTGTAACAGTTGTTTCAGGTTCTTTACCTTCTTCTTGGACTGTTACAATTTCTGTATCTTCCTTTTTACCTGCTTTGTGTTTACGTATCACTTTTTTGATAACAGTTTTCTTTTTCTTAGGCTGATCCTTAATGGATTCAATTTCAGTTATATGAACTTCAGTCGGCAATTCTTCAATAAATATTGGTTCCTCAGGCTTCAATTCCTCAATAGGTGCAGTTTCTTCAAGATCTTGTACAGTTACTGTAGTCTCAGGCTTCTTCCCTTCTTCTTCGACAGTTACTATTTCTTCTTTCTTACCATCTTTTCGCTTTCTAGTCATCTTTCTGATTGTTTTCGTAGGTATTTCAGTAACATCTGCTTCTTTGAATTCAATTTCCTCTGTCTCAGGCTTGAATATTTCATTGTCGACATCCTTATGTTTTTTAATTTTCTTAACGCGTTTCACTTTGACTTCAGTAGTCTCTGTTTCTTCGTCTGGTCTTTCAATTTCTTGTACTGTAACAGTCGTTTCTGGTTGTTTTCCTTCTTCCTCAACTGTCACAAATTCAGTGTCTTCAATTTTTCCGTCTTTATGCTTTCGAATTACTTTTCGTGTGATTTTCTTTCGTTTCGGTTTACCCTTTTGAGTTACAGTTTCAGTTACTTCTATCTCTTCTGGTAGTTCTTCAATGAATGTTGGTTTAAGTTCTTCTTCCGGAGCTTCAACCTCTTTCACGACAACGGTAGTTTCAGGCGCTTTGCCTTCTTCTTCAACTGTGACAATTTCTGTGTCTTGTTTTTTACCGTCTTTATGCTTACGGATTACCTTTCGTGTAACCTTCTTTCTTTTAGGTCTACCTTCCTTTGTAATTAGCTCAGTTACTTGAACCTCTGCTGGTAATTCCTCGATAAATTCAGGTTCGTCTGGTTTCGGTTTGAATTCCTCTAGAGGTACAGTTTCTTCAACTTCGGTAACAGTGACTGTTGAATGAGGCTTTTTACCTTGTTCTTCTACAGTAACTATTTCTGTATCCTCACGTTTACCACCCTTATGTTTACGAATTACTTTCCTAACTACTTTTTTCTTGCCAATTACTTTGACTTCGGCCGGTAGTTCTTCGATATAAGCAGGTTTGATTTGTTCAGGTGTCTCTTCAGGCACATCAATTTCTTTTACAGTAACAGTTGTTTCAGGTTCTTTACCTTCTTCTTGGACTGTTACAATTTCTGTGTCTTCTTTTTTACCTGGTTTGTGTTTACGTATCACTTTTTTGATAACAGTTTTCTTTTTCTTAGGCTGATCCTTAATGGATTCAATTTCAGTTACATGAACTTCAGTTGGTAATTCTTCAATAAATATTGGTTCTTCAGGCTTCAATTCCTCAAGAGGTGCAGTTTCTTCAAGATCTTGTACAGTTACTGTAGTCTCAGGCTTCTTTCCTTCTTCTTCGACAGTTACTATTTCTTCTTTCTTACCATCTTTTCGCTTTCTAATTACCTTTCTGATTGTTTTCCTAGGTATTTCAGTAACCTCCGCTTCGTTGAATTCAATTTCCTCTGTCTCAGGCTTGAATATTTCATCGTCGACATCCTTATGTTTTTTAATTTTCTTAACGCGTTTCACTTTGACTTCAGTAGTCTCTGTTTCTTCCTGTGGTTTTTCAATTTCTTGTACTGTGACAGTCGTTTCTGGTTGTTTTCCTTCTTCCTCAACTGTCACAAATTCAGTGTCTTCAATTTTTCCGTCTTTATGCTTTCGAATTACTTTTCGTGTGATTTTCTTTCGTTTCGGTTTACCCTTTTGAGTTACAGTTTCAGTTACTTCTATCTCTTCTGGTAGTTCTTCAATGAATGTTGGTTTGAGTTCTTCTTCCGGTGCTTCAACTTCTTTCACGACAACGGTAGTTTCAGGCGCTTTGCCTTCTTCTTCAACTGTGACAATTTCTGTGTCTTGTTTTTTGCCGTCTTTATGCTTACGAATTACTTTTCGTGTAACCTTCTTTCTTTTAGGTTTACCTTCCTTTGTAATTACCTCAGTTACTTGAACCTCCGGTGGTAATTCCTCGATAAATTCAGGTTCGTCTGGTGTCGGTTTAAATTCCTCTAGAGGTTCGGCTTCTTCAATTTCTGTCACAGTGACTGTTGACAGAGGCTTTTTACCTTGTTCTTCTACTGTAACTATTTCTGTATCCTCACGTTTACCACCTTTATGTTTACGAATCACTTTTCTAATTACTTTTTTCTTGCCAATTACTTTGACTTCGGCCGGTAGTTCTTCGATATAAGCAGGTTTGATTTGTTCAGGTGTCTCTTCAGGCACTTCAATTTCTTTTACAGTAACAGTTGTTTCAGGTTCTTTACCTTCTTCTTGGACTGTTACAATTTCTGTGTCTTCTTTTTTACCTGGTTTGTGTTTACGTATCACTTTTTTGATAACAGTTTTCTTTTTCTTAGGCTGATCCTTAATCGATTCAATTTCAGTTATATGAACTTCAGTCGGTAATTCTTCAATAAATATTGGTTCTTCAGGCTTCAATTCCTCAAGAGGTGCAGTTTCTTCAAGATCTTGTACAGTTACTGTAGTCTCAGGCTTCTTCCCTTCTTCTTCGACAGTTACTATTTCTTCTTTCTTACCATCTTTTCGCTTTCTAATTACCTTTCTGATTGTTTTCCTAGGTATTTCAGTAACCTCTGCTTCTTTGAATTCAATTTCCTCTGTCTCAGGCTTGAATATTTCATCGTCGAAGATTTTCTCGACATCCTTATGTTTTTTAATTTTCTTAACGCGTTTCACTTTGACTTCAGTAGTCTCTGTTTCTTCCTGTGGTTTTTCAATTTCTTGTACTGTAACAGTCGTTTCTGGTTGTTTTCCTTCTTCCTCAACTGTCACAAATTCAGTGTCTTCAATTTTTCCGTCTTTATGCTTTCGAATTACTTTTCGTGTGATTTTCTTTCGTTTCGGTTTACCCTTTTGAGTTACAGTTTCAGTTACTTCTATCTCTTCTGGTAGTTCTTCAATGAATGTTGGTTTGAGTTCTTCTTCCGGTGCTTCAACTTCTTTCACGACTACGGTTGTTTGAGGCGCTTTACCGTCTTCTTCAACTGTGACAATTTCTGTGTCTTGTTTTTTGCCGTCTTTATGCTTACGGATTACTTTTCGTGTAACCTTCTTTCTTTTAGGTCTACCTTCCTTCGTAATTACCTCAGTTACTTGAACCTCTGCAGGTAATTCTTCGATAAATTCTGGCTCGTCTGGTTTCGGTTTCAATTCCTCTAGAGGTTCAGTTTCTTCAACTTCGGTAACAGTGACTGTTGACTGAGGCTTTTCACCTTGCTCTTCTACAGTAACTATTTCTGTATCCTCACGTTTACCACCTTTATGTTTACGAATCACTTTTCTAATTACTTTTTTCTTGCCAATTACTTTGACTTCGGCCGGTAGTTCTTCGATATAAGTAGGTTTGATTTGTTCAGGTGTCTCTTCAGGCACTTCAATTTCTTTGACTGTAACAGTTGTTTCAGGTTCTTTACCTTCTTCTTGGACTGTTATAATTTCTGTGTCTTCTTTTTTACCTGCTTTGTGTTTACGTATCACTTTTTTGATAACAGTTTTCTTTTTCTTAGGCTGATCCTTAATGGATTCAATTTCAGTTACATGAACTTCAGTCGGTAGTTCTTCAATAAATATTGGCTCCTCAGGCTTCAATTCTTCAAGAGGTGCAGTCTGTTCTTGCACTATTACGGTAGTCTCAGGTTTTTTTCCTTCTTCTTGAATAGTTACTATTTCTTCCTTTTTACCATCTTTTCGTTTTCTGATTACCTTCCTAATTGTTTTCTTAGGTATTTCAGTAACTTCTGATTCCTTGAATTCAATTTCCTCTGTTTCAGGCTTGAACGTTTTATCTTCGATGACCTTTTCATCTTCTTTATGCTTTTTAATTTTTTTGATTCGTTTTACTTTTGTTTCCTTAGTTTCTATAACTTCTGGCTTGTCAATTTCTTTCACAGTCACTGTCGTCTCTGGCTGTTTTCCTTCTTCTTCAACTGTAACTATTTCAGTATCTTCTAATTTACCGTCTTTATGTTTCCTGATGATCTTTTTGACAACTTTTGTACGTTTACGTTTACCTTCATCTGTAACAGTTTCAGTGACATTAATCTGATCTGGTAATTCTTCAATTAGCATAGGTTGAACTTGTTCTAATGGGGATTCTATTTCTTTTATGTTCACTGTTGTTTCGGGTTTTCTACCTTCTTCCTCAACAGTCACTATTTCTGTGTCTTCTCTTTTGCCATCTTTGTGTTTTCGAATAATTTTCTTTGTGATTTTAGTTCTCTTCGGTTTTCCCTTCTCAATTGTCTCCGTTACTTGTACTTCTGCAGGCAATTCTTCTATTATCGTAGGCTTAATTGCTTCTTCCGGAACTTCCGTTTCTTTAACTGTTACTGTTGTTTCAGGCTTTCTGTCATCTTCTTCAACAGTCACTATTTCCGTATCTTGTCTCTTACCATCTGTGTGTTTTCGTATCACCTTTTTCGTTACTTTAGTTTTCTTAGGTTTACCTCTAACAATAGTTTCAGTGACTTGTATTTCAGCAGGGAGCTCTTCAATGCAAATAGGTTCTTCATATTTAGGTCTCAATTGTTCCAGAGGTAAGGTTTCTTCTGTTTCGCTAACTGTTACTGTAGTTTCAGGTTTTTTACCCTCTTCTTGTATAGTCACAATTTCTGTATCTTCGCGTTTTCCTTTCTTGTGTTTTCTGATAACTTTTTTCACGACTTTCTTATTTCCGATTACTTGAATTTCTGTAGGTAATTCTTCAATAAAACTGGGTTGTTGAATTTCTTCAATTTGTTCTAAAGGAGCTTGTGTCTCTTTAACTGTAACTGTAGTTTCAGGTTGTTTACCTTCTTCTTCTACTGTCACAATCTCAGTATCTTCCTTTTTGCCTCCTTTGATTTTCCTAATTATCTTCTTAACGATTTTCTTTTTCTTCGTCGGCTCACCTTTTTCACCTACAACTTCTGTTACATGAACCTCAGTAGGTAGTTCTTCTATTACCATAGGGTGGCGTAGTTGTTCTGGCACTTCTTCAGGGACCTCTGTAACGGTAACTGTAGTTTCAGGAATCTTGCCTTCTTCTTCAACAGTCACTATTTCTGTATCCTCTCTTTTACCATCTTTATGTTTTCTAATTATTTTTTTAGTGGTTTTCTTTTTCTTTGCTGGTTCACCTTTTTCAGTTGTAACTTGACTTACAGTGATTTCAGTGGGTAACTCTTCAACTAATACAGCCTTTTCAGGCTTTATATCTTTCAAGGGTACAGTAGCTTCGGTAGTTTCAAACTCTTCAACCTTAACGGTAGTTTCCGGTTTTTTACCATCTTCTTCAACTGTGACAATTTCGGTAACTTCTTCTTTACCATCTTTTTGTTTTCGTATAATTTTTCTCTTAGTTTTCTTTGTTTTTTGTTCACGTGTATCAGTTTCGACAATCTCAGTTGGAAATTCTTCAACTTTTACAGCTTGTTCAAGTTTTATTTCAGGTATTTCTTCAGTTTCATCTTCTGATACTTCAGTTTCTTTAACTGTTACTATTGTTTCTGGTTTTTTACCTTCTTCTTCTAACGTAAGAATTTCAGTGTCTTCCTGTTTACTACCTCTTCGCCTTCGGATAATTCTTCGTATAATCTTCTTCTTTTTAACTTTACCTTCGGGCGTAATCTCCTCAGTCTCTTCAACTTGAATAGGTAGCTCTTGGGTGACTTCTTGGACGTCGTCTTGAATAATCTTCTTCTTTTTTGTTTTCTTAGTCTTAACTACATGTTCTACAGGCTCTTGTTCTATATAAGTTGGAGCTTCTTCAGTTACTTGAGGCCATTCTTCTTGGACTTCTTCAATATCCGGGCTAATTTTCGGTTGTTCTTTTTCAGGAGGTATCTCATCAAGAACCTCTTCAATTACTACATCACCTTCATCTGTCTTTTTACCGCGCCGCTTAATGGTCGTCTTTTTAGTTATAACTTTTGTTGTTTCATCACTATCAGGCGTAGATTTGAATTTTGTTATAATTTCATGTGTTTCTTCAGTGAGTTGTTGTTTGTGAGTTTCATCTGTATCCTGTCTAGTATCAGATATGTGTTGCTCTGCAATTTGAGTCTGGATTGTGGTTTGTGTGACTCTGGCACGTGTTTTGTGTGGCTGTGTTTCATCCAATGGACCTGGAATGTCATGTTTTCAGTGTTTAAAAGATAGTTTTAACAAGTTGCCTTCATTTTGTTTTCGGGGAGGGCAAATTGAGTGAAATAGCGCGCACTATTCGTATGTATACGGTCAGTGTAATGTATGTTGTATATGTGTGAATGTAAATAATATACTTTCAGCACCACGTTCCACATTTTATACGATAGCATTTGAGCAGTGTTAAAAATGAACTTACCCTCTTTTTCCTGTAATTGTACTTCGCTTATCTGCAAACTTGCGGAGTTATCCTCCAACACAACTTTAACGGTCTTTGTTGTCGCTTTGTCCAAATCTGACTGTATTGTTTCTAAATTGCCCGTTGATTTCATTTCAGTCACTAACAGTCCATAGGTTTCAGTATATTCACTTTCTGCTACATTCATTTTCGGCGATTCAGTCGTAAATTCGTCACTAGTTAGAAGAGATACAGTTTCTTCTTTTACAGAAACTGGAAGAACACCTTCTTCTTCACGTTGTGCTTGCGTCATTATTGGTTCTTTTGGTGTAAATCTGTCACTAGTTAACAATGGTACGTTTTCTTCTTTTACAGAAACTGGAAGAACACCTTCTTCTTCACGTTGTGCTTGTGTCATTTTTGGTTCTTTTGGTGTAAATTTGTCACTAGTTAATAATGGTATGTTCTCTTCTTTTACAGAAACTGGTAATATTCCAGTCTCCTCAGTTATGGCCTTGTTCAATGATGGTTGCTCACTTTTAAATTCTTCACTGGATAATAACGAAATTGTTTCTTCTTTCAATGAGACAGGTAAGACACCAGTTTCTTCAGTTTGCGCTTTACTTGATATCGGAGTTTGTGTTAAAAATTCACCACTAGTTAGCAATGAGAGATTTTCTTCTTTCAAAGAGACAGGCAAAATTCCAGTTTCTTCACTTTGTGCTTTACTTAATTGTGGCTTATCGCTTATGAACTCTGTACTACTTTGCAGTGGTAATGTTTGTTCTTTTAGAGAAACAGGTAAAACCCCAGTTTCTTCAGTTTGTGCTTTAGTTGATTTAGGAGCTTGAGTAGAAAATTCACCGCTTGTTAATAGTAAGAGATTTTCTTCTTTCAAAGAGACGGGCAAAACACCTGTCTCTTCAGTCTGTGCTTTACTCATTTTTGGCTTATCGCTTGTGAATTCTGTACTACTTTGCAACGGTAGTATTTCTTCTTTTAGGGAAACGGGTAACACACCAGTTTCTTCAGTTTGAGCTTTAGTTGATTTAGGAGCTTCCGTTGAAAATTCACTGCTTGTTAATAGTAAGAGATTTTCTTCCTTCAAAGAGACGGGCAAAACTCCTGTCTCTTCAGTCTGTGCTTTACTTAATTGTGGCTTATCGCTTGTAAATTCTGTACTACTTTGCAATGGTAATGTTTCTTCTTTTAGGGAAACGGGTAACACACCAGTTTCTTCAGTTTGAGCTGTAGTTGATTTTGGAGCTTCCGTTGAAAATTCACTGCTTGTTAATAGTAAGAGATTTTCTTCTTTCAAAGAGACGGGCAAAACACCTGTCTCTTCAGTCTGTGCTTTACTCATTTTTGGCTTATCGCTTGTGAATTCTGTACTACTTTGCAATGGTAATGTTTCTTCTTTTAGGGAAACGGGTAACACACCAGTTTCTTCAGTTTGAGCTTTTGTTGATTTAGGAGCTTCAGTTGAAAATTCACTGCTTGTTAACAGAGAGAGATTTTCTTCTTTTAATGAGACAGGCAAAACACCTGTTTCTTCACTCTGTGCTTTACTCATTTTCGGTTTGTCGCTTGTGAATTCTGTACTACTTTGCAGTGATAATGTTTCTTCCTTTAGAGACACAGGTAGTATGCCGGTTTCTTCAGTTTGAGCTTTAGTTGATTTAGGTTTCTCGCTAACAAATTCGCCCATAGTTTGAAGAGATAGAGTTTCTTCTTTAAGAGAAACCGGTAAAACTCCAGTTTCTTCAGTTTGTGCTTTATTCAGGTTAGGTTGTTCGGTTTTAAATTCACTACTAGCTAACAACGATACCGTCTCTTCCTTTACAGAAACAGGATGGTAAACTATATCTTTCTGTGCAGTGGTTTCTTTTGCAGAAGACTCAATTATTTCTTTACCAATTTGTCCGGATATATTAACTTCGGTCACTTCAATACTTTCTTTAAGCGATATGTTAACATCAGCACTTCTAAATGTAGTTTCTTCGATTTGAATGGTTCCAGTACTACCTTGAATTGTAATTTCGCTTTGTGTGAATCCTTCCAGTGGAATAGTCTGCTGGGTCGCCTTAGATTCTTTAACTTTGGTCTCTTCAAAGTCCCCAAATGTATCATAAACGTCAACGTCACTCTTCTGTATAACAGTTTGTTCCAAAATTGTTGTTGTAGCACTATCGGGTACTTTTTGTTCCGGAACAAAACGACTTTCCTTCTCTTCTGGAACAATTTCAGATGTAGCTGCTGTTTTCTTTGCGTCTTCTATATCAAGACTTGCTGATTGTTTAAGAGGACGATCACCAGGCCTCCATTCTCCTTCTCTTTCATTTGAGGTTATTTCCGTAATATTTACTGTAGTATGCGGAATATGATCTTGTTTAGCTTGTATAGCTTCCGGTGCAGAACTACTTATTTTATCTAAATCTTCTTCGATTGTAATTTCTTGAATTAGTGGGGTTTCTTGAGGTGTCCACGATTTATCAGCTTTTATACTTTTCACTTGCGTTTCTTCAAAGATTGTTTCTTTTTCTTGCGTTATTGTCTCTATTGTGGATGCCGTTTTTCTGGACTCCTCCAAATCTAATCCAGCTAACTGTGTTTTCGGTTTATCACCCGGTTTGTAGTCACCTTCTTTCTCGGTTGAAGTAATCTCTGTAATAGTAACTGTAGAATGTGGTACATGTCCTTTCTCAGCCTGAGTTTTTTCAGGTTGTTCAGTCTTTAATTTCATAATATCTTCTTCTGTGGTTACCTCTTCTATTAATGGAGTCTCTTGTGGGATTACAGTTTTATCAGCTTTTGAAGTCTTATAAGTGACTTCCTCAAATATACTTTCCTTCTCTTGAGTCAATACTTGAATAGTAGAAGCAGTCATTTTTGTTTTCTCTAAATCAAGTTCTGCCAGCTGAGTAGCAGGTTTGTCTCCTGGCTGATAATCACCTTCTTTTTCAGTTAATGTTACCTCTGTTATACTGATCGTTGAATGAGGTATATGTTCTTCTTGAGCTTGAACTGTATCGGGCATATCTGAGATGACCTTTTTAACATCTGCAGCGACATCAGTCACAGATGTTACAACAGCTTCTTGAGGTATAATTGATTTATCAGCTTTAGAAGTTTGTACTTCAGTTCTCTCAAAGGTGGATTCCTTCTCTTGTGTAATAATTTCAGCTGTTGCTGCTGTCTTTCTTGTTTCTTCAAATTCAAATTCAGCCGATTGTGTTATCGGTTTATCACCCGGTTTATATTGTCCTTCTTTTTCAGTTGTTGTTATTTCTGTAATATTTACAGTCGTGTGAGGAATATGTTCCTCTTCAGCATAGTTCTGATCAGGTTTCTCGGTTTTTAATTTAACTATATCCTCACTGGTTGTTATTTGTTCAATTACAGGGACTTCTTGTAGTGTTACCGTTTTGTCTGCGTTTGATGTTTTGTAAACAAGTTTATCTTCAAAAATTGTTTCTTTCTCTTGAGTCATGGTTTCAATAGTAGAAGCAGCTTTTCTAGTCTCTTCTACATCTACTCCGGCAACTTGAGTTAATGGTTTGTCGCCCGGCTTATAATCGCTTTCCTTTTCAGTTGACGTAATTTCTGTGATAGTCACTGTAGTGTGAGGGATATGCTCCTGTTGAGCTTCTACAGAGGCAGGAATATCCGAAGAAACTTTTTGAATATCCGCTATGACATCTGTAACTGAAGTTATCAGGGCTTCTTGTGGTGCAATCGACTTGTCAGCTTTAGATGGTTTTATTTCAGGCTTATCAAAAGTTGCCTCTTTCTCTTGAGGTACAATTTCGGCTGTAAATGCTGACTTTCTTGTTTCTTCTAATCCTAAATCTGCTAAATGTCCTTTTGGTTTATCTTCAGGGCTATATTCGCCTTCCTTCTCAGTAGATGTGATTTGGGTTACACTAACAGTACTAAGAGGAATATGCTCCGATGAAGCTTGTCCTTCCACAGGTGTTTCAGTTATCAATTGTTTATAATTATCCTGAATTGTAGTTTCTTGTATCTCAGGTAATTCTTGGGTGACAATTGATTTTTCCGCTGTTGTACTCTTCATTTCCAGAGTTTTTTCAAGTAGCATTTCACGGTCTGTTGTTGTAGTCTCCGTTACAGAAACGTGTTGTTGGGGAGTTATAGAAATGTCTATTTTCTTCTCATCTACAGCTTTTTCAGTGAATGTAGTCTCACTTTCATGAACCTGTCTCTCAGAAATGATCAAACTTTGTAAAGTACTTTCAGTAATTTCAGCTTGTTCTGTAGACGGTTTTTCAATATTTAATTTACCAATATTTTCATGGAGTAGCGTTTCAGACGTTGCAGGAGTTGCTAAATTGCCTGTAATATCTGTTGTAACATGTTTCTCATCAATAACTAAGTCACTAATAAATTGTTTCTCTTTCTCTTGTACAACAACATCGACGATATTCAATGAAGCCTTCTCATCGATTTTTGTAGTGGCTTGTTTGGTAGTGAAATCAGGCACTTTTTCAAATTCCTTTTCCGATTCGTGAACAATACTTTGCGATAGAATCAAGCTTTCTTGGAGATCTTGTTGGGGATGTCCTTGCGCTGGTTCTTTAATGTCAGGCTTGAAATCACCAATATCCTCATTAGGTACAACTTCAGAAGTTTGAAGAGATTTTGCAGCACTAAATTCAGTTGTTGCGGTTTCAGTTTTCAGTTCAAATTTCTTGAACGTCTCTGGTTGATCAACCGATAGTACCTCAGATGTTACAGAAATAGGTAGTGTATCAATTTTTGTATCAGCTGTTTTTGTTGTAGGTTTAAAGGTACCTTCAAAATCTCCAGATGCTTCTAATATATCGGTGATAGCTTGCGTCAAAGTTTCAAGAACTGTTTGTTCAGGAACTGCTGAGGCTTCAGTTGGTTTTGTAGTTTCAGATAATTCTTCTAAATGTTGACTCGATAATACTTCAGAGCCTTGCATAGATATTTTGTTAACAAAATCCACTTTTGCTGTTGATGTTTCAGGTTTGTGGTGTTGTTCGAAGGTGCTCTCTTTTTCACCTGGGATTATCTCATATGTTGAAATAATTTTACCTTCTTCTAAGGAAACTTCGGCAGTTTTTGTGACGTAGTCCTGTTTTACATCGAAAGTGTCTTCTTTTTCTTGTAATTGTGGTACAGTCTGAATTATTTCCTCACAAGTTGTATGCTTAATGTTAGCTACAGATTTAGTTGCAGTCTCAGGTTTTAATTCTTCAGGTACCATTTCTGACAGAATCTCTGTCTGTTGGGGTACTAATTTGGCATCGTAAGCAGCTTCAGCTGTCTGTGTCTTGGGTTTTTCAAACTCCTTCACTATACCTTCTTTGTCTTCTGGTACTGCTTCACTAATAGTCACAGCTTTTTTGCCTTCAACTAACGAAACGTGTGCTTCAGAGGTGGTAGGTGTAAATTTACCTTCAAAATCTCCTTCTTTTTCTTGTGTAATATTTTCAGAGATTATTAAACTGGTAAGGGATTCCTCACCTACTTGAGCACGTTGAGTTTCTGGTTGTTTACTTTCAAGCTTGTCAAAGTTCTCTGAAGATTTTGTAATTGAAGATTCAGCAATCTTATGAGTAACATCAATAGTAGCTGCTGCAACCTTTTCGGAAGGCAGCATTTCTGGTACAAATTTATCTTCCTTTACACCAAGTGTAGCTTCTGAAACAGTCACTGTTTCAGATATTTCAACGTTTACGGATGCTATAACAGCACCAGGTCGTGTGGTTTCATCAAAAACTTTCTCTGTATCAACAACCATCTGTTCTGATTGCTCTAAATAATTGAGAGGAATCGTCGATGGGATTGCTGTTGTCATTTCTTGTTCTTTAGCAACAAAATCACCAACATTTTGATTAGGTTGGGTTTGGAATGATGCAGCTACTTGTTTCAAATCGGTAAGTGAAGTTTCTGCAGTCTTCTTGTCAGTAATTTCCTGAATTAATTCTTGTTCGTTTTCGTTTACAACGACACTTTCTACAATCAAACTTTGACCCTCGTCAACTGACACAACGATATTTTTGGGTTCGGTTTTGGTAATTTCTAAAGGTAAATCTGATTCTGTAGCAACAGTTTCTAGATTAACTGCTGTACTAAGACTGGAGATTTCAGAATGAGCTGACGTCGTCTCTGGTTGAGCGACTTCAAGATTCTTGAAGGTTTCTCGTATGTCAGTTTCAGATTTAATCACACTTTCTAAAGCGTCTATATTCGTTTCAGCAAATTTACCTTGAGGTCTATCGGTAGGTTTCAAAACGTTTTCACTTTCATTCGTTTCTGTTTCTGTAATAACTACGCTAGTGTCTTCACGAAAACTGACAAAAGCTTGTTTAGTATCAATGGCGGGTTTTTCTAATGCACTTTCACTTTCTTGGATTTGTGATTGTGTTTGAATTAAACTTTCAAACAGAGGTTGATCAACATGCGCGATAGCTTCAGTAGGTGCTTTCTCAACAACATCTCCTGTCACGTTTTCAGCAATTACAATATTTGTTTCAGCAACTCTCTGTGCGTCAAAAGCTAGAGAAGCAGTCGTTGCCGTTACTTCTTCAGTTTGTTCATAGATTTTCTCTTTATCGACTGCAAGGTTTTCTGAAACTACAGCAGCTTCAGTTTGTTCAAACTCAACACCTGCGGTCTTGTGTTCAGGTTTTGTATCTTTAGTTAAAACATCTTCAGATTCTCCAAGAATTGTTTCTTGATTAATTAAGCTCTGGTGTTGTGATTGTGACGCAGTGGCTGTAAATTTCGTTGGAGATTCACGATCAAGTTTTGTGAAACTTTCATCTGGAACGGTTTCACCAATTTGAATAACATCTTGTGGTGCTAAAGCTGGTGCGGCAGTCTCATACTCAACTGGTTTGTCTTTGAAATCTTTTTCTTTATCTCCTGCTGTTACTGCAACAATTGCAACGCTTTCTCCAAGAGTAAAGTTAGCACTAGCCGATTTCATATCAGGTTTGCTACCTTCAAAATCGCCTTCTTTTTCTTGTACAAGTACATCGCTCGAAATTATGCTTTCTAATGGTGTCGTATCGAAAACGGCCTGTTTCTGTGCAACTTCAGGTTGTGAAAGTTTATCAACTGTGTCCTCAGGATGGACTTCAGTCTTTGTGGCGATTACGTGAGAAGTTATTGATTGTTCTCCCTTAACTTCTTCCGGTTTGACCATTTCACTTAAAGGTTTCTCTTTATAATCGGTTGTAATTTCCGTAACGTTGATACTTTCTGTTTCGGTGAATTCAACATTAACACGTTTCTGATCTGGTTTGACATCTTCGGCTTTTTCACCTTCCTTCTCGCCTACTGTAAATTGCGTTTGTATCACCGGATGTGATACATCATGCAAAGGTTTAGCTAATTGTTTTTCCGGTGATGTTTGTGAAAAATCTCCAGGCTGATCTTGTGAGACGACTTCCTCTTTCATTGCAACCTGCGTCTCGGTCATATTCAAATTAGCTTGTGACTCTAATGGCTTAGTGTAATCCAAATCTTTCTCTTTTTGATTTGCTATAACTTCTGTTACGGATATTTCTTGACCCGGTATAATATCAATATTAGCAGATTTTTTATCAGGTATCAAATCTTTTGGGAGATCTTTCTCTATATCAACTACATTAGTTTCAGTGACTATTAATTCTTGTAATGGTTTAGCGTACTTCTTTGCTTTGCCTGTTAAAACTTCTTCTTGTTCGATATTATCAGCATGTACAACCGTTTCGATTTCCGATTTAACAATAACTTCTTGTGTTGTGATATTAGATGATGCTAAGCCTGAAATCGGTAGTGGTTGTGGCTGATATTCTTCTTCTTTTTCATTAGTAATCACTTGAGTTACTCTAGGACCTTGCCTAGTTTCAGCTAAATCAACAGCTACTTGTTTGACATCAAGCTCAAGCTTTTTAAAATCTTCAACTTCTTTTTCTGCTGTCTGATACTGTGTTATTTCAACACCTTCAAGTGTAGTCTGTGCAGTTTCAGCTTTTGCACTAGATGGTTGTTTAATATCTAACTTTTCAGTTAAATAATTTGGCTGTACTTCAGTGGTACTGGCAACTTTCTGCCCTTCAATATCTAAACTTGCTTGGTATTGTGAAGGTAATTCACCAGGAACGTACTCCTTCTCCTTGTCTTCTGTTTGAATTTCTGATACATGCAAGCTCTCCTTTGGAGAAACTGATACATCAGCTTGTTTGAGTGTTGGTTGTTCGTAATCTTTATCTTTAATGGTCTCTGCAACGACAGTTTGCGAAATTACAGTTTCTGTATGTGTTGTTTGACTGAAATCAGCTTGGCTTAGTTGTATTCCAGCCTCGTCTAATTTACTAGTAGAATAATCCGGTTGGACTTCTTCAACAATTCCAGTAGTCAACATATGACTAGTTATTGTTTTTCCATGATGACTTTCCGGTAATTCAAATGTCGTTAATTGTTTCTCACTTTCCATTGTGGTCAATTCACTGATCTCCACCTGATCTTGTGTTCTGCTATATTTGGTTTCAGCTGACTTAAACTCAGGCGTCTCTTGAACATATGTTGCTTCCTTCTCAATAAACGTAGTTTGGGTGATATTTGTAGCTTCCAATGTCTGTAAATCAGTTGTAGCTTGATCTGTTTTGAATTTCGGAAAATCTTTGAAGTCTGATGGAACATCAGTAGTTTGAATTTCAGAAATTTGCAAGGATTCTACAGGACGAATAGATGTTTCAGCCATTGATTTTGTTGGTTTCTCAACATCAGCGAGAATATTTTCAGATTCTTGTGGAGTAATCATGGAAACATTACTGGTTTCCAGGCAAGTAATTGTAGTGTCAGCTTGTTTATAGTTTGGTTTATCTCCAACATGATAAGTACCTTCAGATTCTACAGCTATTGTAGTTTGTGTTGAAATAGTTTCTCTAGGAAGATACTGTACGTCGGCTGCTTCTTCTTTAACTTTATCTTCACTTAGTGCTGTTTGAGGTAACTGAGTTTCAGTTACACTTACTGTGAGACTTTCTGAAAGGATCAAATCCTGACTGGCTGAACCTCTTTCAGGACTTGGAGCCTTCTCAAACAAGTTCTCTTTGTCTTGTGGTTGAGTTTGTGAAATTATTAGACCTTCACCCGTTGTTACGTTGAAATCAGCTCTTTGGGAAGGTGGAAGTCGTCCAGGAACGTATTCGCCTTCGGTTTCAGGTGCTACCATTTGTGACTGAGTAATAGATTTTTGCGGAATCACACCCATTGTAGCGACCTCAGTTGGTACAAACGCTTCTGGTAAATGTTTACCCGGTTTCGTTTCACTTGTAATTTCTTCGACTATTACAGATTCTCTAGTATCGATGCTAACTTTGCCTTTAACTGTTGCTGGTTTGAAAGTATCGAAGTGACTCTCACTGATACTTGTTTGGATTTCTTCAACATTTACACCTTCGCGTGTTGTGAATGTTTTCGTTGCTTGACTGGTTTTTGGTATCGAGAATTCGTCGAGATTTTGCTCTTTCTGAGAAGGTTGTACCTCAGATATTTTGGTAGCTTCTTGAGGAAGTAGTGAATAATCTGCTTGGACAGTTGTAGTTTTCTCTACTGTTATAGCAGAAGACGTATCGCCTAGATTTACTTCCTGGACTGCAATACTTTCTGTTGACACAATATTAGGTTGAGCTGTTGATAGCGTAGGTTTGAAGGAGCCTTCAAATTGTTGTGGAAGATTTTGAACATCTTCCTCACGAACTTGATAGGCTTCTCTTGTGTCTATTAAAGATTTTGCTGTAAACGTAGTCGATAGAATCTTTTCTGTATCACTTTCTTTCTCTTCAGCTAAAATTTGTTGTTCTATCACTGCAGAGTGTGGTAGTAAATCTATATTAGCTTTAGATTTAAGAATATCACCTTGTTCAATTTGGGCAACAATGCCTGTTGGAGCGGCCTCTGAATAAACTGAGGGCGTAATTAATGGGATTTGTTTATGTTTTGACACATCAAATGGACCTATTTCGTCGTATTCCTCTTCATCGAGTGTATATTCACCAACTTTAGGTCTACGCGCTTTCAATTTTCTACCACCTTTCTTTTCAATCTCTTCCTCTATTTCTTCTTCTTCTTCTATTTCAATTTCAGTTTCAGGTTTTGGTTTAGGTTTTCTTGTACGTTTTCGTACAATTTCTTCTTCTTCTTCAATAATCTCTTCGATTTCAACTTTTTCTTTATCTTTTTCAGTGTCTTCAGGCTTTGGTTTTTTACCGCGTTTCTTTATAGTTTCCTCTTCTTCAATAATCTCTTCGATTTCAACCTGTTCTTTATCTTTTTCAATTTTTTCAGGTTTTGGTTTTTTACCACGTTTCCTTATGATTTCCTCTTCTTCTTCAATAATCTCTTCGATTTCAACCTTTTCTTTGTCTTTTTCAATTTTTTCAGGTTTTGGTTTTTTACCACGTTTCCTTATGATTTCCTCTTCTTCAATAATCTCTTCGATTTCAACTTTTTCTTTGTCTTTTTCAATTTTTTCAGGTTTTGGCTTTTTACCGCGTTTCTTTATGATTTCCTCTTCCTCTTCGATAATCTCTTCAATTTCAACTTTGTCTTTGTCCTTTTCAGTTTCTTCAACAATTTCAGTGATCTCAACCTCTTCTTTTTGTGGTTTTGGTTTCTTGCCATGTCTCTTTCGAACAATCTCTTCCTCTACTTCGATAATTTCTTCAATTTGCTTTTTATCTTTTTCTTTCTTTGTAAGTTCTTTTGGTTTAGTAATGGGCTGTGGGACTGTAGTTTTATCAACGGACAATTCAGTTATTGTCAGATTTTCCTCGATTGGAACGGGTTGTGTTTTCTCTGGTTGTGTAGTGTCGCCTTTGACTACTGCACTACGTTCAGTTTCCTCTTCAACTTCAAGGATTTCTGTGAAAGTGTTATGTGATGATTGTTTTTATATTGTGTTGTTTTTTATTTGTTTAAATTAGTGTTTATGTCGGCCAATTTTCATGCCACTAAGGCGCGCTTTGAAGCTAAGTATAATGTAGAGTAAGAAAAGAAATAAAATAAAAAAAGAGAGATAGAGGTATGGGCAGCATTTAGTTTCTTTTGTATTGGGCTTAAACTATTAACTAAAAAAACAAAATCATCTACTCACCTATTATAAAGCTTGCTTGCACTAAATATAGCCATGCTTCTTTAGACGTTCACATAGCTTAAGTAAGCGGCACTTTAGCGAGCAACATAAACATTTCAGCTTTTATTAAGAGCTTTGTTTGCGAAGCAAAGCCGGCCAAAAGTTTAAAAACTGTACCAGCAACTAAATGTTTTGGTACATAAGAAACCGCTAGCGCATTAATTGATTGTCATTAAAGCGTTCTAATCAGTATAGCAATAATAGAACACGATAATATTTCTGACTTACCGATTTCGTCTTTTTTACCCTTTGTCTTAACCGTTTTCGTTGTGTCTGAACAATAAACATAAAAACATCAGATTGATTTTTTTAAAATAATTTTATTTGTAAATAATAAAATAACTTTCTTAACAAGGCAAGGCAATTTTTTGTTTCTAATTTGAAAAAATCAAGGACATATGGCACATCATGCAAAATCCACACAAACTCACCTTCAAGAACTTCTACTTCTTCCGAAATTGTTACCATTTCTTTGAAACCAGTTCTAGTAATTGTCTGCAAGTGCAAAAACAAACGATAAATTATTTGGAAATTTTAAAAGCCACAAAATTTTATACCTCTGTAACTTCAGTAGATTCCCAAGCCCTTTGGATGAAATCTTCCGGTGTAAAGGATGTTATGACTTCTTCAATTGTGACGTACTGACTCTCTACCATCTTCATCAATGCCCGGAAACCAACAGTAGCAGCTAAGACTTTTTCATCAAGCGCGGTCTCTTCTGTTAGAACTTCAGAAATCAACGGTCCATAACCTTTACGTTCAACAACATTAACTAAAGCCGATTGTGCTTGTGGTGTTTGTAATGATGGGAATTTATTTTCATGATACAAAACTGTAATTTCTTTTGTTGAGATACCATTTTTAAGTAAATAACCAATTTCGGCAATTTCTCTTATCGGTGTTTCACCGGGTCCAAATTCTTTAACTTTAATGAAATCTAACATTTCAGAAACTTCACGTGCCATCTTCATTTCACTCTTTCTAATAATTTTCTCGACACGTTCAATCACTTCTTCCAATTTAACCTCAGTTAATTGCGCGAATTCTGCTATCTCCTCTTGAATATCAACACGTGCTGTTTGTGTTTTTGGTTTAGTTTGTTTCAGATCTTTCAGCGTTTCTCCAGGAAGAATCATTTCAGATACCATAGGTTCAGTTGGTGATAAAAGAGGCTTAGCTTTCTCAGTTTCTTCAATTGTTGTCGTAGTATCGTCGATTTTCTTACAAGATGCTGTAGCTTCAGTTTTTATAGGCTCTTGAATTTCAAGTATTGGTCGGGCACGCTCTTCTTCCACAGGTTTTTGTTCAATTATCTCAGTTGATTCAATAGTCTGCACTTGGCTTACTTCTAAAGGTTTCTGATCTTCTTCTTGGGTAGCTATAGCAGTTCTCCTTTTATATGTACGTTTCTTCTCAATTGTAACACGTTCCTTTTTGACCTTCTCTGCACGTTCTTTGGCTTTCTGTAACAGTATCTCTTTTTTCTTGGCTTCTGGTATTTCGTGGACATTCAGTTTTGCTTTAGTCACGGCTACACCAATTTCACTAACAGCTTTACAAACGTACATGCCGGCATGTTCCTTAGTAACTTCTGTAATAGTACAGGAGGTTTTATTATCCTCTATTCTAATTTTGATCTTATCGTTATTTCGGATGATTTTATCGTTATAATACCAGATTATATCTGCAATATTTCAATAATTATTATCGAAGCTTCATTAATGTTAGGTTAAAAATTACCTGGTGTTGGTGTGCCTGAAAATATGCAATCGAACACGACTGTTTCAGTTTCACTTGTATGAATATTTATGATTTCTTTTACGAAGACTGGTGGACTCTGTGAAGCTATAAATGTCAAGAAAAATTCTATTAATCACTGCTTAAAAGAAAGCGATTTTCACCTACCGGGACAAAATTGTATTGCCTAGCCTTTAGACTGGATTGTTATTGTTCTAATCACACGAAAACAAACAAATGCAAGCAAGATTAGTAAGAAGCGCATAATTTACCTTAATTTTACCTTGATTGTCCTGACAAAGATCGTTAGAAGATTGTATAAAAGCAGAGGCCAAGCCTCGACTTGGATCCGTAACACATTCACTCTCTAATAAGAGGAATTCTTGTAGTTCTTCTTGACTGTCAGCGGTATGCAATTGCTGGAAGGCGCAAGGATCCAATTCTCTCGGTTCTAATGGATACATTGCGTCATCATTATAATAATAATAATAGAAATCTTCATTATTATTCTCGTTCTTCACTCTTGGAAATGTTCGGTATTTCTCCGGTAAACATTCATAATTTAAACGTTCTGATGGTATAGGATCACAAGAATTCGACATTTTCGTTCTGTGAAAATCATAAGAGATCTTCCGTTTATCCGAACCGCTACTACCTCTAAAACTGCTACTACGAGTCGATGGTTCGCTTTTCTCCTCTATTGGTGATAGGATGAAAAACGGTTCATGACATTGCCGAATTTGTGTAGTGTCCTCAATTTCAGGCGAACAATCTTCGTTTTCCTCGTGCTCATCATCATGACCATCATCAACGTCACCTTTATAGGCATCACTATCCTCTCTAATTTCGGAAATGTTCTCATTTTTCTCAGAAATCTGATTGCCTTTATCGAGTAATTCCATAACAGAACTTAAAGAATGTCGATGTGTACTAAGATAGTCGGCCATTGCCGTTTCAATGAAATGAATTTTAGATTTCGTAACATTATTAGGTTCACTATAAATTGATGCAAATGAAGAACCTTGTGACTCATATAATTGATGTGGTTCATCCAAATAGAATGTTGACGGTATCCGTTTTTGTAATGATGAAATAGAATCCTTACCTTCATTACCAATTAGTGTTTTCGTTAAAGTTTGACAAGATTCTAAACTATCAGTGGACATATCAAACGAACGTGCATGCTCAAATGAAGCTGTACTAGAGACATTACCTTTGAGTGCAGCTTGTAACTCTTCCATATGTGTAACCCATTCAGGTTTTCTATACTCCTTTGTTCCCAAAATTCCTGAAAAATTCGTTCAACGTCAAGCAAGTCAAATAAATTTCGAAAAAATAATAATTAGAAAAAGTGTTTAAATTGCAATGTGTAATTAGGTATAGGTTAAGGAAAATTGAAGAAATAATTGCTGAAAGATAAAAACTCTATTATTATCAATAAAATAACAACAAATAGGAGATCTGCAAGGGGAGATACCTTCAGTACTTTCAACAACTAATTGAGTTGTTGTTACAGCCACACCAAGAGGATTGTGTGCTTCATAAACAATATCACCAATATCATCCGGGTATATTTCCGTAATTGTCAAAATAGATGTTCCGTCTTCAAAGTCCTCAATAATGAATTCTTGTGATGGTTGGATTTCAGTACCCTGTTTCAACCATTTACCCTTGGGTTTCGGCTTACCAACAGCCTTGACTTCCAATCTAACAAAAACGATTCTATTATACTACGATTTTATTTTAAAACTTCCAAAAACTTACTTTGTTACATCTCCATCTTTGGTAGAAACAACTTGCGGTAGTTTCTTGATAATTTTCGGAGCACATTCTTGATCACTATCCGATAAATTACCTTCACTCAATGTCTAGAAAAGAGATTCATGTTAACCGGACAATCATTTTGTTTCAGGTGCGACTTACTCTATCGGCTAAGAGATCTTCTTCAGAACCGGTTAGATGTCCAATTTCTGAATCAGGTACGTATTCGTAAGCTTCCACAATCAGTGAGGTCTTACAAATAGCTTCACCAACACGATTCACAGCTCTACAAGTGTATTCACCGGCATTTTCTGGGAATACTTCTGAAATTGCCAACATACAAACACCCTCTCTATTTTGAGAAATAACAACATCTTTTGCTTCTTGAACTGGTTGATCATTATGGTACCATTGGACTTTTGGTATCGGTTTACCAGTAACAACACAACTGAATGTAACTTTCTCTCCATCCATTACAGTAAGTGGCACTAAAGGTCTAACAAATCTTGGATATTCTAATTCTCGTGTTTGTTCCCAATCGGTTTCTTCAATCACTTGAAGGGTAGCGGTACAAGTCACCGATCCAACAGCGTTTTCTGCACGACATGTGATAGCGCCTGCTTTTTCTGGTGTAACATCAGTTAGTATTAATATCGATACATTGTCTTCACTAACAATTTTCATTTCTGGTGTTGACTGTATCGGGACTGATTCTTGGAACCATTGGAATGAAGCTGTAGGGAAGGCTTCAACTTTAGCTTCCAATATAACCACTTCTCCAACTGTAGCGTATTGTGGTACAATTGGTGTAATGAATTTAGGCGGTTGAGCTTCTGTAACTTCTTGCGTTACCGTAACCGTGCCCGAAGATCGGACTTCACCTTTCTTATTTGTTACGCGTATTTCATATTTACCACCTTTCTGTTTTGTTTTCTTCTTTATCTTTAATACAGTTTTCTTTTCTTCGGTTTTGATATCATAGTCCTCATTCGGTGTGATTTCTTTGTTGTTTCTATACCATTTAACTTCAGGTTGTGGCACACCTTCATATTCAGCATCAAGAACAACTTCCTCAGTTGGTTTAACTACGGTCGCTTTAATAGGTTTGGTGATTCTTGGGGCTTGCAGTACTAACGGTTGTGTTACAGTGACGGCTTTGGAAATAATCAGATTTGCTCGGCATTCAGCTTGGCCAAATTTGTTTTCAGCTTTCACTTGGAATATAGTTTCATCTTCTGGTGTCGGTTCAAGTAATTCTAAGACGGCTTCACCTGTCTCAGGATTATAACTTACACGGCGAGTGGGCGTCGGTACGACTTCTTTGTTTTCTTTGAACCATTTGATTTGTGGTGTTGGTTGACCGAAAACTACAGCACGGAGTGTTGCTTTTGATTTTTCTTCGACGATCTGAGGCTTCAACGGTTGTACGAAATGAGGAGCAACACCAGTTTCTTCTTTTTCTAAAAACGATACGACATTGTAAATCTTTGACTCTTAAGTTTACTACTTCTAACAAATTAAAAAAAAAACAAAATAATGACAATAAGAAAATGAAATAAAAGACAAAAAGAAAATATACATCGCAACAACAAAAAAAGATAAAGCCAAAACATCACGCCACACAAAATACCTAAAATGACAAGATTAGCTCTTGAAGTGGCATGTCCAGCTGGATTGGTCGCCTTGCAAGAGTAGATCGCAACATCTTGGGGTTGCACTGATGCAAATTCTAATGTTACCGTATCTTCCACAATATTCCAAAAGACTCTTTCCGTGGCCTGCATTAAGACCTCATTCTTGTACCAAGCAATTTCTGGGAAGGGAGTTCCTTCAACTTTACAGACTAATCTAGTAGGCTTATCCTGTTCAGCAACAACAGGTTTAACACTCTTAACAAATCTTGGTGCAACTGTTGTCTTTTTAGCTCTATCTTTTGTTGTTATCTGAACAACAGATTTATGTACTGTTGTTTGTTCTTTAACGCTAACATCTTCTTTAAGATCTTCATCTGGAACTTTATCCAGACCTTCAGTGACTCTTTTTTGTGTAATAATTTCTAGTTCTGGCAATGGTCGATCTTCATCATCAAAACGAATCACTCGTCGTTCTGGTTTAACTTTCTTTGAGATTATTTCAACATTCATTTCTTTCTGGAATTTAATTTCCTTATCTTCTTCCACTTTCATTTCTTCAATTTTCTCTTCTTTCTTTGTGACTTTACGTTCAGCTAATTTAATTTCGGCAACAGATTGTTGTTCAGTGATGACAGTGTCTTCTGAAACGTCTTCTAATTTAGTTGGTATAAGTTCAGGTTGTTCTTCTTCGACAATTTCAACAACTTCTTCTTCTTCTTCACCTGGCAGCTTATGAGATTTTGATTTTCTAATAACTTTACGAGTCTTTGTAACTTTAATTTCCTTAATTTGCTCTCCAATTTCTGGTTTTTGTGGTGCTTCCTCTTCCTTAGGTACTGGCTTTAATTGAACAACTTCCGGAGCTGCCTCCTCTTCTTTAGGTAACTGTTTACCACGCCGCCAATGTTTAACTTCAGGCTTCTCATCTTTAGGTGCAACTGACGCAGGTACTTCTTCAACTTTAGGTTGTTCCACAGGTTGTGAGACAGGTACTTCTGCAGGTTGTTCAGAGATTTCTTCAGGCATTTGTGAATCTGGTTTTGGTTTAGTTCTCTTTCGTTTCTTTTTGTCTTTATCTTCTTCCGGTTGTTCGTCACGATCAGTTGGTTTAAATTTAATACCATCATCTTTTTCAGTTAGGGTAACAACTGTTGGTTGTTGGTATTTGATATCCTCTAATATAACCTTTTGTATCGGTTCTTCTGGTTTCTCTTTTTTAAACGGCTTAAGTTTAATTGGCTCTGTTTCTTCTTCTTTTCTAGGTCTCGGTTTACCTTTAGGCCAGTCTTTCTCTTCCGGAATTTCTTCAACTTTCTGTTTAGGCTGTCGCCGCCAAGGTGCGATTGGTTTTTCTTCTGGAATCTCTTCTGTTGTTTTTTCCTCCGGCGTTACTTCAGTTGGTTGTTCTTCTGTCTTTTTGTCTTTCATCTTTCTTGGTGTTGGTTCTATCTTTTCAGGTTGAAAATCTTTAGGTATAAATTCGCCTTCTGGTAATTTGGAAGGTTTCGTTAATTCGATTGGTTTTTCTTCAATTACCTTTTCTTTCTTTACTGGTTTGAGACGGACATCTTCTTTTGTTTCTTCTGGTTGAGGCACTTTACCTTTACCAATTTTCAGTTTAGGTTGTTCTTCCTCCACAATCTCTGGTTTTGGCTTAGGCTCCCTACGCCATGGTACAGCCGGTTTTTTCTCTTCGGGCTTAGGTGCTTTCTCAAATTCGACAATTTCAGGTTGTTCAGCTACATATTTATCGTAATCTTCAGGAAGTGCTACATCTTCATGTTTAATCTTACGGGGTTTCTTTTGCTTTTCGGGTGCATCAGAAACTTCTGTTGTTTGTGTTGGTATTCGTTGAAGTTTAACTTTCTCAAATTCCTCTTCAACTTCAGCTTTTTCAGGTCGTTTAACCGGCTTCAGTTTAACAACTTCAGGAACTTCTTCCTTAATTTGTTCTCTTATTTTCTTAGGTTTATCTTTCTTAGTATCATCAACTTTCAAAACAATTGTATCTTCTATCTCAGTCACAGTTTCAACAATTACTGCTTCTGGCAATTTTGCCTCTCTTACTACATGAATTTCATCAACATTTTCAACGTCTTTAACATCTTTAATTTCTGGTGTTTCGTCCGGTTTCTCTGGCTTCTTTGGCTTTTTAGTTTTCTTTTGTACTGGCTTTTCACTGGGCACTGAAATTTGCTCTAGTGGTTGCACTTCTTCATCTTTAATCACCTCCTGTGTTTCTTGTGGTTTTGGTATCGGTTTCAGCGCTACTGATTCTAATTCTTCTTCAACGACTGGTTTTTGAGGTTTAGGTGCCTTCTTCAGTTTTACAGCTTCCTGTGTCCAAGGAACAACTTCTGGAGCTTCTTGAGGCAACTTTCTTGGTCGTTTCGGTTTTGCGGCTTCTTTGTCTTGAGGCTGAATTTCTACTACTTCTTTTTCAATATTTTCATCCTTTGGTTTTGTAACTGTTTCAGGAATTTTTTCTTCTTTTGTTAAGGTAACTGTCTCACTTGGTGTTGGCTTCTTCTCTTCTGTGGGCTTTTCTATTTTTGATGGTTTAGGTTGTATTTCTGAAGGTAATTTTTCAACAGTTTCTTCAAATACAGGTTTAGTTTCTTCTTTGGGAACCGTGACTTCAGTTTCCTTTTCTATCTCTGAAATACCTTTGTCTTTGATCTTTCTTTGACGTTTTTCCTTAATAACTTTGGATTCAATTTGTGGCTCATGTTCTTCAACTTTTTCAACATCTGGCTTTTCATCTTTAATTCCTTCAACTTTCTTATCCTTTTTGAGAGTCTTTAAGGTTATGTCTAGCTTTTCTTCTTCGATAACGTCCTTTTTCTCTTTTGGTGTTCGTTTTAAAACAATTTCTTGTTTATTCCAAGGTACAACTTCTTCCTTCTGTGTAGTTGGTTCAGGCTTAGAAGGTTTAACTTCTTCTGGTTTCAGTGGCTGAATTTCTTCAGTTTTTTGAGATGGGACTTCTTCAGTTGGTTTTTCAGGTTGTCTTGGTTGACGCCAACTTTTAACTTTTGGTTGAACTTTCTCCTCTTCTTTTACGAGTTCTTCTTCTTTTGGTCTTTCTTGCTCAGGTTGTTCTTGAGGTTTTGGTTTCCTCCAGCTTCTAGTATCTGTTTCTTCTACTTTGGTAGACTTATCCTCTACAACATGTGATTTAACATCTCCTGGTTTCAATTCTATTGTAGTTTCTTCTACAACTTTTTCAGGTTTTCGTGGTTTTCGCCAACTCTTTATTTCAGTTTTTTCTTCCTCTTTACGAATGTCCACAGTTGATTTCTCTTCAACTTGTTTTTGATCGACAGGTTTCAGTTGAACTTCTTCTGGTTTTTCTTGTACAATTTCTTTTTTCTCTTTGGTTGTTCGTTTCAAACTAATTTCCTGTTTGTTCCATGGAAGAACTTCTTCTTTCTTCTCTACAGATCGCTTTGGTTTCTCTTGTGGTTTAGTGACGACAATTTCATCAGTTGTTTCTTGATCCATTGTCTCTTGATCTGGAACAGCAGTTTCTGGACGTTTGGGTCTTCTCCAGCCTCTCGTTTCCAATTGCTTTTCTTCTACATCTTCTTTTAGGTCTAAAACAGTTTTATCTTCTGCTTTCTGAATTGATGTAGAAGTAACAACTTCTGTTTTCTGTTCTACTACAGTAACTGTATCCTGTATTGGTTGTTTTGGTTTTCTCCAAGTCTTAGCTGGTACTTCTTGAGATGTAATTGCAGTTTCTTGAAGGTCAATAATTGCTTTATCTTCGACATGTTGCTTTTCTAGTGGTTGTGTCTCAGTAAGTTTTTCTTCTTCTACTACTGGTTTTTTAACAGGCTTTAATTGCACATCTTCCACAGTTTCTTTAACTATTTCTTTTTGTGCCTTAGTTGTACGCTTTAATGAAATTTCTTGTTTATTCCACGGAATAACTTCTTCTTTTGCTTCAAGTGGCTTGAATCCTTTTGATTCAATTTTCGTGATCTTTTCTTCTTTAGTATCTGTCATTGCCTCTTGTGCAACAGTGTCTTTAGGCCGTCTCCAGTCTTTTGATGGAATTTCTTTTTGTTCAGCTTCAGGCTCTTTGAATTGCAGAAGTGTTTTATCTTCCACATGCTGCTTAGGTATCGGTTGTGCCTCAACTGGTTTAATTTCTTCTTCTTCTGGTGATTTTTTAGTAGGCTTCAATTCAACTTCTTCAATTTTTTCCTTAACAATCTCTTTCTTGTCCTTAGTTGTTCGTTTAAGAGTAATTTCCTGTTTGTTCCAAGGAACCACTTCTTCTTTGGGTTTGGTTTCTTTTGGCTTAACCTTAGTCACTTTCTCCTCCGTCACCTCTGTTACAGTATCTTCAGAAACAATCTCTTTAGGTCGTCTCCAGTCTTTTGTTGGAATTTCTTTTTGTTCAACTTCAGTTTCTTTGATCTGCAGTACGGTCTTATCTTCGACTTGCTGCTTAGGTAACGGTTGTGTCTCAACAGGTTTAATTTCTTCTTCTTCCGGTGATTTTTTAGTAGGCTTCAATTCAACTTCTTCAATTTTTTCTTTTACAATCTCTTTCTTGTCCTTAGTTGTTCGTTTAAGAGTAATTTCCTGTTTGTTCCAAGGAACAACTTCTTCTTTGAGTTTGATTTCTTTTGGCTTAACCTTGGTCACTTTTTCCTCCGTAATTTCTGTTACCGTATCTTCAGTAACAATCTCTTTAGGTCGTCTCCAATCTTTTGTTGGAGTTTGTTTTTGTTCAACTTCAGTTTCCTTGATCTGAAGTACGGTCTTATCTTCCACATGCTGCTTAGGTATTGGGTGTGCCTCAACTGGTTTAATTTCTTCTTCTGGTGCCTTTCTTGCTGGTTTCAAATCTACTTCTTCAATTTTTCCCTTAACAACCTCTTTCTTGTCCTTAGTTGTTCGTTTAAGAGTAATTTCCTGTTTGTTCCAAGGAACAACTTCTTCTTTGGGTTTGATTTCTTTTGGCTTAACCTTAATCGCTTTCTCCTCCGTAATTTCTGTTACCGTATCTTCAGTAACAATCTCTTTAGGTCGTCTCCAATCTTTTGTTGGAGTTTGTTTTTGTTCAACTTCAGTTTCTTTGATCTGAAGTACGGTCTTATCTTCCACATGCTGCTTAGGTATTGGGTGTGCCTCAACTGGTTTAATTTCTTCTTCTGGTGCCTTTCTAGTTGGTTTCAAATCTATTTCCTCCATTTGTTCCTTAACAACCTCTTTCTTTTCTTTAATTGTTCGTTTTAGAGTAATTTCTTGTTTGTTCCAAGGAATGATTTCTTCTTTTGGTTCAAGAGGTTTGATTTCTTTTGGCTTGGCTTTAGTTACTTTTTCTTCAGTAATCTCGGTAACAGTACTTTCTGTAACAGTCTCTTTAGGTCTTCTCCAATCTTTTGTTGGAATTTCTTTCTGTTCAACCTGAGTCTCTTTGATACCAAGAATTGTCTTATCTTCCACTTGCTGTGTTGTTGTCGATTGCGATTCAATCGGTTTTATTTCTTTTGGCACCTTTCTAGTCGGCTGCAAATCTACTTCTTCGATCTTTTCTTTAACAATTTCTTTCTTCTCTTTAGTTGTTCGTTTAAGTGTAATCTCTTGCTTGTTCCAAGGGACTGGCTCTTCTTTAGGTTTTAATTCGGTAACTTCTTTCACTTCTTGTTTGCCTGTTCTTCTCCATGATTTTATGCCAGTTTGTGTCTCTTCAGTTTCAACTTCTTTAACTTTAAGGATTGTTTTATCCTCAACAGTTTTAATTGGTGCCGTTTCAATAGGTTTTAATTCTACCTCTTCTTTTTGCGGTACAGTTTCACTACCACGTCTAGTCGGTTTTAGTTGAATTTCCTCTAATTTCTCTTTAGGAATTTCTTTACGGTCTTGACTGGTGCGTCTTAATTTAATCTGTTGTTGAGTCCATGGTATTGGCTCTTCTTTCTTAGGTAGAGGCGTCTTAGTTTTCTTTGGAGCTTCTGAGGGTCCTTCAACAGTAGTTGATGTAACTTCTTTAGGTTGATGATCTTCTATTGTCAACTTAGCCGTATCGAGTGTAACTGGCTTCAAATCTACAACTTCTGATTCCTCTTTTGGAATAGTCTTACTATCACGTCTTGTTGGTTTTAGTTGGATTTCTTCAAGCTTTTCCTTTGGCACTTCCTTACGTTCAACTGTTGCCCGTTTTAGTTTGATTTCTTGTTTATTCCAAGGTATAGGCTCCTGTTTTATAGGAGCTTCTTCTTCTGAAACTGGAACTTTTTTCATTGGTTTTTCCATAATTTCTGGTTTTTGTTCTTCATCAGTAACTTGTTTTTGAGGTGTAATCTCGTCTGGTCTCCTTGGCTTACGCCAATCTTTTGCTTTCAATGTCTCTTCGATTTCTTTGGGTTGTGTTGTTGATGAATCGTCAACATGCTGTGTCCTCTCTAAACTACTTTCACCTTTTCTTGGTCGTCTCCAACCCTTTGTTTCTGCTTCTTTAGTTTCGGAAATTTTTTCTTTCTCATCAATCTTTATCAATTCAATATCTTCAATTTGCTGTTTGCGATCTAAACTTGTGTCTTCTTTCCTCGATCGACGCCAACCTCTCTTTTCCAACTGTTCTGTCTTTGTAACCTGTTCTCTTTCGTCAGTTGTCAATAATGTTGTATCCTCAACATGTTCGGTTGTACCTTTTTGGGGTTTTGGTTTGCGCCAATCTTTTCTTTGTATTGTTTGAGTCTTCTCAGTTGTTTCACGTTCATCAATTTTCAATAACGTAGTATCTTCAGTTGCTAAACGTTTATCTACTGCACTAATATCTTCAGTCTTTTGAATTGTTTCAGAAATTTTCTTATGATGTTGCAGATCGACCTTTTCTAATTCTGCTTTTGGTATATCTTTACTTTGCGGTTTTGACGGTTTTAATTGCACCTCTTCAATTTGCTCTTTAACCAATTCTTTACGTTCCTTTTGTGTTTTCTTTAGTGTTATTTGTTCTTGTGTCCATGGTACCTGTTGTGGTTTTTGTTCATCAATTTTCGGTTTCTGTACAGGTGATAAGCCTATAGTCTCTTTAATTTGTTCAGGTCTATGCTTTTGTCGCCACGGTAAAGTCTCATCACCTACTGGTAATTCATTAGAGTCGACTGGGCCACCTTTAGATCCAAAAGGAGCCGTCTGAGTCTTTTGACCGACACCGCCTGGACCGCTTGGACCAATTTGTTTTTGAGTAGTTGTAGTCGTTGAATCTTGACTAATAACATCAGATGCTGATTTACGGTAAGTACCAGATCGCCCTTTAAATTTTAAATAATTTTTGTTTCCATATTTAGAAATTAAAATTGAAAAACAAGATTTATTATTAATAACAATTTTGGCAAAATGGAATTAAAATGATGCCTAGTATGAGAGTAATTTGCGTCATTCGCCCTTGTATTAAATATAAAATCTAATAGATGGCTTAATTATTTCACAAAAAGTAGATCTTATCTCAATTCATAGACTAAATATTGTTTCCAATAGATTTATTTTGAATAATTTTCAACATATTGTTGATTTCAATCGACCAAATTGTTTATGTTTCATGAAAAAAAAAACTATCATCGGCTTGCCAAAAATTTTGACGAGCGTTAGGTAGGTCAATAAGTGAGTAATTGTCATCATGATTCATTACTCGTAGTAGTTCCGTAAATAATATAAAAACAAAGACGATAAACATATGTGTGCCTTGAAAAAATCACCGACTAATTTAAGGAATATTGCAATATTCTGGCAAACGCCCCATACAAAGAACTATTTTCGTAGCCGTCAAAGAATAAACAGTCACCAATGGTTTGACTCATTAAAACAATAAGTAGGGGAGACGCATACGCAATGCGTTTTTTTCCTATGTTTCTTACGAAAGAAAAAATAATTGTGGATTATACACGCATCTCCCTACCATTTGGTCTAGTAAAGCCACGTGAACTACACCTAAGATTAGTAAAGATTATTCAAACGTGTTTGTGCTGTTGGTGAGGTGAGACCAGTGATTAGGTGATTAGTGCTATGAAGAAACCGCACGAAATTCCAATATTTTGAAAAACACAATCCATCGGTTTTTTTTCAAAGCCCTTTGGAATCTCGTGCGGTTTTATTTGAACCGTATAGAAGTGATTTTGGTGAAGACCAGCCGATCAAGTTCCAAGTGATATTTTTTCTTATTAAATTTAAGTCGGTAGTTGCTAGGTTTTTTTTATAACATTTTACTATTTTTCAGTGTGTAGATTTCACAAAAAATTTCGACACGTTTAAAATCGTCATCCTGGCTCAAATCCAAATTATTTATTTATGAGTTTCGCATACAGGTAAATGAATCATTCGGTCTAGATATCATCAACTATTTTTCACCTAAGTATTAGGCAACGTCAGGTGACAATTATGGTTTGTGTTCATAGAAAATTGTAAATTTAATTTTATTATAAATAAAGAATAAATAAGAATCGTTGTTTTTGTGTCCTGTTTAATTATTGTTTTCGTCTCTAATAAGAAATCTCCATAATCTGAGAGACTTAAAACTGGCAAAAGGTACACGAATTAGAGGGGGTCCCTATCCAAATTTAGATCGGTAATGTAATACACGTAAAGTCTAAAATAGTTCACAGCATGTGTCATAGTGCACACGTCCCGACTCTTACTAATACTGAAAAAAACAGTGTTTTCAGTCTAAATGGAGAACGTTCGCCTTTTATTATCGTTTATTTTTTCGATTCTCTCTCTTGAAAGATATTGTAAAGACCCGAATCTATTTAAAGAGTAGTAGAAAATACTGCAATAATGCAGTTTTGATGCAGGTTTCATACACTTTAAACACAATCTTTAATCATCAGCATAATTTATTAAGTATTTGCATTCACGATACATGATTTATTTGAATTTTTTTTTTTCAAAATTATCTCATTTTTCTGATAAACAATATTTCCATAAATACTTTAATAATAAGCCCGGCATTTAGCAAATTAGTTGCCAAAGCTGTATAATTCAATCCTAAAAATATCATCACTTGGAACTTGAACAATAAATATAAATCTTTCTTTAAAAAATTATCAAAAAAAAACAACCTCCACCACCTTAACGTACAACATTCGTTAAAATCAGCTGCCTTCACCAACACGTACAAAAAACAAATAAAGGAGAAAAAAACAACATCCAGTGATGTAATTTGTTAAATTTAGAAAAAAAAAGACATTGTCATATTTGGAGTTTTGAGCAGCACACAATTGTTAAGCCTAACTAATATAGACATAATAAATAGAAACGCTATATAAGGACTAGAAAACAAAAACAAAAAGAGATAATAGGAGGCAAGAATTGGGATCAAGACTCAATTTGTTTATTTCTTACTTTTGACGATCAGTTTGGCTGAACGTTCTACTTGGCCAGCTGAAGATGTTGCCCGACATGTGAATGTACCACTATCCTCTTCGTATGTTGATGAAATCAGTAAAACGGCATTATTGCCTTCATGGATCATCTGGAAAATAAATAAAAGTAATTTTAGATTTATTTATATAAAGTAATGGATTGTAACACGTGCAAGGAAAGTCTATTTTCAGCCGGAAGAGTCTATTTACTTTTATTAGCTTCTCGTCCAGTTATTGGATTGCAAAAGTAATTTAATTTCTTTTAATCACAGATACAGAAAATTCTTTGATTTGCATATAAACAGAATTGACCTTTGAATTTAATTATGAGACTGCATAAACGGAGTGGTTACGCATAGTTCTTAGCGTTACCTCTTCTAGTCCGAGTGGTGTGTAACTTTCTCAAAAATACAGAGCTCTTTTGCTTATATTAAGAAATAGAAAAGCAGTTTTTGGAAGAAAGGACTTAAAATTACAAACAGTTTTGCATCCAAAAACTGCACAAAATATTTTGTCGACTTAAGTATAATTACTCTATAGGTAACATAGTAACATGGTAAAGGAGCATAACTTAAGTGGAAGAGTTTATTTATTTCGTCTCTTTGAGAAGAAAAGCAATTACCATCTCGTAGCTTGGCAGAAACTCGACTCTAGGCCACAACGACTCATATTTTTCATAACAATTGCGTTTGTTAACCTCTTGCAGACGTAACTTTATTTCCTTGCACGCACCACAAATCGTCTTATATAGGACTTGTTATAAATAAATCAAGTCTTGATTGTACGTTGCAATTAAATTGCATCACATAATTGGATTACTGTTATAGAGCAATTAGATAAAGTAGATTTTTACTACATTTTCAAATATAGACAGTTCTTAGGTCGTTGCCTTTATCTAGATAAAACTAAAAATAGCTACTGACTGTCAGGTTGTTAATCTTTTTCCCCATGAGTGATTTATGATTTTTACATGAAAGCTGTCTTGTCTATTAGGGCCAACTGTGTTTTTTTTTATGAAGAAAAATAACTCTACTTTTGTCAGTGTTCCAAATTTTTGATTAGAAACCTTTGCGGATAAATCTATCATTTGTGGTAATAAAAATAAGTCTTTAACAACACAAAAAATCTAGTTTCTCTACGAATTACCAAAAATAGTAATGTCCTTAAAATAGCAGAATGATTGATGTTACGTTTTTTTTTCTAGAAAGCTGAATCACTGATTGCATCATTTCTAATAAAAATTTGGCCAAGGATAATTTGCTACTTATCATAATCTTTATTTGGATGCAAAAAAAAATTATTGCCTACCTGAAAATCGGGCGAATCTGGAATCAAGAAGCCTTCCCGTAACCATTGTACTGTTGGTCGGGGTTTGCCAGTAACAGTTGTCTTGAACTGAGCAGGACTACCTTCCTGTACGATCACATCTTTCATTGGTGTCAATGATGGTGCCACTTCTTGTATTTCCGGTGCCAACACTTTCAAGTTGGCTTGTGTTGTTACAGTACCAGCCGGATTTGTTGCTACACATTTGTACACACCTTCATCCTCAGGGAACGCTTCACTGACCTTCAAAGTGTAGTAATCACCATCTTTGACCATTTGGAAGTATTTTGATGGTTTAATGACTTTATCGGCTTTTTTCCATTGTATTGTTGGTGTTGGCTTGGCGGTGATTTTGCAACGGAAAGCAACACTTTGTCCTTCACGGACACTTTGGTCTTTTAATGGCTCAATAAGGGCTGGTGCTTTCTCACTACCAGGTGTTGTGGGTTTTGCTGGTTTAGCTGGTGATGCTGGGGCTTGGACAACACATTCAGCTTCACAACGGGCTTCACCGGCATTATTAATTGCAACACATTCGTATTTACCGGAATCTTCCGGTACAACTTCGATTATCAGCAGTGTATACACTTCATCTTCTTCTAATGTTTTGTAACGAATATCGGTTGTGATCTTCTTTCCATTTTTCAACCAATAGACATCGATTGGTTTGGTACCATTGATTCTAGCATCGAATCGTACCAATTGTCCAACATTTACAGTGGTACTTTGTATTGTTGTAACGAAACTAGGTGGGCTTACACCGCCACGTCCTTGACGACGACGCTCTTGCACCACCAAATTAGCACTGCATTTTGCAGTACCACCGCGATTTTCAGCAACAACACTAAACACTCCAGAATCTTCCAATAAGACTTGTCTTAATACCAAAATCGATTTAGTACTGAATGTGTAAATGGTCAAATCTGGTGAGCTGGTAATTGGGAAGTTTTCTCGATACCATGTGATTTTCGGTAATGGTTCACCATCAAATTCAACTTCAAATCGTGCCGATGTATTTTCAAAGGCCCGACACGGTTGTATCTTCTTTGTAAAGACTGGTGGTGTTGATGGTAGTACTTGACCCTGAACTACACGTTCTTGTGTTTTTGCTTTATGTTCAACATCGGTAGTTTCAGTAGCTGTTATATTTCTTGTAATTTCAAGATCTCCTTGTTTCTCTTTTTGTACTTGTTTCTGTTTAGTTACGTAAACTTCACGGCCATGAACAGCTGATTCGGTTGGTTCAGGTGGATAGGCGCCCTTCTTCGAATCAATGATAACTTCCCGTTCTTGTTCAACTTGTTTGCCGCGTTCAGTTTTCCGTAATTGTACATGGTGTGGATGCTGTTTATCTTCCGGTTTTTGTTCCCTAAATATCCAAATCATTAGATTACTAAATTAAAAACAATTCATTCAAACACTTACAAGTTTTCTTGGTATTTCTGTGCCATGCCTTTAGCCAAAGAACCAGTAACGACCTTTTCGCCAGGAATGGCAAATTGATGACTAGATTCTCTCAATTTAATTTCTTTCGTGACTTGTTCATTCTCCAATTCTGTTAATTTACTGTAGTAATCTTCGGTTTTCTTGCCTTTAACAGATCTCTGCCATTCCGTTTCTGGTTCTTTGAAGTCTTTCGGTTGTACGTGAATTCCAGTAACGTGTAAACCAGATTCACGTTGTAGTGTGTTACGTTCATCGAAGACACGTTCGAGTTCGGTTTCAGAGCGTTCTTTTTGATATTGTGCTAATTCGAGATCGTACCAAGCTACAGGAGAATTACAATTAATACAATTGAGTACAACTGATGAAATTGGAAAAAAAAACATCAAATTATGACACAAATGCACATTTTTAACTATAAATCGGGACAGAAGTATTAGCATGCAATAACAAGACAACGTGAAATACGAAAAAAAATTTTGATAGCATACCTGTTTGAATACTCCTTAAAGCATGAAAACGGCCGTTGATAAAAGGCGTCGAAGCAAATGATGAGGAGGGAGTGTTGATGGGACATTGTGTGGATAAATCGAGTGGAAAGTGTTAGATATTTTATTATTAAATAGTGATTGTGCTGATAAATGCATGTGATTGTGCATTATGTCAAGTATAAAATGTTTTTCTGTAGATATTGTAGATAACTTACGTCTTGGTGAATTCTTTAGTACTCCTCTATAATCATCTTGCCTTGGAATAACCTTTAATTCTGTTTCAGCAATAGCCTCGCCAACAGAACTACGAGCAATCACTTCCACTTTTCCTGTATCGTATTGGCGTGTTTTTGGTATGTCCATATGGTACATGCCGTCATAAATTAATTTATAACGCGATCCGTTGACAATTGTGTGACCATTAAGGAGCCACATGACTCTGGGTCGTGGATGACCAGTGACACGGCAACAGAAACGAGCCCATTCGCCTTCTTGGACCGTACAAGGTTCCGGTCGACTCACGAATATTGGTGCAGATCGTGGCTTGGAATCTTCAGGAGCTTCCTCGGGAACACTACCATACAAAACATTTGAAAATTTCGATAAATTTTCGGAAATATGTCAAACTTACATCTGCCAAGCGGCCTCTAATTCGCGGATCTTCTCAATACTCTTCATACCTTTCGGTAATTGAGAATCATAGATAATACCAGGTTTACCGGTTGTCTTGATGATGGCTCTCGTTTCGTCTTGCCCGTATAAATTGGTAGCACGGCAAAGGTATTCGCCACTATCCTCAGGATAAACCCATCCGAAATTCATAGCAACATAACCAAAATCGTAGATTGGAGTAAAACGATTCTCTGAAAATCAAACAAAATTTAACAAATTTGAATTAGTTAATAGATTTTCTGCGTTACTGTGCGGTAATGGTTTGCCATTGAAGAACCATTCAACTTTCATATTAGGATCACCGACTGGTGCCAATTGACATTCAAATTTACTTGTCTGCATTTCAACAAGACTCTCTTGGCTTTGGATTTGTGTAACAAAGCGCGGTGGTTGTTTCTTCTCAATATCATAAAGATCATCTTCAGTTAAGTGTACCTCTGATGTGTATTTCTTGATAGCAGCCTCCATTTGCATTAATGTTTCAGATTTCTTCATACCTTTTGGTACTTGGTTTTGAAGGATAATATTGGGGAGTTTCTTGCAACTGACATTTGCTCTGGTGAAGTCTTCACCGTAATCATTAACAGCTCTACAGACGTATTCACCTGAATCTTCAGAATAAACTTGAAGAATATCCAATGAGACGAAGCCCATATCGTAAACAGTTCGATAACGATGACCTGCTGGTAATAATTTACCATTTCGATACCATTCAATACGAAGTTTTGGATCATCTTTCGGTTCGACTCTGCATTCAAATCGGACCGATTCAGATTCTTCCACAGTTATTGATTGAATGTGAGTGATGAATTTCGGTGCAGAGAACGTTTTGTCTTCTTGAGGTGCAACAGAAACAGGTCCTCGTTCTAATTCTTTGAATTTTTCTGGATTCATTCCAGATGGTAATTGTGATTCATAATCAATGGTCTTCTTCGATTTGGACGTGACAGTAGCTTTTGTAGTAGCCGATCCCCATTTGTTTGTAGCACGGCAAATATATTCACCGGCATCTCTAGTGTAAGTATAATCGATATCTAATGATATAAAACCAAAATCGTTGATTTGATGTACTCGAGAACCGGTAGCAAATGGTCGCCCATTGTGGAACCATTCGATCTTCATTGTTGAATCATTGGTTGGTTCTACACGACAATCGAAATGAACTGGACCACCTTCGGGGACATCCAAATTATCTTTGATTTCAACAATGAATCTCGGCGGATTTGGTTTTTCTTCTTCAGCCAAAATTTCATCTTTCTTGTAAAGAGTTTCTTCTAATTTTTGGATGCTTTCAGTTCCTGATCGGAAGTTGGAAGGAAGTTGTGGTTCCAAAATGATACCTTGTCTACCTCTGACTTGTAATTTACAGGACACTGAAGCTTCACCGTGTCGATTTGTAGCCTTACAAACGTAAACTCCAGAATCTCTTTGATAAACTCCAGAAACTTCCAAAATCACAAAGCCAAAATCATTGATTGTTTTGATTCTAGAACCAGCCCATAATGGTTTGCCATTATGGAACCATTCAACTCGCATACTTTGATCATTGACTGGGATCAATTTACATTCGAAATGTGCCAGTGAATTTTCAGTTAGTGTTAAATCTGACGGTGTTGTTATGAATTCTGGTGGTTTACCAGAGTCTTCCTCAACGGAAGCTTGTGATGGTACGATACCCAAACCTTCTAATTCCGCAATTTTATCGATAGTACCCTCCATACCTTTCGGTAGTTGCGACTCAAGAATTATACTACGTTTGCCTTGAACTTTCATTGAAGCAGTTGTTACAGCTTCACCGTATTCGTTGAAGGCGCGGCACGAATATTCGCCGGAATCTTCAGGATAAACTGGTGATATTTCTAAGATTACGAAACCAAAGTCGCAGAATGTGCGGAATCTGGAACCAGTTCTTAATGGTTTTCCATTCCAGAACCATTCCACTTTCAATTTAGGATCATCGGTTGGAATTAAACGAGCTTCAAAGTGGGCATTTTCACCTTCACGAAGATTGTCAATATTCGATAGTGGTACAGTGAAGACAGGTGCTTTGCCTCGTTCCTCAACGACTTTCTCTTCTTTTGTTCGCACCATTGAATCTTCAAGGGTTTGAATCTTCTCTAATCCGCCTTCCATGCCCTAAAACAAACAATAAATACGTTACGATTTTATTCTTACTGATTGAATAAAGAAAGTATTACCCGCGGTAGTTGCGAGTCCAGGATCAAATTCGCTTTCGATGTACATTTCATTGTAGCTTTAGTACTATCTTCACCATATTTATTGTAAGCTCGACATTCATAAACACCAGAATTCTCTTCATAACAGTAAAGGATGTCCAAAATGACAATTCCAAAATCGTGGAACGTACGGTATCTGTGACCATGTGGTAATTTTTTACCATTATAGTACCATTCAACAACCAAATCAGGATCGGTGACTGGTGTAAGTCTAGCTTCGAAATGAGCACTTTGCCCCTCAACCAGTTTTGTAACATCTTGAATTTGTGTGATGAATTTCGGTGGTTCTGTGACTGGTGTTGCAGCCACTTGGGATTGTTGTTGATGGAAACTTTCCAATTCTCTGATTTTCGCCAATGAATCTGGTTGCAATGTATCCGAAAATACTCCACCTTTTCCATGAGCCGAGATTGTAGCTCTTGTGAAATCTTCACCGTATTTATTATAAGCTCTACAAACATACTCGCCAGAATCATGACTTTGGATATAAGAGATGTCCATTACAACAAAACCAAAGTCTGATACGGTTTTGATACGATTAGCTTCTAGAATTGGCTGACCATTGTGGTACCATTCAACTTTAAGATCTGGATCGTTAACAGGTATAAGAGTACATTCGAAATGAGCCGATTGGCCATCTTTAAGACCAACAATATCTTGAATATGAGTAGTGAATTTCGGTTTTTGTCCTTTGGTCTTTTCAACACATTCAATAGTAACGCTTTGTTCGGCAACGCCCCATCTATTAGTAGCTTTACAAGTGTAAGTACCAGAATCCTCAATTTTAACACCAAGAACTTCCAAAACGACCATACCAAAAGCATGCACTGTTCTGAATCTGTGCGAGGCTTCAATTGATTTACCATTATAGAACCATTCAACTTTCATTGTTTGGTCACCGATAGGTGTTAAGCCGGCTTCAACATGAGCAATTTCGCCTTCACTCAAATTGGTTAAGTTGGTGAATTCTGAAGTGAATACAGGAGCATGGCCTTCGTCTGATTCAGGTATTGGTACTTCCGGTCTATGGAGAGAATCTTCAAGATCTTGAATCTTCTCCAAACCTTCTTGCCCTTTAGGATGTTGTGTACGTTCAATCAAATGAGCTTTGGTCGTGCAATAAATTGTGGTCGATGTGAAAGCTTCACCAGCTTTATTTGAAGCTTTACAAGTGTAAATACCCTGATCGCGTTCGTAAACATCAGTCAGATCTAAGGTAACAAAACCAAAATCACTTGTAAATTTAAATCGGCTACCATGATCTAAAGATTTGCCATTGAAGAACCATTCGATTTTCAAATTGGGATCAGTTTTGGGCTCGACAGTTCCTTCAAGGTGCAACGGTTGACCTTCAACGAGTTTAAATTCTGGATTCAAAGGTATCGTCCATACTGGTTTCGGGAATTCCGTTTCAGGTGCAGAGGTTTGTCGGCGATATTTGGCAGCGTAGGCTTCTTCAACATCTTGGACGGCTTCAAGACCGGCTTTACCTTGAGGATGTTGAGTGTCACGATAGATACTTATTTTAGGTGTGACTCTGAGGGATCCAGATGTACTAGCAGATCCTTTACTGTTAGTAGCTTTGCACATGTAAATACCAGAGTCTTGTTCGTAAGCATATGTTATATCTAAGGCCACATATCCAAAATCGTAGGTGGATTTGTATTTTGTTCCGCTAGGTAGTGGTTTTCCGTTGATAAACCATTCGATTTTAAGCGTTGGATCTTTGGAAGGTTCCACATTACACTCGAAATGTACATTATCGCCTTCCATGCATTCAACATTATTAAGATGACTAATAAACATTGGTGTTTCATATGTAGGTTCTGGCATTTCAGGACGTGCTTCACTTGGCTTTTCTAATTCTTCAATTTTAGGTATGGCATCTGGATGAAGAGTTTGCCCCAATAACCAGTGACGATCTTCAATTTTCAAAGAGCAAGTCGAGGTAGCTTCACCAAGAAGATTGGTGGCTTTACATGTATAGATAGCGGAATCATCCGCTCTTAAGCCATTGATCGATAGTGTGACTAAACCAAAATCGAACGTGCTACGAAGCCTTGTACCGGTAGTTAAAGAGACACCATTCTTGAACCATTCAATACGTAGATTTGGATCAGCGCGAGGTTCAACTTGAGCTTCAAGATAGACATGTTGGCCTTCAACTAATTTATCATAACTCTTCAAATGTGTTGTGAAAACTGGTGGTTGTTGTGGTGTTGTATCAACAAACATTTCTGGTACACGATTCATTTCAGCTTCTTTCAGTTGAATCTTCTGCCATGCATCTGGTTGTAGTGTGTCTCCGATAATACTAGATTTCGACTTAACTTTCATAGAAATTGAGGATACAGCTTCACCAGATCTGTTAATAGCCTTGCACATATAAACACCAGAATCATTAGGTACAGTAGACATAATATCAAGTGTGACAAATCCAAAATCATGAGTAACTTTAAATCTTGATCCCAGTTTCAATTCTACACCATTCACGTACCATTCGAATCTCAAAGTTGGATCACCAACTGGTACAACTCTGGCCTCGAAATGAGCATGTTGGCCTTCCCATAGCTCACTAGGACCGGTTAAAAGTTGTGTAAAGATTGGTTTTTCGAAGATACGTTCTGGTTCTTCTGGTCGTGGAGCTAGAGGCTGTTCGAGTTGTTGGATCTTACGTTGAGCTTCTGGATGTTGAGATTCCAATTGGATGCTGGCTTTGGCTGTTCAAATACAAATACAGATTAGTATAACGTAATTTACTAATGTTTATTGTTACTTACTTCTAATTTTCATAGAAGCAGTCGTAACGGCTTCTCCAAGAGGATTTGAAGCTCGACAAATATAGACACCTTCATCTTCGTCACGTACATGGCTTATATCTAAGGAAACAAATCCGAAATCATGTACTTTTGTTATTCTCGAGCTGTCCTCTAACGGTTTCTCATTTCGGAACCATTCAACTTTAAGTGTTGGATCACCAACTGGGATAAGACGGCATTCGAAATGAGCGGTCTGTCCTTCTTGGATAAAATCAATATTTTGCAATGGTTGTGTAAAAACTGGTCTTTGTCTTGTAACAGGTTCTTCAATCTCCGGTCTCTTATACGGTTGATGTTCTTCCAATTGTCGAATTTTATCTAAACCTTCTGGTCGTTGAGATTCCAAAATAATGTTACTCTTAGCAATTACTTTCAATTTAATTGATGAGACACATTGGCCTAAATTGTTGATAGCTTTCACTGAATATTCGCCAGCATCTTCTGGTACGGCATGTCCAATATCTAAGGCTATATAGCCAAAATCAAATGTAACATGGAATCTCGAGGCGGATGGTAGAGGTTTGCCATTATGGAAGAATTCAATACGTAGATTTGCATCATGGATTGGTTCAACTTGGGCTTCGAAATGTGCAGTTTGGCCTTCATAAATTTCAGTAGTACCACGAAGCTCTGTGATGAATCTGGGTGGAGTTGGTACCGGTTCTTCAACTTCGAGACGTGTTGGATGTCCTTGTGCTTCCAATTCTCGGATTTTCTCGAGACCTTCTGGATGGTGAGTATCGAGGAGGATACTCTTTCGTCCACCAACTTTAATTGTACAACTGTTAACAGCTTCACCGACAAGATTGGTGGCTTTGCACATGTAAGTACCACTATCTTCTGGGTATGCGTATAGAATATCAAGAGCAACATAACCAAAGTCATGGGTTGTACGGAATCTATGTCCGGCTCGTAGCTTAACACCATTCACATACCATTCAATTTTCAAGTTGGCATCATTGATTGGTTCCACTCTACATTCTAAATGAGCGTGTTCACCTTCTTTGAGATTTTCAAGATTGGTTAAGGGTGTCAAGAATACTGGTCGTTGAGGTTGAGGCTCAATCTCCTCTTTCTTTGGTCGTTCGTAGCTCTCCAATTCACGGATCTTCTTCAATCTTTGTTCATCTAATGTATCTAAATACAATCCTGATTTGGATATTACTTGAATTGCAGCTGTTGTTACAGCTTCACCGGCAGCATTTCTAGCTCTACACATGTAAGTTCCTGAATCTTCAGCATACGCATAAAGTATATCTAAGGCTACATAACCGAAATCATAGGTTGTTTTGAAACGGTGTCCAGTTTGGATTGGGCGACCATTACAGAACCATTCAACTCTCATTGTTGGATCGTTCACTGGTGTTAAAGTGGCTTCTAAATGGGCACTAGAACCCTCAGGTAAGTTCTCAATAGTTTTAAGTCCACGTCCAAATTGGGGCTTTTCTAAGACAACAATATCTTCAGCTTGAGTTCGCTTATATTTAGAGTCATCTTCTAGTCTTTGTATTTTTTGTAAAGCACCTTCGTGTTGGGTTTCACGAATAATAGACGACTTCGCTGTAATTTAATGGTTAATTAATTTAAAAATTGTAATTTTAAAAAATTGATCAATTTACATTTGACATTTGTGACTACCGATGATTGAGCTTGACCCAACCGATTGGTAACTCTGCAGGTATACTCCCCGGAATCTTCAGCATAAACAGTCAGGACATCGAGACTGGCAAAACCGAAATCATAAGCTGTTCTAAATCGATGTCCAGTTGACAATGCTTTGCCGTTATGTAACCATTCCACTTTCATTGTATTATCTGGATATGGTTCAATGCGGCATTCATAATGGGCACTTTGGCCTTCGACTAGTTCGGTGGGTCCATTCAAATGTGTTGTAAATCTCGGAGCTTGAGTTACAACAACTTCTTCCTCTTCACGACGTTGATATTTGGTGCTATCTTCTAATTGACGGAGTTTTTGTAAAGCACCTTCGTGTTGCGATTCTAATTGCAAGGAGGCTTTAGCTATAGATAAAAATTAACATTAATATTTGTATAAATGTGTTGCGGTAGTGGATTCTTACATTGGACGAATAGTGTTGCAGATGTTACGGCTTCGCCCAAATCATTAACGGCACGACATGTATAAGTGCCGGAATCTTCAGGATTGACGTATTTCATGTTAAGGGCTACATACCCGAAATCGTGCATTGTAGTCAAACGGTTTGCTGAAATTCTTCTTATTAGTATGCTTATCAAAATGTTAGTGTTTAAAAATACTCACAAGCTTGAATTGGTACACCATTCCGTAACCATTCAACTTTCAAACGAGCATCTCCAACTGGGATCAATCGGGCTTCAAAGTGAGCTGCTTGATTCTCGGCCACTCTTAAGTCTTTAAGTGGTAGTGTAAATACCGGCGCTTGTGTTACAACTTCTTCTTGTACAGATTGACGTTGATATCTGGACGAATCTTCTAATTCAATCAAACGTTCTAAGGCACCCTCATGTACGGTTTCTTGATAGATCGATTTCTTAGAGTGCACTGTGCAGACAGCCGAAGTTACAGCTTCTCCTAAAATATTCGTGGCTCTACATGTATAAGTTCCAGAATCTTCGGGATAGGCGTACAAGATATCCAAAGCCACAAAGCCGAAATTATTGGTTTCGGTAAATCGTGATCCTGATTTAACAGGTTGATTATTATGGAACCATTCAACTTTCATTGTTGCATCTGAAACTGGAATCAAACGGCATTCAAAGTGGGCACGTTGGCCTTCTTTAATTTCAACATTTTTGAGTGATGTTGTGAAAATAGGTGCTTGATTGGTGATTTCATCGACTTGTTCACTGCGATGGTATTTTGAACGGTCTTCAAGATGTTGGATCTGTTGGAGACCTTGTTCGTTTTGAGTTGTTGTTATAATTTGACCTGATGCTCTGCAACGGAGTACACATGTAGTTTCATCTACACCAACTAAATTGGTAGCTCGACAGGTATAAGTTCCTGAATCTTCGGCAATTAAATCGACAATATCTAATGCAACATAGCCGAAATCGTGAATTGGACGGAATCGATGACCGACTGTGATTTGGCGACCGTCTTTGAACCATTCAACTTTCAAATTTGGATCAGTGACTGGTTCTAATTTGCATTCGAAATGGGCGTGTTTGCCTTCAATCGTATTTTCGAGATTTTTGGGTTTTGTCAGGAATCTCGGCTTGATAGTAACTTGTTCATCGACAAATTCCGTACGTTTGTAGCGAGACGAATCTTCCAAATATTGGATCTTTTCAAGACCGGCAGGATGTTGTGTCTCCAATAATAAATCTTTCTTGGCAATAATTCTAACCGAGCACGAAGTTACAGCTTCACCCAATTGGTTTCGAGCTTGACATGTGTAGACTCCAGAATCGGATGGATAGACACTTAGCAAATCAAGAGCTACATAATCGAATTCGTAGGCAGGTCGGAAACGGTGGCCGGTCTTTACAGGAACACCATTAACGAACCAATCAACTTTCATTGTAGGATCTCCAACAGGTTGCAAACGGCACTCTAAATGCACATTGGTTCCTTCTACAGTTTCAATATTGTGCAAAGATCTGGTAAATTGTGGTGCTTGCAAGACTGTTACGTCTTCATCTACATGACGACGATATCTTGAAGAATCCTCAAGCATTTGAATTTGTTCCAATGATTGTTCATGTTGAGTATCCGTGATAATGTCAGATCGTTCAATAACACGGACACAGGCTGATGTATGAGCTGTTCCTAAATGATTTGTAGCACGTACTGTATATTCACCAGAATCTAATGCCGTAGCATGGATGATGTCTAAAGCAACAAAACCAAAATCGTTGTATGTTCTAAAACGGGAACCAACAGTTACTGGTCTTCCATTACAGAACCACTCTACTCTCATCGTAGGATCTCCCATTGGTTCTAAACGACACTCTAAATGAACATTTCGGCCTTCGCTTAATGGTTGTGGATCGGATAGTGGCACCACAAAGATCGGTTTTGATTTTGAAATTTCTTCAATGTGATATTGTGGCTCTACAAATTTGGATTCTTCTAAACGTTGAGTCTTGTCATAAGCTCCACGGTGCATACTCCTTGTATCGATGCTTGCTCGAGCTGAAACACAAAAGCATTAATATATGCTTTTCATAGGTTAATTTTTGATAAGACTTACTTTCAACAGTCATACTGGCAAATACTTGAGCTTCGCCTAGCGCATTTCGAGCAACTACAGTATAGGTTCCAGAATCTTCTTCTCGAACGCTCATAATATCAAGAGCAACATAGCCAAAGTCATGGTATGTTTGGATACGGTTGGCACTTTGGATGGGTTTACCGTTGAAATACCATTCAGTTTTCAATGTCAGATCGCTTTGTGGCTCAACTCTAGCTTCAAAATGTGCCCTTTGGCCTTCAACGATCTTGTTTGTTCCTTTCAATGGTCCTAAAAATCTTGGTTTTTGGGTTACTTGTACTTCTTCTTTTGAAGTGCGTGTGTAGCGGCTTGAATCTTCCAAATATTGGATCTTTTCTAATCCGCCTGGATGTTGTGAATCGAAAATTATATCTTTCTTGCTGACAACACTCAATTGAGCTGTTGTTGTAGCTTGACCCATTGCATTATAAGCACGACAAGTATAATTGCCAACATCATGAATTGTGACATCTTTAATAGTTAGAGCAACGTAACCAAAGTTGAAAAAGCTAGTAATCCGAGAGCTGGCTTCTACGGGACGACCGTCCTTCAACCATTCAACTTTCAATGTGGAATCACCAACTGGTTCCAAACGTGCCTCAAAATGAGCAAATCCTCCTTCACGAATACCCAATTGGTCTTTGATTGGAGTTTTAAATTCAGGTGGTTGTGAGCTTTCTGGTGTTTCCAAGACATACTTTTGGTGTTGTTGTTGTTGGTACGCTTCTAATTCTTCAACTTTTTCAATATAGCGTTGTTGTTCAGGTATGCCAAGATCACCGGTAACAGTTGATCTAGCAAATACTTTCAATGTGCTAGTGCTGATCGCTTCCCCAACTCGATTAACAGCGCGCACAGTGTACGTACCCGCATCTTCGGCCCGTAGGTGCATAATATTGAGAGAGACGTAGCCGAAGTTGAAGATGGTTGTAATACGTGAACTGGCGGTAATCGGTCGACCATCTTTGTACCATTCCACTTTCATCGTTGGATCACTGACTGGGGTTAATTGCGCTTCGAAATGAGCATTTCTACCTTCTTGCAGTTCTCCTTGATCGTGGAGTGGACGGATGAAATGTGGCTGTTGAGTTGAGATTTCTTCCATACTTTCATTTCTTTGATATTTTGAGTAATCTTCTAATTGATGTATATATTTGAGACTGTCTGGATGTTGGCTAGTTTGCTCAATTGAGGCACGTGCTGTTACGCTGAGCATAGCTCTAGATTCTACGCTACCAGTAGCGCTTGTTACACGGCAAACGTATTCACCGCTATCATTCATAACTAAACTAATCAAATCTAAGGCAATAAAGCCGAATCGGAAAATGGAAGTGGCTCGTGAACCTAGAAAAATGCCAATAAATTTCATTTTTTTGCTTATTTCAGTTAACTTACTAGCTTCTAAAGGTCTTCCATTGACGAACCACTCTACGCGCATTGTTGGATCGCCAACAGGTTCAATTCTGGCCTCGAAATGAACTTTTCCTCCCTCAAGTTGAGCAGCATCCTTCAAGGGTATAATAAACTGCGGTGGAGGGTAAATACGGTCCTCTTCAGGTGCTGGCATATGATGACGAGCTGGTTCAACATGACGAAGGTAAATTACTTCTGGACCAGGTTCGGGTCTGAATAAACATAGACAAAATTAAATTTTTCTTAAAAAAATCAGTGTTGCGATAACTTACTCAGGTTCGATGACTTTAGTAGGTCGAGGTAAGTGTAAACGTCTAGGCTCTGGTGTGGGCCCTTGTGGTTGTTCAACAAAAAGTCTGGCGCGCGTTGCGGTAGAGCCGGCCACATTTTGTGCAGTACATTGATACCATCCTGCATCCGACGCCTTGGCTATTGGTATATCTAAAGTGGTAGCTCCACCGTCAATCGCTATACGAACATTTGGACTACTACTTAATGGTACACCGTCCTTCTGCCAAGATATACGCGGAATTGGAGTACCTACTGCACGTGCATTGAGCACTACAGGCTCTCCTTCTCTTACGTTAACAGTAGTAAATCTAAAATTACATTGGAATATAGAAATCTGCAATATTATCTATTGTTAAATAGATGATTACCTTTCAACGAACTTTGGTGCAACAACTTGTTCTTTTTCAATAACATTAAGATTACATTGGAAGGATGTTTCACCAGTTTTATTTCTGGCAACACAAGTTACAACACCAGAATCTTGACGACTAACAGTTGTTATCATTAGAGCATGATTTCCAGATTCATTTACAAGAATTTTATGATTATGATCATCGACAACTTGACGGCCATTTATATACCATGTCACTTCCGGATAAGGTCTTCCAGTTACACGACAATCAAATCGTGTCATTTTACCTTCGGTCACATCACGATCACCACAAACTTTAACGAAATTCGGTGCAATCGTTTTTCCAGTATCGGTGGTCTCGATTTCAGTTTGTTGTGATTTGAATGTTGATTCATGGATCAAACCTTCTTGGGTTGTTACAGGTTCAATTGCTAAATAGGCTGATGAGACAACAGCACCTTGAGGATTTTCAGCTAATAAGGTATAATGACCAGAATCGTCAGATGTTGCTTGTTTGACACGTAAGGAAGCTTGATTATTAGAGAAACTAGTTTCATACTTTTGCGATTCAGTAATACGTTGCCCGTTACGGAACCATGTAATCCTTGGTCTAGGATTCGCTGATAGTTTAGCTGAGAATACAGCATCGGAACCTTCTAATAATTTCGAATTACGAGGTTTTTGTTGAATTTGTGGCGGTGCTGCTGGTCCTAAAGACCGTTCTACAACTGTTGATATTTGTGAATCACTCTCACTGGTATGACGGCGTGTTATCGATTCTCTAAATGACACTTCCCTCAATAATCTATATTCAAATGTATCAATTTTGAAATCTTCGTGTATATAAGTTCCATTTGAATAACTAGTTGTTGTGACTTGTTCTTGTCGTTGAAAACTACGTTGTGGTGTTTGGAAGCCTTCCGGTTGTATGAAAACCGAACATATAGCGGCACCGTATTGGTTTTTCGCTGTGCATACATATTCGCCTTCATCACCAGGTCCAATTTGGTGTATCTGGAGTGTTATATCTCCAGTCGTTTCGTTATAAGTTAATCGATGTTTGTTTGATGAAACAAGTGGGGCTCCTTTTCGAGTCCATGAGACTTCCGGTTGTGGTTTGCCGGTGACGCGGCCTTCAAATGATGCAGTACCACCTTGTGCGAAACGGGCACTGCTGAAGACCTTTTCGAAAACGGGAGGTTGAGCATTTGGGCCGAAGCCGGCGATCTGTTGGTAACCCTGTTGGTATACCTGACCGCCTTGCACTGTAAACGAAATTCGTCCATCATCAGAAAAAAATATTCGAAATTATTTTGTTTTAAATTTTGGATAAACAATAAAAGAGAAAATGTTTTTGGAAACGTTTGGATGGAACAACCTACATGCCGCATTTTTTGTGATGACAGTCAGTCAAGAGAATGTGATAGTAACCGGGCAGCGACTATTTTCGATCTTTGGATCGCATTTCAGGCGTCCATTTTAGGAGCAACTATTTTTAATTTGCCAATAGGAGAGCATTCGGAATAGCGACGACGACGACGCTACTACCTCTCGCTCCTCCACCATATAGAATTATGTAAATTTATCGTTATGTGTCTACCGAGTTTATATCAACAACGAACAATTAACGCAATTATCGTAAATCATAGTACCCAATAAAATGGGCGTCAGAAAAACAACCCACATAAAAGCAAAGTACTAAAAACGATTTCTCATATTCGAAATTTTTGTATGATTTCAAAAATTTATTATTAACGATGATCGATTCTTGAAATTAAATACAAACAGGAGAAAAGTAGCTAAAGAATAATAGATTCGAATTATCTTCATTATTACAAGGTCTAACTGTTTATTAGAAAGAAATTGTTAAAACAGCAAATAGAATTTAATTAATTTACAGTATTTAGACGGTAATTAAGCCACAATAGAAAAAGGTCGCACGTTATTTTATGAATGCAGTAGCGTTACATAAAAAACGATAACAGTTAGATTATAGTAATTTATTAGTTTATCAATGAACCATTTGCAGATGCGAATCTTTAATTATAATTTTCCTTATCCGTACAAGTCTTCCGCAAATTTCTAGACGTTTGGCGCAGCTCATGCAAACTTTTGAAGATCATGGGACGAGAAAATGAATCGATGGATAGCTAGCAAGCAATAATGCACAACATCAAGCCCAACAAGCGTGTTTTTTTAATGATTTCTTAAGGGTAAAACCGCTAACCTGTCGTATGGCCAGTAACTTGTCTGGTAACATGCTGCTCCGTCCTGCTCACCCTCTGTTGGGTGGTGAATTGTTGTGTTTGCTGTTGTTGTTGTTGTTGTTGTTGGATTTGTGTTTGTTGCTGGGTTTGAGAAATTTGCTGCTGCTGTTGTTGTCGATTCATCTCGTCACCACAAAATTATCGCACAATTTTTATTAAGAAGAAACAAAAATAATAATAATCAAAAAGCACAGTTATCCACACACAAAATCACAATAGCACGTATTGAATCAATAAAAAGAAAAAAATAAACTAGAATTTTAAAAAAATGTCTATGTTCGCGATTATATTATAATTAAGGTTCGTTTTAATGCGCGCCTCTAACGGCAATTATTAAATCTATTTTGAAATCAAGTCATCATCCCCGAATCTATACCAAGACGTCGGTCGTTTGCGAATTGCGAGCGAAGAATGCAGGAGCAATGTAGAAATCTCCCACTAGGAGAACACCACTAGGAGATGACGACGACTATGGCGGGTGGTAGTGGGGCTATAGTTAAGGGCTATTTTCAGCTTATGGAATGATACGCGATACTGCATATGATTCTGACTCAAATTCGTTAAACTTTTAGAGGTTTTTTGATGAAGAAAAACTTTCACTAAACAATAGGAAATTGTGCATCTGTACTTTGTCATAATTAGTTATTAAAAGTTTTGAAAATATTGGCGATATAGGCGTTTTAGGTTTACAAATTCTAAAGAAATTAGTTCAAAAATATGCAAGAAAGTGTTAAAATGTTGGCCAATTCTACACATAAAAATACCAAATCGCAATTCCATTAAACGTCCATAAACAGATCAAATAAAAGCCTCCACAATTAATTTTTCTAATTACTTTTATTATTTACATTAGTGCCGATATTTACATTAAAATTGTACAATTCTACACCTAAATTAGAATACAATTCACCATACACCTGTATCCCATAATTAATCGTTTTGGCAAGCATTATAATTGATCATTATTATGATTCTCTACCACTTACCCACTGCGAATTGTGGTGGTGATTCGGGTCTTTTATAAAATTCCACTTCTGGCAGGATATTTCTTTGATTCGTATTGAATTGCCGATAAGTGCCATACATGTGTGAAGGGACACCTTTGCAATAAAAATAGAACAAACAAAAAAAAAAGCAAATTATTATAATTCGAGAACTTTCTTGTTATTATTTGCTGAAAATATAATTTGGCGTCAATACAAAACTATTTATTTTCCGTTGTTATTTTCGATAGAAAAACGTCTTAATCATTTATTGATGATTATGCTGATGATGACGATGTTATGAAATGCTGAAAAAATTTGCATTAATCCAAAAATAAGTGCAAAATCATTTCAAATAATAATTCAGTAAGAGAGGAGAATTATATCTAAAATAGAGTAGGTGGTGCGGATTAAAATGACAAAGTAGGTGTTGGAATAATATCATTGGAAAATATTTAAACTTTCCGGCGAATGAAAAACAACACTTTGCCAAACATAATTTTTTTTCGAAAAAGAAAACAGATTGTATTTTCAATATTAAATCATAATGAAAAATGGTTGAATTGTTTATTTTAGAAAGGTGATGTAAACACATCCAAATATAGCAAATTTTACGAATGAAATAGGAAAATTTAAAGTAGCACATTTTTGCCTTTTATAGATCGGTATTTCCCCAAACGCGATTATTGATACAGGTGTAAACGGTATGCGTATTTTGGAGATGATCATATGGAACGCCGGCAAGCGGTCCATTATGCGTTCACGACACGATTCCCAATTCCAGATAATTTTCTTATTTCCAATCAATTTCAGGATCCATTATAAATGATGCTATTATAGATTGAGGCGCCCGCGACGTTCATGAAAATTTTTATTAACGCCCTTGCTTCCAAAAATTTTTTACAACCCTCCTTTAAATTTTGAAAGGGGATCTCGCGTTATTCTGCGCCAGCTCAAGTCCAAAAGGCCTGAAGGTGCGAATAAGTCGTAGCACACTACCAAAGCAAAGGATTTCTTATATCAGGGAAATATTTGCGTGTCGCACAGTTAAAACAGGGTATCTTTATTGGACTTGGCATTGGCAAAATAATATCGCATAATTATCATTTTCTTTGATAAGATTATTTTCAGTGGAAGAAAGAATCATGGATAGCTTTCATCGATGTCTTTCAAAATTGGAAAAAGCCCCATGTCGTACAACATTTATTATTATTTTATGTAAAAACATAAAATAAGTTTTTTTTGTAAGAATGTGGTATAGGTATCACATTTGTTTTTTGTTTAGATTTAGAATCATAATATCAAAAAGAAAAATACATTTTTTATCTACTGTTATCATTAAGTTGTGATAACATGAAAGAAGAACGCATACAATTATCAAATGCCTGCGTATGCGCACTTGATTCCTCTACTTGACAGTTTTAACATGTCTTTCATAAATTTGTTAAATTATTAATAAAATTATTAGGGCTATTCAAAATTAACCCCAGTGCATCTACTAAAATATGGTTTGTTTAATAGTGCTTGGTACGAGATGGTAGACTGAGGCGGTTATACGAATTCTACTAGATAACAGGTAATTTTTCAAATATCTTATAATATGGTTTGCCTTAGGCACCTATTACACTATCAAACTTCTTGGACAAAGTTGTGTTTAATAACCAAATTATTGCTCTATCAATCCTTGGAAAAGTTTCTGTAGTAAACACGACATTAACAAAGAACTTTGATCATGCCTAAGGGTCAATTCTGCAATCATTTTATTTCGCCGGATATTCCGAAATTACTTCTCTTTCGGCATATCAAAAGCTCGGGGTAAGAGAATTTTGTCGGAATAAAACGACTGTAGAATCAGCTCTTTAACGCTATAATTTCCAATAGTTTCAATCAGAGTTTCGAACCGTTTTTCTTTTCGTTCCGTTCTTAAATTTGATATATCAGTTCTGTTCCGGTTTTCGTTCCCGAAAAAAAACGGCTTTTCGGGTTTTCGGTTCAGTTCCGCTTCGAAGATTTGCTTTCCATTTTTGTCCCCTTTCACGGTGTTCTTATCGTTACCGCATCCCTATACTTGGGCAAATTTTGCAGAGATTGTACGATCTAATGATTTTCCTCAAAATTTCTCCTATGGCTAGGGCGAATTCTACGATTCGGTTTATTCCGCTTTTAGGGACATTCTCTAACTTCCGGCCAGGAAAAATTTTACCAAACTTTCATCTACCTCTGTCTTTCTTTTTCTACTGGCCTGAAACATATTCCGTCAATTGTAAAACCCGTTCTTAAGCACAGAATATTAAACTCGTAGTGTAGCGATAATCACATAGATCCAATCATCAATATTGAACATTAACTTAGTTGCGCTTAATTGAAATGTAGACAGGATTTTACGGTTTTCTCGTTTGTTAACCACTTGGTCTACACGCTATCTGCCGATCACCCGAGCTATATTAAAGAAAATACGGCCGCCAGATCTATACTTGTGAATTGTGAGATAATAAACGAGTCAGACTCGTGGTTTTCGCTTATGGCACAAATCCATTACCACGAGTCTCCCTCGTGGTTATACGCCTATTTCACGGCGGGCGACAGTCCACTATTGCTGAGTTGTGCACCGTTGAATTTTATTTATGTTTTTTACAAAGAATTGAACATTTTAAGAAGAAAATTCTTCAAAACAATACAGTTGAGATTATAGCTCACCGGAAATGAATATAAAAGAATGTTCTTCTTAAAATGTTCAATCCTCTTAAAAGTCAACGTTGCACAACTCAACAACGGTGGATCGTCACTCGTCATGAATTAGCCTTAATCAACGGACTTGAATAAGTTTTACGTAAATCATAGACGACAGTGTGCTTGATAGTGCTGCGAATTCGTTTTTCAATAATTATATCGCTTATCGAAAAAGCATTCCAAGTTTTTTTAAGTCCTTTTGCTCATTGGTTTTCCCGAAAAGATACGTGAAAATTCAATACCTGACCCATTTTTGTTGTTTTTTTAGCAACTAAATTGAATGAAAATTACAAAGAACAACATGCTTTATATTTCGTCAGCAATCGCTGTATTTTGAAAATATCAAAAGGAATATCGTGTAATTTCTCTGCTAGACACTTTATCATAGTGTCGTAAAAATTTCTATTTTTTTTTCGATAAATCGGTTGTTTTCCAAAAGTTTGGGTTTTTACCCAAACATATTTGCGTATTTCCTTCAAAAACTTTTCTATTTATATCTTTTTGTGGATTGGCCTTGTTTATAATTTTTCTCTATTTTTAGGCTACAATTCTATTACTTTTTCTGTCTTTGACTAGAAACATTACAAAATTGTTTAGAACACAACATTACAGAATTGTAGCGTTTCATAAATACCGATCGAAGAATTCCCAAATGTCCCACAATCTTAAGAGAAATCTATCCGTTCGTGAAATTTATGTCAGAAAGCATTGTTTTTCGAACGAAGGCTATTCTATAAATAAAAAAATTCTTAACATCCAAAGAATGAATTTTCATTTGATCTAATATAAATATTTAACAACAATCCGTCAGGTTAATAATGCCAACAGAATCGAGTTGGTATAAATTCCAAATGAATACTACAGGAATCTTAATAATAGTTTGAAATTCTTGTATTACATTACTTTTGAATCATAATAATCGCGCGAAAAAAAACGTCTAAAAATAAAAGCAAATATTTTTAAAAATAGATTTATTCCATTAGAGTTGCACTTTATTCATTTACACGTATGATTCATTCATGATTTACTTATCAAAGAATGTTTCTAATCAATAATGATCGAAGTGCTGTTAAAATAATTCAAGTCTCTCTTTGGATAAGTAAACATTTTGTAATACGAAATGATTAAGAAATGAATGTATGTATGTAAGAGTGGTATACACGCCAAAATGTAGAACATCTAATCTATATTTAGAATTGGAAATTTTGAAAGATGAGTCAAGTGGCCGGTGGTGTTTTTCAGAAAAACGATCAAAAAAAAAACAACTCGAATCGGTGTTGTTACTAAGGCCCCCTTGAAAACGATCCTAGCGCTTGATTATAACTACAAATCAGCAAAATACGGTATTTTTTCTTGTATTCATTATATTTATAAAATGTACAATCAATATACTAAGTTTAGATAGTGAATAAATTATTTGGCACAATTCAAACTTAGGTGTTCTTCAACATTACTCACATAGTCTAAATCTGATTCTTTGTATTTTTGTAGTCCGACAGCCTAAATTTTTTTCTCACAAATAATTTTATTTTTAGATCAACGGTAATATTCACGTTTCTCATCTATATGGATATATTTTCATTGGGAGCATTTTCTAGAATTTCGAACAAATCACGACCTTAGTCGCGATTTAATCTACAATGAGAAATTCCACCCAATCCCAATTCTGATTGTAATGATAAACTTGAGAGGAGATGCTTAATTCTATCGATGTTATCATAAAAATTGACTATAAAATACGTTTTTTTAATATCTTCACATAAGAATGTCTCTTCCAAAAAATTCGACAATTATAATTATATTTAATTGTAAAAATTCAATAGATTTTTTTCAAAGATTAATAAATGACAATGGATCACTAAAAATTATACGAAGTAGCCGTGCCCGATTTTGATATTTTTGGTATACAGACTATTCCAACCCAAGCGCCCACCTTTCATAACTTTTTCAATTATTGAAATATTCGTAAGCAACCCTTAGGAATTCAAACTAGGTCACCTAAGGATTTTTATTGCACTTTTATTGCGCATCAAATTTTTTATACAAGCACGTCCTATATTGCACAATTTTTTGGAAACTTCAATAGGTATTGTTGCAGAAAATGAAGAATTTAGACTTTGGCAATACGCAAAGATTGATTATACATAAAAAGAGATTTATAAGCTCAACAATGGAACAGAATTAGCGTAAATAACCAAAAATAGTTTGTTGCGGCGGAATATTTATTTTATTATCGAAAAATCATTCTTTAGAAACAACTTTTATCCTGTGTGTCCGATTAAGATTCTAACAAACTTTAGATCAAACTGAAATTGACGCCTCTCCATCATCAAAAACTTTAACAATTTGGTTTTCTTGGAGTTTTAAGAGAATTTTTTTATGTCGTGCAGGTGGATTAGGCAAAAAATTCACATTAATTGTTTGCGTTGATTGAAATGCAAACAATTAAATCAGAATTTGGCTACGTGTATTATGGAAATGTGCCCAAAACTAGTCTAGAAATAGTAACATACATGTGTGGTATTCAAATCCAATTCGGTATCTTTTTAAATAAGTAAACTGTTAAAGGAAATAGATGAATTCTAAAAATCGTTTTTTCTATTTTTAATACATCTAAATTTATACATTTCTACTGAACAAAATCAACTTGTTAAATCTAATATTTTTTACATATTTACAAATTAACTCCAGTTAGATAAGAACTAGTAGAAAAATTAGTCGGAAAGCTATTACTTACCCATCTACCGGAACTAAACTACCTTTAACCAATAGTTAAAATTAAGGATATTTTTATGTACCAAAGGATAATAGAGAGAAAGGTGAAGATAGTATAGAAAATTACAATTAAAAGAGAGTGCATTTGCAAGAAAGCTTTAATCATTGATAATAATAAACACAATAAATTATAATAAATAATAATAATATAACAAATACAAAGTAAATAGCATGATATGATAATAATGACCAGATTCAATTTGTTTTTTTTTAATAACAATTAATTGAAAATTACATTCAAGCAAGAAATCAAGAACTAAATCTAAATAGAAAGACCAGCTACAGGCATAGTGCAAATTGAGATTTTACACACAGTTTCGTTCAAAAACAAAAGAAAAAAGTGGCAGTGTCTAATTGATTTTCGTTTCGACGCCTATTTAGTTAGATTTTATTAATTAACCACCACCATTATCGGTTTTGCTCTATTATTTAATGTATGAAGAACGTCGCTCACCTGGTACTTGTAGAGTAGCTGTTGTATTAGCAGTACCGGCCGGATTCGTTGCCGTACACGTGTAAGTACCGGCATCCTCTGTACAATTATCAATCAATTTAACAATTCAAAGAACAGAAACAAATATTTACCTGGATAGGCTTGTGAGATTGTCAATCGACAAACTCCGTTCCTGTAGTGCAACTGATAATCGTGTGAATTTTCAATAATGCGACTGTTCTTCGACCATAAAACATTCGGTGGCGGTTCCGATTGGACGATACATTCGAATTTGGCTGGTTGGCCACTGACTACGGCAATATCACGTAAAGGCTGTAATATCGTTAAGATTATTTGTTATTGTAAAAGATTCGAATGAAGGTTATTACTGTGATGAAAATTGGAGCACGAGCATTTTGTAGATTTCTGCCATGAATGCTGCCCGGCGTGCTTGGACAACTTGGCGGCGTTTCAGCGGCTCTCCGTCCTGCACCTGAATGTAAACAAATTCCTTTCAGATTCTAAACAATTTCATCAACAATCACAACACACACACACACACAACAAAAATAACATGCAGATAAAATAAAACTATAGCAATCGGCAAAGATCAGGTAAAGGCTGCAAAAATCACTGCTGTTAGTTTTTGGTTGTTTTGAAGAAATTGTCAGCATCACGCTTCGTGATATACCTGCAAAATTACTATTAAAAGCTGGCGAAGTACTAGGCAAGCTAGGCGACAGAGATACAGGACTACACGACGACTGGTCCCATCTCGAACCTTGCAAATATTGTTGTTGTTGATGGTGTTTTTTCGATTCACTTTCGTATTCGGACATTTCACTTTCGGAGGTCGGTTCCCATTTCACATTTTTATTCGTTGTTATTTTTTTCGGACGAAATTGGGGTGTTGTGTGATTACGTGATGTTTCATGATACACAGGCATTTCAATATCTGTGGTACGTTTCGGTGGTTCGATTATAGTCTTCTTTGGTATCGGTACTTCTTGATTTTTACTTTCGCCAGGTAAAATTATACCAAACTCATAACCGAAATCGTATTTGAAATAAATCAAACCTGTATCAGGATCTACATGTTTCGTACCTAATAATAACATAAAACCCCCGTTGATCAAATGTTACAACTAAGAAATTAGGTAGGTGTTAATTTGGGAAACTTACCATATTGGGCAGCTCTGGATTCTTCCCGATAGACTTGTGCTTCTCCATCTGTACTAGTTTTAATCGCCGGCTTCAACTGTGATTGTTTGTTGACATCATTCATTATATCCCTAGCAAATTTCTGCGTTTTACTCTTAAAAGTCTCAGTCATCGAATCCATATGTTGTGACGCTATCTTCGTAGCTGTCGATTTTGCTATTTGTTTATTGCCAACATATCCATACTCCGGTGGTGCGCCTGGTTGTAACACCGTTACGTGTTTCACTGGTGGTTCATACGATCGACTTCTCGACATCGTTTTCCCAGCTCTTGTTTCGGAGAATTTCTTATAAGATCGTGTTTCACCATCAACTTGATCTGTACGTGGTGTAGGCATGACGGGTGGTTGATCGAATTCCATTGGAGTTAAGACGCGTTCTTTAGGTGCTGGAACACTGGAAGATCGGAGAGCAGCCGGTGCACGAACGTGACGATATTGATATCCTTCAGAATCGCTACCGTACGGTGACCATTTCGGTTTGATTTTGACGCTTTCTACTTCACTTTCATAGTCGCTCTCTCGAAATTCACCCGGTACGAATTTCTTCGGAGTTGGTGGCGGCGGACCACTTGAACGTTTTGGTTTTTCAGGCTCTGATTTGTAGGGAAACGGTTCTAGATGTGTTTCCTCGCGGTGTCGTTGATCGCCGAATTTAATAACTTTCGTTGTTTGTTGTAAACTCATCGTACGATGACAACTTTCAGTTGATTCATTAAAATGCATAACATTCGATGTTTCGGTTTGAATCGCATTATGATAAGGCGCACTGGTTGTTGAACGATAATATTGTGTTGTTTTAGGTGGTTGAGCATAAACGATTTCTGGTGGTGATCCAGGTTGTAAAATTGCTGGAGTAGCTACTATAGCGTCGCTTATCACAGGCGTTACAGGTTTCGGTGACGGTTTAAGGATCTCATCCAGTTTAACACTGGGCTTGAATTTTTCGATTGGTTCGAATTTCGGCCGTGGTGGACCTTCGATATGAGGCGGTTGATCGAATTGTGTGGGTGGTACTGCAACAGGGCCATGTGATTGTGATCGTCTACCAGTTGGAGTTAGGATAGGGTGGACCGGTTTATATGACGGTTCTGTATCTGATTCGGATGGTCGCCAAACGGGTGGTATGCGACCTTCATAATCACTCTCATAATCGCTCTCTCGAAATTCCCCTTTAACGAATTTCGAAGGACTGGCTGGCGGAGGACCTCGCGGTTTTTTGGCACGTTGCGGATCAGGTTTGTAGAGGAAGGGTTCTAATTTTGTGTGCTTCTCTTGTTGCTCTAAAACTTGTTGTGTTGAAACACTTGTGATTATTGGAGTTGCGACAAGTTCCTAAAAACAATAAATATAAATAGTAAAAGTTTTCAAGCCCGTGCTCTAAATAAAGCAACATGTGAATAAAATTAACAAAGATTAAGTCAACTCATCTAACTACTCAAACAGTTACATAATAAGGTAAATGAATTGAACAAAACATCATTCAAGCAAAGCTTTATCAATTAGAACAACGACACACAACACAACATCGAACCTTTTTTGACGAAGAAACTGATGGCTTCGGATATTTTTTACAGACAAATATCTTAGGAGAGGGAGGAGCAACAACTCTCTGAGAACTCTCAACAATCCGTTCACTAGACTGCGTCATTTGCTTAAACTCAGATTTTTCTTGTTTATATTCACTTCTGCTGAATTTATGTTGTGTAAAATGTTCATCTGTATCGGCATCATAACCGTCAACAGTGAATTTCTGTTTAATTTTTGGCGAATCTGGCTTAGTTTTACGTTCCGGCTCTACAAAAACAGGCGGCGAACCTGGTTTTATATCAGGCTGAACAACTACCGGCGGGACAGTTTCCTTCTTAACCTCCTGTAATCTACTGTAATGTTTTGTAGATTTCTTCACTTGTTGTAGCGTTTCTTTTTTCTGTTTTGTTATTTCTAAATCAACCTCAGGTCGTGGTGGACCTTCGAATTGAGGTGGTCGATCGAATTTCGATGGTGGTAGTGGTTCTGGATCGACAGACTTGGATCGTCCAGGTGATGTAAATCGAGGCGGTTGAACTCGCCGATAACTCGGCTCTTCTGTATCGCTTGCAGAAGGCTTCCATTTCGGTGGTATACGAACCGATTCGAAATCACTCTCGTAATCGCTGTCAGTAAATTTGCCTCTAACAAATTTCGAAGGTGTCGGTGGTGGTCCCACTTTAGGTGGTTTAGGTTTTTCTGGTTCTGGTTTGAATGGGAACGGTTCTAGTTCGGGAAATTTTTCTAGCGGCTTCGTTTCAATAATCGGCGCTGTTTGAGGACGTTCAATTGGTTTGGATGGTTTAGCTGGAAGTGGTGGAGCTTTCGGTTGTTGTTGTTTCGGTGGTAGAGGCGGTGGAGGAATAGTACGTACACCGCCTGGGGGAACTTTGGATGGTATCTTCTCGATGTTTTTTTCTAAATCGTGTTCTACCATTTCCACATAAGATTGTCGACGCTCTTTTGGAGGCGGTTGAGCAAAACCGATTTCTGGCGGTGGTCCAGGTTCTAGGTAAACTTCATCGGTTATATCTTGTACCGAAACAGGTCTAATCGGCATTAATGACTCCACCATTGGTTTTGGTGGTGGCGGTGGTGGTGCTTGGGGTTGAACCGGAGGCCAACTTTTGATTATTTCGGATGGTTTCACGTTACTTTCCTCAACAATTTGCTCTTGTTTCTTATCGTAACTGCTCATTTCGTAACGACTTTGAGAATACGAACTTTGTGAAACTTCTTGCTCGCTTATTTGTGACATATGTGAAACGCTCGCAATGTAATGTCGTGGTACTGATGGTGTTTCGATCACTGTTCTTGTTTCTTTAACATAATGTTGCACTGGTGCTGTCTCATGAATCCTTTTACTTTCTTTGATCACGCTTTCAGTTTTAATTTGAGGTGTCCATTTCTTTTCTAAAGTACTTTGAACCGACCAGGATGGCGGAATTTTGACTTCCTCATGTGGTGGTGGCCACGACTTTTCTACTTGTGTTTCAGAAAATTTATGTGCCCATGCTTTTTCCATAGCTAAGCCTTCTGCGGACGGTTCCAAACTACTACTCGATTGGGCAGATTGTGGTCTTTGTAAAAGAGATGTTGCAGGTGGTTGCTCTATTTTTTCACTTTCGAAATGACGGCTGTAAGATTGATACGATTTCTCGACTTTCTCTGATACTGTCTTTTGCTCAAAAGTAGAAGCCTTTGGGGTAACTTCTATTTGCTTTACTTTTTCAATCACACTTCCCTTAGTTTGTTGTTGTTGTGGGACTGGTTGTGGCGGTGTAGTATAGTAAATTTCTGCTGGTGGCTCTGGTTTCAGAACAAACTCTTCTTTTGTAAAACTCTTATATTCTTGAATAAGAGGCTCAGGCTTCAAAGGTGGAAGACTAGGTGTTGGCTCAATTTTCATTGGCGCTGGGGGAGGAATCGGTTCGACTTTTATTGGAATTTCGGTTTTTTTGACGATTGTTTCAGTCTTTTGAGCCACATCTTCAAATTTTTTATAAATATCAGGCTTAATTGGCTCTGGTACGGTTACCTCCTTTTGAGTAACGGGAATTGGTTCTTCTTCTTGTTTAATTTTTTTCACAAAATATTGTAATGATGATTGTTTTGAAATCGAACTAGTTTCGATGCCTGTCTGTTCAGTTTCGATACGTTTCTCTTCAACACGGCCAGGAAAATTACAAATTTCATATTCAGTTTCACGTTTCAAAATTTGTGGTTCTTCAGTTTTAACGGGTTTTGGTAATGGGATTTCTGGTGTTTTATGCTCAAGTTTAACACTTTTGAATTCTTGTGAATATTGTTGTTGCATCATCGAGGTAAATTGGGATTTAGAATAGAGATCGTCTTGTTTTTGGGAAAAAGACGGTGCAGGGGGTGGAGGTGGTGGTGGTTGTACTACAGATTGTGACGATACTGTAGATGTCACTTTGTCTGCAGCTGAAGTCTACACAGATTCAAAAGAATATCATAAGAATATCAGATTCAATAAGAAGAATGTCTCGAAAATAATAAAAAAATCGACTTACCAAAGTCTCATGTTTTCTAACATCTTCAAAAACAACCGTTTTAACGACTTCAACCATCGTGTCTGGAGTTGGTTCGAAAACGGCAATATCCGCAATACTTTGAGCCTCACCACCAGAATTTACAGCTCTTACCATAAATCGACCGTTCAAATCCATAGTTGCTGCAAAAATAATTACCACAGAAGGTATTATTTTATATTTTTTTTATCAAAGAATACTCTCACCTTTTTCGATAATTAAACTATGCGAATTGCCCATCGATTTGATTCTACAATTATCTTTAAGAGCCTCTTTGATAGGAATACCATCTTTAAACCAAGTGACCACAGGATCTGGAGTGCCAGTTACTTCAACTTCCATTACAACACGATCACCTTTCTTAATCACTTGTGCTTGAAGCCGCCTACCAAATACGGGTGGAAATACAGTTTCTACAAAATAAAATAGTAAATATTTTGCTATAAACTGAGTTAATTCAAAACTTACTTCGAACAACCAGATCTGCGGTACTGATAGCTTTACCGGCTTCATTAGTTGCCGTACACGTGTACTTCCCAGCATCTTCCGAACTGGCATGTTTGATGACAACCGTTGTTCGATTCCGATCGATATTAATCTTCACATTTGGACCGTCTTGAAGGGGATGACCATTCTTCGTCCAAACAATTTCAGGTGTTGGTAAACCGTCCAAAATACCTTCTAAAACAACATCACCATCTTGATCGATAATTTTCCCCACAACCGGTGTCATGAATTTTGGTGGTCGTGTTTTCTTTTGAACTTGTTCAATTGTTTTGATTTGTGTCTCACCACTTGTAAATATCGACGACGATTTCTCGTGTAGAATAGGTTCTTTACCGATCTGACGGATTTCTTCAACTTTATGCGATTCGCGGATCTCAGGTGGTTGTTGATTGATCTGTCGGATAGTTTGTTGGTCTTCAGCCGAATAACTGTGGACTTGTACTGCAGGTTCTACAGTTTCTCCGGTAGATGTAAAGATTTTGCTTGATACTGATGTCGAGGATTCTGTGTGAATTTCTCGATTAACAATATAAGACGATTCAATGTGTTGATGTTTCTCGATTTTAGCGTCCGGTAGCGTTATAGCGGCGACTGGTTGAACTGTTAATCGAGCTGCACAACTAGCTTTACCGGCTTCATTCTCGGCAACACAGGTGACTGTGCCTTCGATATTCTTCGTAATATCTGGTATCGTCAAAACTTGACGATCCCCAGACGTTGAGACAAGGAACTGTTTACCGGCAATTGGTTCACCGTTGAACAACCAACGAACTTTCGGTGTTGGTTTACCGCTTACAATACATTCGAATTTTGTTGATGTATTCTCGAAGACAACTCGATCGTTGAACAGTTCTTTGAAAACCGGTGCCGATTTGACTTCTTCATGTTTAACAGTCTCTGCTGGTTTACTGGATTTAACGATTAATTGAGCGAAACATTTTGCATCGCCTGCAGAATTCGAAGCTTTCACTGTATAAACTCCCTTATCTTCAGGACGAACTTGCTCAATTTCTAGTTTAATATTGCCATCATCATCATGGGTGAGTTTGATGTGATTCGTTAACACAATGGGTTGATTGTTAAGTAGCCATTTAATTTCGGGTTTGGGTTCGCCCACAACATTACCTTCAAAAATGACTTTATCTCCTTCCGATACTAGAACGTCAGACAGCAGTTTAACGAACTTTGGCGGTGTTCCAGCTGATTCCGGCTTGTCTTGAGCTTCTTTGTTGGCCGTATCTTGAGTGACAGTTAATGTACACTTGCTGCTGGCTTCTCCAGCTGAATTCAGGGCAACCACTTTGTATTCACCAGCATCTTCCGGTAGTGCTTCTTGTATAATTAACGAGCACCGATCACCTTGGAATAATAGTTGGAAATCAGCTGATTCTTTAACAGGTCGCTCGTCATGATACCAAATAACTTCTGGTTCTGGTTGACCAACAATAACACAATCTAAACGTACACGATTACCTTCTTGTGCTGTCAGATTACTTAGGGGTAGTTGAATTGATGGTTTCACCGGTTCCATATCACTGGCCAATTCAGAATCGCTGGTTTCTGTCGGTAGACGGCCTTTCACCGAAACGTTACAAGCACTAGAAGTTTCCCCGGCGATATTTTTGGCATTCACCACATACGTCCCAGCATCCTTGAGGAAGGCCTGATTTACAACTAATGTAGCTTTGTTGCCCTCAAATTGTAACTGAAAATGAAATTATATATTTAGAGGAGAGAAATATGCAGCTGTTTGTTAGTTTTGCTCTTTTTGTATTTGATTGTGGCCAGTGCCAGAATTCCAACAAATACTTTTAAAAAAATATATCTGACGAAATCTGTATTACTAGAAAGTTAGGCTTATTGCCAAAAAATAGAAAGTAGAAAACAAACAAAAAATAATACACTTAAAACTATTATTTTTAAAAAAATCTGGATAATTGCGAATCTTACCTTTAGATCTCGCGTCTCTTTCACAGCTTTCCCGTTGTGTGACCAAGTTAAGATTGGTGGGGGCAATCCAGAGACTTCGCACTCCAATTTTATTTTTTGACCCGCCCTCGCCATTACATTCGATAAAGGCAAAATAAATTTAGGTGCCTCCGTGGGCTCCAATGCTAAATAAAAATACAAACAAGAGATTAAAAAAATACCATCGAATCGAAACAAAACGAAACAAAATTAAAAACTAATTTGAAATACAAAAAATCTCTCATCTTCCGAGTATTTCCAAATCATCTATTTTTATCCATCTTAATCACCAAGTGTGTGAATAAGAGCGACAGACTTCGAAACTGCTTATATTTCCGTGAATTTATTTTCAAAAATTTTCCTCATTCAATCCAAAAATAAAAGAATTATTTCAGACTTACATGTAACGGATAAATTGGCCGTGCTTTGCGCCATTCCAACTTGATTGCTAGCCTTGCAGGTATATTCGGCCTTATCATCCAGATGAATTTTTTCAAATTTCAAAATTGCATCTCCATTATTGTAAGTTATCACATAATCGGGAGAGTTATCAATGCAATCGTTATTTTTAAACCACTGAACTACCGGCAACGGATTGCCTTCAACTTTACAATGAAACTGGAACGGTGCACCTTCTTTCGCATAACCGGGTTCTAATAATTTGACAAAGGTTGGTGGTAACAGTTGTTCCTCTGGTTCTGCTTCTTTGACTGAGAGTGTAGCTGTAGTTTCAGTAGAACCGGCAGCATTGATTGCTTTACACGTATATTTTGCGGAATCTTCAGCAAAAGTTTCTTCAATCGATAGGGTACACAAGCCTTGATCAAATGTTGTTTGATAGTCTGGATTGTTTTGAATTGATATACCATCTTTAAACCAGGTAACTACAGGTACAGGAAAACCAGTAACATGGCACATGAAAGTAAATTTCGAACCTTCTTGAATCACAGCATCACTGAGTGGTGTTGTAAAGATTGGTGCTTCTAATTCGTGGATTTCTTCAATAGTCACTGATCCGGATGTTGGTTCCTTTTCAATTTTAATCTCGTGAACTTTGGTAACGTGAGTCACTTCTATCTTTTGCTCTCTGGCTAGACGTTTAGCTTCTTCTTCAGCGGCACGTTTCCTAGCCGCCTCTTCTTCAGCCCTCCTTCGAGCTGCCTCTTCTTCAGCCTTCCTCCTAGCTTCTTCTTCTGCCGCTCTACGGCGCGCTTCTTCCTCAGCCCTTTTTCTAGCTTCTTCTTCAGCTTTACGACGTGCTTCTTCTGCGGCCTTAAGGCGAGCTTTTTCTTCTTCAGCCCTACGCTGAGCTTCCTGCTCAGCTGCTTTACGACGAGCTTCTTCTTCGGCTTTTTTCCTAGCTTCTTCTTCAGCTTTACGTCTCGCTTCTTCCTCAGCTCTACGACGTGCTTCTTCTTCAGCTTTACGTCGAGCTTCTTCTTCAGCTTTACGTCGAGCTTCTTCTTCAGCGGCTTTACGGCGTGCTTCCTCCTCGGCCCTTTTTCTAGCTTCTTCTTCAGCTCTAAGACGTGCTTCTTCTTCGGCTTTACGCCGAGCCTCTTCAGCAGCTCTACGACGTGCTTCTTCTTCAGCTTTACGTCGAGCTTCTTCTTCTTCAGCTCTTCTTCGTGCTTCTTCTCGTTCTTGCCGTTGTCGGTCCAATTCGGCTTGCCGTAGATTCTCAGATAGAACATTTAATTCGGTGGTAATGCTTGAAAATGATTCTAACATGCCCTTGTTATCTTGTAGAACACGATCAACTTGAACACTTTGTTCTGGACCGTAAATCTTCGATGCTAATTCACAGATTCTTTTCAATCGTTCGTTTTGTCTTTGTTCACCAGGTTTTAAGAAAATTTCAATTTCGTTCAAAAGGCGTTGTGCTTCTTCCGGTGTTTTGACCAGTGTTGACTGTTTGGCAATTGAGACAAGTAGGCGATTTCCCTCACGGAACCAATCATTAGCCTTTAAAATAAAATATTTCTGAAAATTTGTAATTTATGAATCAATAAAACAGTACCTCATCGACTAATTGGAAATATGGAATACTGAGATTGATTAGGTTCCTTATATCTACAACTTGACGTTTGAAATTGTTCCATCGCTCCCTCAATTGTGACACATGACTTTGAATTTGCGGCGACTCGTCATGACTTTCAGCCAATAACTTCTCACCTGTATTTAAGAAAGCTTGAATTCGTTGTTCGACGAGCTGCAACAATTACCAATTTTCAACTACAGAAAAATTTCACCGAAATCAAACCAACTTACATCTACAGTCTTTTCGAAATAAACGAAGGCTTCAGAGGTTGCTTGAGCAGCAGCCAACGATTCACCATATTTACCTTTGATATCTTTCAATTGATTGGAAAGATCATCAATTGTACGATTGATTTCATCCAAATCGCGATCAAATTGACAAAACTGTCGGTGCGATTCTAAAACATTGCACTTTTGTATCCAATCATTTTCCCACGAATCGCGCAAAAGTTGGACGGTATGTTGTAATTTTTGAATATCACTACCAGCAGCTTGCGGCGGTTCCTGAAAGATTCCTATCAGTTCAGTTCTTGTAAAATTAATCAAAAATCATACTTGTTTGTCGATTCGTTGAACAAGATTGTCGCAATCATTCTGTATATGTTTAAACATATCCAAAACGACTTTTCTGGAAGCCTCATGTTCTGCAACTAGATTTTCAACGCTTTGAACATTGTTGGGTAGTGAATTTTTGTCGATTTTTTTGTTAAAATTGTGGACATTTTTATTAATTTCGACTAGATTTGTGAAATACTTTACAAGATTGTCCAAGAGTATTTGATAGTCTGTTGTAATATCTGTTAATTTCTTGTTTAATTCTTGTAATTTATTTTTAACATTTAATGTTTTTTCGTCGATAGTTTGTGATTTTAGTATTAAGCTTTCAGCTGTTTTAATACGTTGTTCGACTTCCGCTTGGGCACGTTTAATGTCAGGAAGTACGATTTCTTGTTTATTTTTCAAAAACTGTGCAATTTCTTGTGGATTTGTTGAATTCGTTGTTATGACCGGATACAGTTGGTCGTCTAACTTTGTCACCCAATTTATAGTCTGGAACCAAAAAATCAATTGTAAATAGATTTCGATAAATATATATTAAAAAAAGACAACACCAATTTAGAATTAGAAAGTTATATTTAAATTTATAGTCTAATTATAGATGATGCTATAAGTTGAATATAAGAGTATTCAAGGGTGTAAAAGAGAGATAAATACGACTGCGTTATTTTAATAATGCAATAAAACCAAAAATAAGGGATGTTTTAGATTCTATTACTGTCTGGCAATTGGAGCAAATAGCTTTTTTATTTGAAGCAATTTGTGTGTTAGTTATTTTCAGCATTTTTTTAATTCCATCATTAATTTCTGTCAGATTTTCGGCGATTTAAACCAGCAACTGTTGAAAATCTGTTTGCAATAATTTTTAAATATTATCAAATCTAAATATATAGATTTTTTTTGTAATAAACTGGAAAAATAGAAATTACATCATTCGATAACTATTGCTGATGTCGCGTAAATATTTGAAAATTATTCTAAACTACTGACCTTCGTGCTTTCGGCCATGGTTTGTTCCAGGCGCACCAGCAGCTCCTTCTTCTCAACAACTTCAGTATGGAAGGTTTGCCAATTTCTGGTAACAACTAATTGCCTTCCAGACAACCGTTCCAGTACAGACTCAACAACTGAACGAGCACGATTTGTGTCGAGATACGGTTCAGATACCTAAAAGATAAATTTAGAAACTAGAGAGATGTCTTTACCGACTACTAACAATAAGTCACTGTTACAGGGGACTATTTTGAAAGAATCCTCTATCACACACACACATACGAACACTGCACACGCCGCGGTATTCTCTACTTAATTACAATCATCGCAATTAGAAATCATGTGGGATAACGGATTATTAACGTGTTTAATTTGGAGAGACGTAAACAAGAACACTCACCTTACGAGCTTGGTCGATAAAAGTCAAGCCGGTATTCTTCGCCGACTGATACAATGGCACTAGAGATTCCCACTTCTCTTCCAATTGTTTCATTGTTTCATCACTAATATCATCTTTACTGTCTCGCAGACGATTTTCTAGATTATCCATTTCTTTATTGACAATATCAGCTTCCATGTGGAATTTCAAATAGATTCGATCTAAATCTAAACGTGCTTCTAGAATATTCTTCAATTTCAACCAACGATCGGACAATTCTTCTACTTTAGCGTCGACGTTTTGCCGTTGATTCTCCTCCAAGTACTCCAAAATTGGCGGTACCGTCAGTATTAGAGCGTTAATTTCGTTACCTTTAGTCTACAATTAAAAATGTTGGTAAAAAAAGAATTCCACAAAAATTTAGAATTTCACCTGTAGATCATTGAGTAGTTGATTGTGGAGGTTGAGGAATTCTTCAGCAGATTTCAGATCGTAGCCCATGTCGGTGTGATTTCTCAAGAACGCTTCAGCTATCGTCACCAACCAGTTGACGATTTCTTGATGTTTATCGAAGAAATTATTCAAAACTTTATTAATTCTGATATTTTCTTCTTTATGCGCCACACAAAGTCTATCAAGAGATATTTTCTTATTCTCTAATTCTTCCACCATTCGTTTGACGCCTTCTGTACCAGTCGTACTCAAACTAGCAGCCTCCAGAATAGCATGCCCTTCAGCTATTGGAGCTCCAGTGATCTCATCTAAACTTTTCGCGTATTGTGCATGCATTTGAATCAATTGTGGCGAAGTTGTTGGTAGATTTGTTGTTTTTAATTGCATTTCCATTTGATTTAATTGATTTAGAGCCTGAAAATTTAGATTTAATTTTCGATTTGATTGTTATTTTGATAGGATTACATTTTGAGCCGATTTGAAGAACGCAATAACACGTTCAAGTAGTGTTTCGCGATTTTGTAATTCAGCCAGATAATCGGATGTTGCTGATAGTATCGTGTAGGCTTGTTCACTAGCTTGTTCACCAGCAAAACAACCAGAAGCTACTAATTGTTCAGTAGCTTTAGTTATTTTCAAGGCTCTATCTTGTAATTGTTTGGCCTCGGGTAATAGTTTCAGGTGTTCGTTCAATAACAATTCAGAGCTTGAAACTGAGTCTCCTGAAAATTACCAATTAATCGATTGAAATTGAATCAAATCTTTACTGTACCTAATTGATCGGTTCTTCCTAGCAATTCACGGCGTTCGTGGATCGTATCTTCAAGTTCGCTTAAATCTGATGCTAAAATCGCCAAAGCTAAGCATTGTTCTAGCTGCGTTTTTCGTCGATTGAATGTTGCCTCTAAGACTTGTCGTTTGACGTGCAATTCATCCATCCAGCCTTGTACTTGTGATATTGCTGTAAATTTGTTAATATTAACGGTTAGATAGAAATGATGGATTTTCAGACTACCTCTATTGACGGCTGGTCGAATTCGATCGGGTCGTGAATCGAGTGTGCCCTCGGCTCCAAGTTCCTTTAATTTCCCAATTAACGAGTTACCAATCTGTAATGCACCCATTAATGATTCCAACAGGGATCGTCTTAGATCGTGTATACGATTTAAAAAACTCTTAACAGCATCGATTTCAATTGGTATAACTGTGTCGGTACAAGATGCTTCTAATTCGTCCATACGCTGGAAGAATTCTTGTGCCTTCGTGTGATATTGTACATTCAGATCGAGGATTTGTTTACGTAATTCTAATGTGGAATTTATATCTTTCCAAGCACGCCCCAAAGATTCAGCCATAGCTGCATAGACTTCGGCACGTGGACGTTGTGTAGCAATTAATTGATCCGCTTGTCGTAGCAATTCCTCAACAGGACTTTGTTTATTCTACAACATTATTTATTGAAAAATGAAATGTTAATTAATTCAAACTGGAGGCAATACGATAAAAATAACTGTACGGTAATCGATTTTTCAATATAATGTAAGTAAGAGTAATTATTTTGACGTTAATTGAAATTTATATAAAGACTATTGGAAGTATTTCCACTGTGAGAGAAACGATTCAGAGCGGAAAAGTTTGCAATTTCTATTGAAAATTTCCGCAATTCGCTTTTCTTTTTATAGAAATTTCTGACATAATTGTACCACTTTTAATACCATCTTCGGTTCTGCTTCCAAATAGACAAATACCGATAATGCCATCGAAATTTTCTGCAAATGCCCATATCTCCATTTCCTATTTCTAGAAATATTAATCTTGGCCAACTCATGTTGATCTCAACGTGAATTTTATTTAGATTTGAAATACTAACATTTGACGATTAAACTAAAAATATACATAAGAGCTGAAGTCTGGTTGAAATTATACAGGAATTTATTCATTCTCCTCCGTTCCTTTCTAAACAAACAATCTTTGAAATAATAATGGAATTATTTGAAAGAAATCTTCTTTATTTGAAGATTTATCTTGATCGAAATAAAAACCATATTAATTTTAAGAACAATACAACTGGTAATTATCGACAGTATTAAAAGAAGATTTCTAATTTGCAAACAAAGCATATTTGATGCAATCCACTTCGCTATCTTTCCACTATAAATAAGAATAACTAGAGAAGAAAAACTGCCTACTCTTGCTTGTTAAGAATAGTTAATTCTGTATTTGAATATAACAATGTTAAAATTCTCTGATCGTATTGAGATCTTATCGTATTCTACAAGAAACTCGAGTCTTGGGAGAAATCATCTATTTAACAAAAACCATAAAGTCATTCTTTTCAAAATTGAGTTGTAGTACCGAGATTAGAAGGCAGATGAAAACGTTGAAAAATCTCAATGGAAAAGACAAATTTTTTAAAATCGTGATCATATTTACATATGAATAACTCATACGTCCACATTCAAGACTTGCCTTGTAGACTCTTTAGTTCTTCTCTCCCATTTAATGTTGGACTATTAATCAAAAGTCATCTACGACTAGATGGGACCTAATGATAAGTTCATGGTAGCGTTAAGAAAAAAAGACGAAAATCGATACAGACCGAACGCTTCCTAAAACAACCAGTTTAAAAACGATAATATTGATTGAAAACTATGTCTTTCCGGAGATCAAAGTTTAGCGAACGTCGAGGCACAAAAAAGAAAACCTTGGAACAGGCCCTTAGGCTCAGGATTAAGTTTTCAGTGAGCCCTAGACCAATAAATGAGTTAAATTAGAAAGAATTTCGTGCCCTAGACAATTGGCGAACTTGTCTATTGGATCATCCGGCCCTGTTAATCTAAAAATGTTTTATTTAGCCTCTTAAATGGTCTGATTTGTATGCAATGTCCTTTTTATTTAAATTATTTATTTTTTCTATGCCCTTCAAAATAATTTGTTTGGCTGGATATTGTGGAATACACTATCAAACTTCTTTGTCAAAGTCCTGTTTACAAAAGAACTTTTTCCAAGAATATGACTTATTACGTTATCAAGTCTTGGAAAAATTTCTGTTGTAAACGCAACTTTGACGTAGAATTTTGAACTTTTGGAAGAACTCTATGAATTCTACATTATATTCTAAGAAGCAGAAATCCTGCTGTTTGTTATTTTTAGTCAAAGATGGAAAAAGATAAAGTCTCTTGAAAGCACGAAAAATAAGTACTAACTCTTCATTTATTATATATATTTGTTCCGCATCGGTTCAGGACAGCAGGAAATGTGTAGCGAAACACTACATGCACGAGAAGGCAGTAGATATTAAGGGGGAATCAGGAAGTTCGGCGATACAGTGTTGTGGAGTTGTGCAGCGTTTGATTTTTTCTACATTTTATGAAAAAAATTCTTTTAGATTCGGTTCCAATGGTAATGAGCTATAACCTCAAATGAAAATTTGTTGGAAAATTTATTTAGTTTTATCGTAAGACGTTAAAATTCAATGATAATACAATTTGAATCGATTTTGACGTAGCATTTTTTTCTTTATTGACAGAATTGAAAGAAATTTATCAGAAAAAGCACTAAATAATTTCAAACGATTTTTCTTTATCAGATTTTTGGAAAATAACTGTGAATTTTGGAAAAACAAATCCATACAACATCAAACACATTAACGACTATCACTGACAGAATTTCGAAGAATTCTGTTAATAAAAAAAAATCCGTCGTCAAATCGATTGAAATTGGTGTTGTCATTGAATTTTAATTACGGGAAAATTAAATAAATTTTCCAACAAATTTTCATTCGAGGTTACAGCTCATTACCATTGGAAACGAATCCAAGAGAATTTTTTTCTCAAAACGTTCAATCCTTTGTAAACAAGATTTAAAGTCAACGCTACACAACTCAATAACAGTGAATCCTTGCCGGTCATGAAACACCGTTAAGGATATTCTCTTTGTCAGAATAGAACTCACTTGTAGCTGTCGCAGGACTTCATCGTGTGCCTTCTGCAATTCCAACGCTTCAGCTAAATTGTTACCCAGCGATGTCAATTCAGGTGTGATTTCCAAGATTTTCAAGTGCATCCAATCGCCAACCTATAACAACAAAAACTATCAAAAATCTCTTATTGGGGTTTTGATAGGATCAATTGACACACCCTCCGATGAGAGATTATTACAAAAAAAATTGAAATTCATTCACACCCTCTCCATACAGAGGGGTTGATACCGCACCTATCCTATTATCTAATTGAATATGATTTGCACCGATTGGAATATAATATATTTTCTGTTAATTAAATTAATTAAGATTAATTAGTTTGGAGGATTTATCGTTTCTAAACAGGAGAACTGACATTAATTGCTTGTAATGATTAAGGTTCCTTGAGTGTATTGAAATTTTATAACTGTCTCTACGCTATTTGCGTCCTAATAGTTAACTTTCACCGCATATTACCGTTTGGCTTTTTGTAATTTCTCTTTATCTTTGTACAGTTCGTCGATTGTTTAAATATAATAAAGGAATTTTCTATTTTTATTGAATTTCCACTATCCATTTGAAAGTTGTCAATTAATATCGGATGTTGTTCGTATATTTATTTTGTTGTCCATTCAAGCGTAGGCTTGGCAAAAACGAACCGAATGATGTGTCTGCCAGGTACTATTAATAGTAAATGATGTTATGTTTGTTTATATATTTCGAATATTTACATTATGCATTATTTATATTCCATTACAACCCCTATTGGGTTGATTACAATTCTCAACAAATTACCTACTAAAAAAATTACAATGATATAATAATTCAACGAAAACGCGTGGGTTATTATAGCGTTCGTATTATTTATTTCTGTTCTCGATAAAATATAGGTTGTTCTATTTTAAAATCGATATTCGAGAATTTCTTCCTCCATCATAGAACACAATTCGATTAGTGTCATATTTGTTTGTTGTTGATCAATCTTATTCACTCAAATTGACAACGGATTGGCGTCGATATGGCGTCGAGACGGCGACAATTCACTATTCAATTTCCTTTCAATATCATTAATTTTACTACTTTTACTTTCGTTTATAAAATCTTCAATATATTGTAGAGCCTGTTTTAGAACATGTATCAATTCGGTTTTTTCTTGGCGTGTTCTCCCCATATAAGGCAGTTGACCTTATTCAGATTGTGATGCAAATTAATATCTTGTACTTGTTAAAATGTGAGATGTTTAATTTTACACACAAAAAAATACGAAATTATGACAACAAGAACTCAAGGTCCCTGTTAAGATTGATGATAATTACAACATTTTATGAGTGTCTGTTGTTTTTTTTTAACTAAATATGGTAGATGATTGTTGAAATAGAATAATAATTTGTTGTTGATTGTTATTTAATCAATTCGGTATTGTGAGAATTTTTTTCTTTTATAACGGAAATTGGTACGCCGTAAATAGAAAAATCAGGTGACCTTGTTGGCATTATTATTATTCTATAACGTATGTTTATAGAAGTAATAGAAATTTATATTAAATTTCCCAGTGCTATAATTGGGTATGTAATCGATCAAAATATTATTGCAATTGAATAAATCTCAATCTAATTTGTTGGCAAATCAAAAGATCTAATACCAATGATTCCTCTGCAGTGCCGCCCAGTTTCACTAGCGTACGCGCTTATTTATTATCGTAGACTTGATAAAAGTTATGATTTCACGCATCTGATAACAGCACTTTAACTACCTATAACAGAACTCCAAAATCAGGACGGAATCTGATCCGATCCGCTCCGAGATAAGTTTGTTACGGAATATTCCGCTTTTTTAAGTAGAGCGGTTCTCAGACCCGAAGAAATAACCAGACATCTTCATCAATACTGTGTGACATTAATGCGATCAAATGTGGATCATATTGTTGGAAAGATTCCAACCAAGTCTGGGGAAACAACTCCATGGATCAAATCTCGGATGCTTTCATCCAATCTGAGTCCCCCGAAAGTAAAGAAAGAGAAAGTAATCAATTGTTTTTGGGTTTTTCAGATTGAACAATGGAGCTTCTCGATGGAATTACAGGACGACGTTTTGAAAATTTTCACCCGATTTGGAGAAAAATTGTCAACCCAGGGGTTCGAATTCGGTTGTATTTTGGAAAAACTCAACTAACTGAAGCCACGCTGCTTTGCAATTCGACTACAAAAGCTTCTCTTCTAGAAAGCTGATTTCTAAAATTTGGCGTACTTTTTGTGGATTATGCAGAAAACGGGTGCAAATTTTCTAAGATGGATTTGTCATTTGTTCATTCATAAAAAGAAGCCAACATATTAGAAGCCTCCCAAAAGTAAGTTTTCCCGAATTTTAGTTTTGCAAACTGTTGAATCCGTTTGGCAAAAAGTTGAGTTTAACTTGTCAAAGAAAGAATTCGATTCACAAAAGTTTGTTAAATAGAATTAGAATTTTTTCAAACTACTCCTCCGGGGATTGGTAAGAATTTCTCACGGACTGGTGGTCGACAGTGACTGCTTTACATAACTCAACACCCACAAGTTCGTTACAGCTTAGATAATTTAAAGCAGAAAGTAAACTTAATAGTGAAGAATGTAGATAAAAAGTGCACAATTGCATCCTTTGCCTTCAAGTACGATTTTTTAAACTTTACTCTAAAGATTAAAGAAGTGATACTTCTTTTACGGTATTGTACAGAAATTGATTATTTTCTAAACAATTTATTCAAAGGAATAAAGCGCAAAGTCATCCATTGATAGTAGAAATTTACTTCAACGGACTTTACCTTAAAAGTCATTAACGATAAATGCGCTACATGAAAAACACTTTAAAATCATCAAAACGCCCGATCAGATTACATCTATTTATAAACCTTGAGAGATCATTATTTATTTTGATTAACTCCCCCTCTATCTTCTATATCTGTACGTCTCTCAGCCAAAACATAAAAATCTATTATTATTAAATTATTGCAAGTCAAGTAGTCTGAGTCACAATAGATGAAGTATATTCTTGTAACTCTATTCAATAGTTTGCCGGCAATTAAAAGCATCCAAGAAGAAATTAAGACTAATAAAGCGGTTAATTAGCATAGAATTAAAAGTTTTCCATATACAATCTGTTATTTTTTCCTAATATAAAATTATTTGAATCAAATCGAATAAATCAGTTAATTTCTTCTGGGCGGATGTGGGAAAAAATTCAAAACCTACGCCCCGAATCTGTTGGAAACTATTGAACTTTGCCAAAATATTCGATTACGTCAAGTGGCTTTCAATACTTCAACAAATCACTAAAATTGTAACACGATTTTTTGATTGGATAAATTTGTTAATAATTTCAACGACCGCCAACTTATTGGTGGCATTCTGAAGAAAGTTACGTAAAACTTGAGTGACCTATTTTTTAATAAAAATTATATACATATTCATATTTGTTAATTATCAAAGATCGGACCGGTATATTAATGTAAATTACAATAATTGAATATTTACGAATTTAGCGTTACGAGAGCAACAAACATGACTAATTATTTGTTTAAATTCTACCTAAATCCAGTTATATTTAAATAAATAAAAAACTTGAAATTGTTTTCCTACGATTATCATTGTTAATGAAAAAACAATTGAGTATTTTCACAACAACTTGTATAATTGTTAAGAAGTAAAAGTAGCACAGGTTGCGCGACTTGTTAGCCAAGAACTTGACATAGTCATTATTAAACGAAACATTTTTTTTGTAATTAAAATATTAAATTAACATACATGTAGTAAAGCAATAACAATTCGTGTCCGGCCACTCTGTACGGCTATTGTACTTATTGTGGTTGTTTTTGACATTGCTGAAGAACTTGATGGTAAATCAGCTACAACACCACCATTCTCTACTGGACTTTTGTTTTTCGTATCCATTATTACCGTCTTGTTTTATTTACAAAAAAAAAATATCACAACATCACAAAATTTCTAATAAAATAATTGGGGAAGATTTGATTCTTCAAAAAAAAAAAATTAAGGAACTTTTCAAATTTATAACACAGCTCGATTGCAAATTTTCGAATAATAATTACGTCAATGATATTTTAGTAAAACTTCGTGTAGCAATCTATTTTCGTCTACTTCTAACATAAATATCTTTACATAATTCAAACAGTTGCTTGTTTTTATTTCGTTCTGTTTCAATAATAATTGAACGCGAAATGTCCGCTAAAAAACTTATGGCTCAATGTTCTCACCGGAGCCGCGAAACACACTGAACAAGTTTTGAAAATGTTTCACTTATTCGATCCGTACACACACGCACAGAGTCTCACCGGATTAGATCTTGCTACATTCGACTACCAGCTAAACAAAGTTGAGCAAGAAGAAAAAAAAACGAGTATCAGCTGGTGACCCAATGTAAACTTTTTCGGTTTTGTTGGCTGCTAGCATTGCAGGATTACAACAATATCGAATTGTGTAAATATTTCAACAGTTGCAATATTAAATTACAAAGTTTGTGCATTCGTGTATTTGAAATAATCTCTCAAACGGTCATTAAAATTTTGACTCTTTATCAAGGTTTCGGCTAAATTTAAACTGGCACCGTTCAAATAATGTTTTGGTAATTCTAATTATAATTTATGTCAAAGTTCATTCTCAATGATTTCTGGTTTTGCAAAACTGTCTCGTAAATAGTCGTGGAAAATATCTAGAGTTTCTCGAAAGAAAAACGTTAATTAGGTCAGCCACAAAACAGAATAAACATGGGAGTTTTTTCATTAAAAATTATTTCAAACATATCTATGGCGCTTTGTAGATTTATTTTCATTAGAATTTATGCCAGAAAAAAATCATGTTATTTATACGTTGATCGATTTAAAAGCTTTGTAACGAATTATTAGGCTCATTAATTAAACGCTGGTGTAGCGTTGACGCCAATGTTTACCAAACGTTTCCCCTGTTTCGGTACTACCAACAATAAAGATATTAATATACAGGCCTGATTCGATATACCGCCCTTTTCGTAATTCTAGAGAATCGAAATCTCACAATAAAGAAAAAAGTCCCAAAAATTGATCTTACGCCTTTCCAGATATAAGGAGGATCCAAAACCTTACGAATTTGTAATTAATCAGAAAATGTGGAAAATTCTCTGAAAATTGCTCCTTACAGAAACTCCAAGGATTGGCCATCAGTAAAATTGTCAAAAATTGACCAAAACCGTTGTGCAAAGCCTGACGAGTGAGTGTTTTTAAACTTAAATTATTCCCAAAATTTTTCTTAGATCCCAAAGTTTGCTACCCTTTGAATTGTGTCATCCTAGGACCAGCCCACATTTAGCTAAGCCTAAATCCACCCCTGAAGAAAAGTGGTGTCCAATATCCGCCGTATTAGAGGCAAATTTGCAGTATTTTCAAAAAATAATAGACTCAAATTTAAAAGGAGCTTTCAGTGATTCAAAATTCAATTAGTAGTTGCATAGTCTTCGATGCCAGCCTGCAGCTAATCAATAAAGCTTTCCTGCATTCTTGATTACTCGTTAGATAGTTTCTGTCTCGTTTTGACACAGGAAAAGTAATTATTGGTTTTGCATTGACAGGCTTGGCCTTAATTTCTGACTTGCACAGTTAAGTTTTGGCCTTATTAGTAAAAGTTTTGCACTCGTGCAGCCTTTTGTTTGTATATTTAGTGATATTTACAAGTAAATTTCAATTATGCAAACAATCTAAATAAAGCAAGATTGAAATAAAAAATAAACGCAGTTGTTCCTAACTTATAATCGGTATGTATCCCTTAAGAACTTTTTGTAGTAATTGAGTCTCTAAATATTGAAAAAAATACTCCTACAATCTTGATATTTTAGGTTTTCTGTTTTACATATTGGCAAATTATTTTAAATGTAAAGACGTACTGAAATTGTCGAGGTCTTATACAGCAGTTTTCTGTTGTTTTCAATATTCGTGGCTTGCACAGTTAAGTTTTGGTCCCTCTGCCTTACATAAAATGCACTTCTTGCAAAACACAAATCAAGACGGATTTTGCTCATAAATATCGCGTATCCGTACATAACTCTCTCCAGTTGTTTAACCAAACAAAAAGTTATTTGTTTAACTAAGAATTTTAGCTCCAAAAAGTGCCTTATGTGTTGAACGCAATTAGAAGAATGAGGTTGTTGTCCGTGAACAAGAGGTTAGATAGAAGTGATAACTGAACAATTTTCCTGATCTCTTCCAGAAAGAATGCGGCACAAAACCCCTCTTGAAAATCGATCCGAAATTAGGCTTTAAAATCGCCAAATATGATTTACCTCTGGTAAAACGAAATCTCTACGCGCTAATAATGCCGCCAGGTAGGCCTACGCTTGTATGACTTAATAGTACAACTATTCTATTCTATTATTCCAAGCGACAAAGCCATTTGGCCAAACTTCATAAGCATAGACATGCTAATTTGCACTGTTGAAAATCTTAATGTGGCAATTCCAAAACGAATGAAGCTCTGTCGCCCGACATAATAGTTTTCAAACAGATGAGACATCCTAGTCTAACAGAGCTACTCGACTTTGCCAGATAACTGTGCAGTTCCAATAATGCATTTCGTCAATTACTTTCAAGCCGCAAATAGTAAATGTTGCGCCGTAAGGCGGTTTTGCTAATTTATTCCTCCTACATTTCCTCCTGTTTATGACATAGAATTTGGCACTGAAGTATAGTTTAAGGCAAAACCGTTAATGCATCGATATGAGCGTTAACACAAATAGTGTGTTCCTTCGATTAGTTTTCACAATTGTTAAATATAGCTAACCCCATTCTTCTCGATATGATTGCATTATCCGAATAAAATCCTTGGTTTGAATCTATAAAAAATTCTATAATCATAAGCAGATAATTAGTAGTCATGCGAAATTAATTGGTTAAATAAATAAATAAACAAATAAATAAATTGCATATATTCGAATAAAATTATATATATATAAAAAATCTATATATGCGACAAATAAAAACAAATCAACACCAAATTATATATACATGACTATTGCGAAAATTGGCAAGAATTTATTAGAAATGAAAATCAGTTTATCCACATTTTAGCAATTTTAATTAAATTAATATCATTATATAACTATCAGCATGTGTGCAGTGTACTTTCTATGACATAAAAATTAAAATATGTTAGTTGAATGACTAATTAATGTTTCATATAATTAGCTGCGCCTTGTTGCTATAAATCATTAAATAAAATAAACAATAATATAAAACAAACAAACAAATAAACAAAATCAAAAATAAGCTCAACACAAGCAGTTATTTATTTAAAAAAAAACATCTCAACAACATGTAACCCTTTACTGTGCAGTCCAAAAAACAAAATCAAATAAACCCTCGTATAGCCTGTTTGGCAGCATAAACTTTCCAACAGTCTTCATCAAACCCACTCACCTCCTTCATCCGTCTTAACAGATCCTCACCATCATCATCACCATCACGTTGTATTTCGACAGGTATAACAGTCTCTTGACCATGTTCATCGGTGACTTTTATCATTTCCTCACGGCGTACAGCACCTTCCGCCTTCTTATCGCGTACAGTTTCCGATGTTAGAACAAACGATTGTACACCTAATGTGTGTGAATGTTGGACTTTTAAATGTGTAGTTTCAATCACTTCATGTACGATTTTTCCTGGCGGTACATCCGGTGATGGTTTCAAAACGGTTTTGGCCGGTGGTAATTCAGGTAAACCAACACCCAATACCATTTTCTCTTTAACTACATCTTCTGTTATATTATCTTTATCATATTCCCACCATGGTGCATAATGATTCTCACATTCGGATGCTGTATTGTAGGAGGATGAACGTGAGTGTTGTAATGTGCTCTCGGATGCTGTTACGAATTCTTCGTCAGAACGTAAATCATCTGGTCGTGTTGTTTTGATCTAAATTTGATAAAATTAGAAAATTTCTATAAACTGGATCATTATTTAATCGTATGTTAATTTGTTGCAATTTTTATTATTACAATTATTAAGGAAATTTAGTGTAAAAAGAAATAGCCTTTCACATTAGATTTAGATAAATACAGACCGAATTCAATAGAAATTGTAGTAGTGCGAAATACTCTATCAATACAACTACAAGAAGTTAAAATGAAGAGTGTTTTAGTAAGTTTCCAATAATTCTACTTGAAGAAGTTGATAATTCAATTTTTCTCCAAGTTTTTTAGTTTTGTGGCTGTAATAATTGTAGCAGTATCGGCTCAATATCATGGATTAGATGATAAATATCAACGTCTCGAAGAATTTATTGATTATCGGGTAAAATTGTTGAGTTTTGTAAAAATTGCTCTATTCTGTTTGATTCCAAATAGGCGAAACCGAACTATCGATACGATTATGGAGTGAATGATCCACACACTCACGACATTAAAAGTCACTGGGAGAAACGAGATGATAAAGAAACAAAGGGTGTTTACACCATCTTACAACCGGATGGTAGGAAGCGTATCGTGGAATATATAGCCGATAAAAATGGTGTTAATTATAAAGTGAGATATGAAGGGGGTAGTAAATATGGAGGTATAGGTGCTGTAAGTAATGCATACGGATATTAAAAGCACGCTCAGTATTGACACTATTTTTATCCACCAGTAAACCTGTATCGCATACCTGTATTATCATATTTGTTATTTTGTTCGCAATAAAACAAGTTAACTAATTTAGAAATTGTTGGATTTATTCTGCAGTGATTGGGTAACGGGTTGTTTTTGTCCAGTAATGCAGTGTTACTCAATCGGAGCCCACAGAGAAATCTATTAACCATTAATAAACTTCTAAGATTTTCTTTTATAGATTTGATCGAAGCGTAAAAAATAATTGATTATACAGGGCGCGGCACGGAACTATTCACTCATAGAAAGCAGGGGCATCTGGTATGTGACGTTGCATTCCTTGCCTCATAGTATTTAGCTGTGAAAATCTTCGAGATTGTCACGAGAAAACGCTGCACGGCCCCAAGATTGCTATTTAAAGGACGATGGAAAAATTCGGTGTTATTGGTCCCTCTTTTTTTGGGGCAAAATGAACTTACCCTCACTTTAACAAGTGGGCATTACGTTCACGCACAGAACACATTTTTTCATCCCTAAATTACACACCCCCAGAGCAACAATAACCGTATCCTAATCATTCCTTTTCGCGTTACGTGTTATGTAGCGCTCGAAGCGCATATTTGTCCAGATTTTTTTTCTACGAGGGTATCTCAATTGATGCGTTTAAAAGGACAAGCTCTGTCGAGCGATTGAGTTGATAGAGGTAATCATCGAGCAAATCACTCAAATCTATAGATGCCTAGTGGAAACAAATCTTCTACAACGTGTTCAACAATGTTATCACATGCCAGATTTAATTTTCCGAATAAATTACTTTTACAGACAAATCTAAAAATTTTATAATTATTTCAAAACCACTTGGTTCCAGTGCCTCACCCAGTATGTATTGTAGCAGTCGCCTCTATTCGCGATACATCACCGATTGGGAAACTCGGTAATGATGCATAAGCAAAGCGAATGAAAAGATTATCAAGCAAAAAGATAACTCAAAAAGTTTCAATTTTTACAAAACTCTTGCCGAACCCCGGATATAAAATAACGTAGGCGCATCGTAAACAGCTAGTTAAATATTCTTCAATTGTTGAAAATAAAAGGTTTTAGTAGCACCAAGCTGTTAATGTTACTAAACAAATAACAAATAAGCTATTTGAAACGTGTTCTAAGAGAACAAAATAGCAATTATTTAGGCGTCATCCTTGAGCTATAAACCCTATCTTTCCTGTGTTAGTAAAACACAATTTCGTTTAAACTTACTTCCGGATTTGCAGGATTTTCCATACTCCGCCGTACCGAAACGACAGTATCCGGTTCCGATGAAGTTGTAATCGATGTCGATGTGGCCGATGATGATGTCAATATTGAACAGTCCTGTTGGGCACTGTGTAAAGCCTGATCTAATTCTTCAGCTAATTCAGTAACTTCAGTTAATCGTTCTGATATTGCTTCGATTGCAATCTCGTTATCACCAATTATTGTTTCTTCAATATCGATTTCTGAAGAATCGATTGATGTATCCGATAATCTATCGAATAGAAGTAATAAAATAAATATGATTTGGAATGTTATTTTGGAGTTATTTTCAGTATTTCTAGTTATTCTTAGTTGTGCGCAAAGACTAAAATAACTTTAGTTGATGTTAAACTACTAAATACTAAAACAACTAAAATTTCAATATTTGTTGATGTTAGATTAGATGATTTAATAGATTAGTAAAATCTAAGCAGAATATTAGAATTGTGGGCGTTCTTACAAAACTGCTATTGAAAGACGAACCGAAATAAATAAATTTGTAAAAAAACTATAGACGTTTGCCAAATTTACGACACGAAAACTTGACGATTAACAGATGTATTTGCTTAAATAGTCAAAAGAAATAGTAGCGATTTCCATTAGATTGTCTCGAAAAACAAACTTGACCGCTACTGTTGTGACAAGGTGTGAATTGTTAGTCAAAGTTATTTTCAGGTATTAGAAAATTTCAGCGTTAAAACCGATTAGTTGTTAAATTTTCTCAATTCATTCAATTTCTTTTTTTTTGGTTTAATAATCTCTCACCCAAGGTAAAGATGTTGAACTCGGACCGGTCGGGCCGCCACTGTTACGTTTACCGGCCCCACTACTTAGACAGACAAATTTAGAAAACGAAATAAGTACATAGACATGGAAAAAGTCGACGTTTCTATGTATTTTTAATAGAAAACAAATCCAACGAATTATCAGATCGAAGATAATTGATAAATACCAAAAATAACCGCAGAACCTTTACGAATTCTTCCAACTTACATGTCGTTGAAATATAACGGTTCCTTCAATCGACTTCTCAATAATCGTCCTAATCGCACCATACGGCCAACTTCCACCATCAATTTCTCTCGTACACCAAAATAGTGTTTAACTCGCGCTCGTTTCTTCACTAAATCCATTAATGGTATTGTAGCGACAGCTTCACGTAGATCACGTAATTGATTGCAATGTTCTTCAACGGAACGATGAAAGACGGCACTAACTCTTAAACGTGTCATTTGTTCTTGGCTAACATGCAACAAACGTTGCCAAGCAAATTTCAACTTTCTACTTAAATTCTCATGATCTTCCAATGGTAATTTGCACGATTGTCGCAATTGAAAGGAGGCATGCAGCAGTTGACAACCATAATTGTAGGTATCCTAGAAGAACAGTCTGTAAATGGTGCCAATTTTAATGGCAAAATCAAACCTTTGCCGTTTCTTGGAAATTCTGATGTTCATCCTTTTGTGTTTGTATCTCGTACACCGTACAACCAACATGACCGTGGTCTTTCATTAAAACATGAAACAAATCATCCAACCACTCAATTGCTTGATTAACATCGCTTTCATAATTGTAAATATGACTGATTTGCTCCAATGTGATCTTTTGTAATTCAACACTATCAGTAAAGATATTCCGACGTGCTGTTGTTGCATCTAGAATATCTCGAACATTAACGATGTCTTCAGCATAATCTACATAAATTTCACGACCGAGTGCATCCTTAATTGGCATTGATAACATATCGGAGAGCTTCTCACCTTCCTTGACCAGTTCCTTTTCAACACCATCTATAATTTAACGCTATTAAATAATCGTAATTGATTTTGTTTTGTAAAGAACTCAAATCACCTAGACTAGCCTGGCTCTCTTGTAATTGTTTCAATTTAAATTCAGCCGCAGAGAAATCATCGGTCTTATTCCCCATCACTAAACAATCGAACACTTCACCGGTCCGATCGAAATATTCAGCAACTAATCGAAAGAATCTTAACGATGTTATCAGGATATTGCGCCGTTTTTCTAAGCGCAACGCAAAACTTCTCGCTACAAAATCCATGAAGTCTTTCTGCGACATCAGATCTTTGTATTGGACGGTTGATGCGTCATTTTTCGGGAAATTATTGATTTTATAAATGAGCTCAGCATAGGCTCCGTACGTATCCCAGCATTGTAGTTCGATAGCTTCATGTTCACGTCGCAGTTCTTCAGCTGAAACCACATCGTATCCAACCTTAAAATCGATTTATTATAAATAAATGAATTGGAAAAAATTTGTAATAGTGAAATACTTTCTGTTTAGAATTGAGCAAATTTTCAGCAGGTCCCAATATCCAATTGGTCACTTTAACAACACCCTCTTCGAGAAGGCATAAATCTTTGGTATCAATCAGCATTTTATGTAATTTCAACCATTCCTCTTCGATTTGTTGTTGTTTATTTTTGATATTATTCAAAATTTTATCGATTTGTGCTATCGTATCGAGCAACTCTTGTGGTGTTGACATTGATTCCGATTCAGATGCAAATTTACGCGTTCTATTATCGTATTCGATTGTTTGTAAAAGTTGTTGGCCTGCAATTGAATTGTCACAAAATGTTGCTAAATAGTCTTTTATGTTGTTATATAACAAAAAAAAACAGGAATTCCAATAAATACCGTTATTGAACTAATGAGTTTGGTTTATGTTACTTTACAATTGAATAAATAAAGGTCATTTATTAGCGGAAGGAATTACACTCAAACAAACTTGACTTGGCCGATTTAACGATAAACATACAAATTATCAATTTGGATAAAATAAAGTAGAAATGCCCTAATTTTCGGATGATCAAGTTGATTCCACTTGGCCCAGTAACAATCATTATCAGGAACGTGTAAATTAAATAACTTTGTATGCCATCGTTTTCGAAAAAGTTGTTTAACCACTTTGTTGATCAATTCAACTTTGCTATATAATTCGGTCACGATAATAGTAAGGTTTCATATTATCTGCAAATGCGGCACCGATTCTTGATATTTTTACAGTTAACAAGCAACAAGTGGACGGCGAAAGGAGCAGGTGGCGGTAATAATTTGAAGGCTTAACATGCTTAGTTTACGCGGAAATCCAACCATTATGTGTAGGAAATGATAGAAAAAGTCACAAGGCAAAAAAAAGAAAAATTAAAGCTTTTAAGCAAAAATAGTTACATCTAGGATAGTCCAGGCGCTGGAGGTACTTGAGTACGCATGAAAGGGGTGCGCAATTTTCTTGAAAATATGTTTCATTGACCCTTATTTTTTTATTTATTGTTATAAACAATAATACGAATTTCGCTTGGCATCAAACACTTTTTCATCAATTAAGGGTCAATGAAACATATTTTCAAAAAAAAATTGCCTACTCAACTACCTCCATCGCCTGGACTAGGAGAAACTGTGAAAAGTGGCACTACAAAATACTGCGCCAGTGTAACGTAAAAAATGAGACGAGTTAGGATTAATAAATCCAAAGGCCTAAAGATTGAGATTGGAAAAAAAACTCTTTTGATTAACATTTTAGCAAACACTGTTGGATATCGTGCGTGGTTTGTTCTGTAAAATCTCGTAAGAGCAAATAGCAAATTGTTACTCCCACTTGAACGCTGCTCTTGAAGTATCGCTTTCACCGTCTCTAATTACTTTGCTAATTAATTAATTAAACTAATAAATATCGCCTTTGATGTATGGACTGGTTCGCTTGTCGTTTGCTATAAACTAAAGTGGGCCAAGTCGAGTGCGATTGATTGTAATGGTTCTGACCCAATGATCAATATTTCGGTATTTCCTTTGCGATAATTGCGACCGGAACGAAATCGACTCACCTGCTTCCGTTACATTGAAAACAAGCATCCTTGTTGCTTCCGCCATCTCAGCACTATGTTTAAGTGATTCACTGATTTCAAAAGCTTTAAGATTCTTACATCCGGCTAGATATTGTTCAAGCTCATTTAAATCTTTGATTATATTGTCGGCATCATTATAAAATTGTTCAACTCTCTATAAAAAATTATCATAAGAAATTAATAGTAATAATAAGACGCATTATTTTAAACGTTTTATAATAAAATTTCAAAGCAACTTTCTCGGCAAACAGTGAGAAGGAGCGTCTTATTTTTAAAGGTCATCCGATCCTACACACAGATTAATGACATCGTGAAATGTAAATGATACTTTGTGATTTGTGGGGTGAAACTGCAATTTATATCAACTTACTCGTTGACTTATTGATTTGTTTTTTAATTTCACTTTGAAAAATTATTAAGGAATTTAATTGGAATACCTTTCTATTTTCAATCCACTTGTCATGATTGTAAATGAAATTGCCACCAAGTTCAAGAGGAAGTTGCGACTGGTCCACGTACTTGTTCAGGCGGCATCTTGGCAAGAAAATAACCTGCACTCAAGTAATCTTTTAACAAAATATCCTCAAATAACTGTTCGGTTACGAAAGAAAATACCATTCAATTTTTTTTTTGGTAATAATTTGTCAAAATAATTTGTGGTTTGTTCATAATGATGATTCTGTTAAGGAATTCAGGATTACATCACTGGGCAATCGATCATCAACGAACTTGTAGCAGTACATAAACACATTAAAGGAGAAGGATTACAGTTAGATAACTAGCGTTATCTTTAATGATAACAAGACTTGTCTATTTGGAATGTATGGGAATGAAAATTAAGAATAATAAAATACCTGGCCTTCCGTTTGTGTGCAATTTTCAACACGTTGTTTATCCCAGAACGTATCGGGACGCAAGACTAGAATCTGTACCAATTCATCTTGTTGGAAAATATTGGAAACTTGTTTAATACAGGAACGGGCCACTTTCCATGGACTTTTACGTGCATCTATGATTATTGTAAGGCCTCTATTTCGAGTATTACTGCTACAATATGTTTAAAATATGTTTGACTAGTTGTTTTTTTTTAAAACAATAACATACCTAAATATCGAAAGAATGTATTGAAGAGGTGGAGTAATATCTAGAGATAAACTATCGGAAGGTATATTGACTAAGAAAATGGGACGGCCTTCATTATCATGCCCCCCTGGTAGGGTTACTGTTTGTCCTTTCAGACATGATATATCCGGCCGCTGTTCCATGACCTGAAAATTTTAAGGGCTTATATCAGGGACGAACTGGCAATTGCAAGGTCTATCTTAAAAATAGACTCCCAAGAAACCAAATTTCTACAAATCCGCCCCTGGCTATCTTCGTAACTATGTTATCATAAGGATTGTATATTATTGCGTGTATTAAAACTGTTCGTGTTTTTTTTTTATAAAATTGAGAAATAAATAATTACTTACCAGCAGCTGTCATCGATAATTTTGTGAAAGAAACAACTTTTTTAATCACATCTTGACCGCAATAATTGTTACGACGACTGCATGTTACCAGACCGCGACTCCGTTGAGGACTGTTGAGTCCATCTACGGTCCAGCCTAAGAATGGCTATTACACACAGGCACGAAAAAATTCGAAACGAAGTGTCACAGTGCTGATACATGCAGGAGAAACACAACAAACACCAAACTCATATAAACATATATTAAAAGCGGTGTGTGCTGTTTATTGTTAGTGGTATAGAAGCTGCGCCTGTGTATTTAACTTTCATGGGCCTGGCGAATGCCTCAAGTCTGCCCATATGGACCAACCCACATTCACTATTTACTTGAAAATCGATACGATAATGAAATAATTAACAATCATCAAAGATATAAATTTTCATGTAATTTAGATAAAACAGAATCCTGAAAGTACACCAGTCTTGTCGATTTCTTTTGCGACCGTATTCTTGATACTTTCTTTTAATTGAAAAATCGGCAAAAACACGCTATTTGTAGAAGAAATTTCGTTTTAGGCCAGCTATAGCGTTCGTGGTGGCCGACATTGAGCGGCCCCACCAGAAGGTCCAATAGTTGCCGGCAGCATTCCAACGGTACTTCGGCACCAATCACTGGCCATATATTCATACACAGCATACATACCTGTACAGATTGCAAGAGATTATCAATGATTTGCTGCAATTGATGTTGGCTTTCAAAATAATAAATTGTGGCACACATTCGCATTGTTATCATATACGAAAAAATTTATAAATGTCCCTGTTAAAGTGTTCAACAATTGATTTGTTTGTATGGAAAATAAGTTATGGATTGATTTGAAAAAAAAAACTATACGATTTCGGACAAATTGGTCAAAAGAGTTCGTTGACATTCTTATTTCGTTGAATCACCTATTCTCTTCATTAATTCAACTTAACAAAAATGTCCATAATTAAATAAGAATTTTTGGAAAAAAATGTTCATATTTTGACTCGTTTTCATACGTACACGTCTCTGCATTTTTAATCAGTTTGGTGTCATTTAAATAATTTAAAAATATTACATCATCGAATGGACGCCTAATTTGATGGTTTTGCAAATTTTTCGGGCGAAATGATTCATTCTTCAACATCCGGCTCATATATGAATAGAAACAGCAGGAATTTTATTCTTTACAACAAAATAGAAGTTCGAAGGTAGTTTTTAGGAGTACTAAAAAAACACGTAGTCGAGTCAAATCACACAATATCACCTCTTGGTGGATAAGACGAATCAGAAGATCTCAAGAGATAAAATTTGAGCCGCTGCAACTTGGCCAAAACTAAAAAATTAACTTTTAGTAAAAATAAACTTAACTTTTATGGAGCAGATGTGTGCTTCAGATCGCAAAAGGATTAAAAGCCAGCCTGCATTTCTGGAGCTCTAATTGCTTTCAAAGTTAACGATGTCCTAATAGGGCCGGCCCAAGCCTCCTGGCGCTCCAGGCAAACTTAATTTCGGCGTCTCTCGCCGGAAAGATAATAAAATAAGCGAATAATTATCCACCAGATTGTCCTAGAATTTTTTCTTTTTGAATTTACAATATTTTAACAAAGCGCTACACATGAAATTCCTGCTAGAGACAGCTGCCTGCTTTACTTTGGCCTCAGGCCAGCCCTGTTCAAGTTTTTATCTAAAAGCAATGACCATTGGCGTTATGTCTGCTGGTATTTTAAAAATTAAAATAATCGCAATAATTCTTTGTCGAATTTTAGAAAGCCGGAATCAAAAATCGAAAATTGTTATAAAAGATTTCGTACTTGAACAATTCGCAACAATTAAACGATCGACATTTTCGTATGATGCACCGTTGAGAAGAAAAGAAGCAGACTTACGGTTTGGTTTCAGTTGATAACTGCACAACTGTAACAAAAATAGAAAGAAAAACTAATAGAATTATGAAGAAAATAGTATACTAAAAAACAAGTGTCAGAAGTCGACAATTATTGCACGAGTCCAAGTTTGCAATATACGACTTCTGACACGAGTTTTTTATACTATTTTTTCTATTTTGTGCCCTTTTTTACAAAAAAAAATTGCGAGTTTTGAAATTTAGGGAAATTGGTGGGAGTTGGTGTTACTGATATAACAATTGAACATTCAGCCGAGAAACTTTTCAATTGTTTTATTTTTCACTCTTAGTCAATTGTTTGTTTTCGCCATATTGCCTTTTAGCAATGAGTGAAGAATTTTCATATACTCCACCTGAAATAAGGGAAATTGATGAAAATGCAGGAAGCAATTTACTATCCGATAAATCCAAAGATCAGTACGAAAAATGATTTTTATTTTTGTTTTGTTTTTATGATTTTTGACACTTGTCAAAAGTAATGAAAACGTTACCAACATTAAGGAAAAAAAATTTACTACATTTTCCATTTTTATACAGTGTATCGAAATGAACTCATTACGAAATACTAGCAAGTTTAAAATAGCGCTATTATTGACGCAAAATAGAAAAACATAATTATTTGATGTTTTTATGCTAAAGGCACTGGCACTTACACTAACCCTAGCACAAAATATCGTTAATTATCAATTAACAGGAAAATTCACAATTTTTTCAAAAAATATTAATGTTGTTGGCGTATTACAAAATCCGTCATCTAGAAAATGACTAGGCAGATCCTAAAACGGTGATTATTTTGAAGTCTTTTATTGCCTGAAATGTTCAGGTATTTTACAACCCAGGACCTGACTTGATAAAGATCTAACCTGAGCTTAACAGTATGACAGACGGGGAAAGCGAAAACAGTAAGGAGCTACAAAATCAACCCCTCTTAAAACGATAAGATTTTTGCAGGTTTCTAGATGACAGATTTTACAATACGCCGACGGCATTGACACTTCGAAGACTGGAATACAATTGAACAAGAACGAACAAATCTAAAAATGGTGTTAAGTAAGTGTTCGGTTCTTATCAAAAATTAATCTAATCTTCACAGTAACAAAAAAGGGTGGAAAAATATTAAAAATGTCTTTTGGAAGTGAAAATACGGCAACCCAAATGAAAATTATATTACAGATGAAAGGATACGGCTATGGAAGCAATTGTAAACTTCAAAAAATACCTTGAGTGATTTGGGAAAATTCCACGTCCTAGACAGAATTCAATTGCTTAATAAAATTTTAACTGGGAGAATTTTCTAGAAAACGAATCTATTTTACGATCTACGAGGTCTGAGGACCTGCCATAGAATCGATCAATTGCTTATCCCATAATTTGAAACTTTTTCACCTTCAACCACTAAATAACTTCTCTAGAAATTTTCCAAACTGTGTTTAGCAGAGATTCCAAAGAATTCTAAAGTACTACCCCAATCCCATGTTAAGCAAATTTACCGGAGTGAAGACTGTTCTCGTTTTTTTTTAATTAACAATGCTTAACAAAATGCTGCACATAAAGTCCAGCACAGGACGCACTACAAACTGGCGCCCCTAAAATTATGCCCCTAAAATGCTGCCTGTTTTGCTGTAGTAGTCTCAGGCCAGCCCTGTATGTACAGTTTATTATTCGGAAATGGAAACTTTATTTAAACATTTAACAAATAAACTTAAGAAACAACGATTACAAGAACAAATAAGGAACTTCTTACAAAAAGTTGAATCGCTTAATTATCAGTACTCTTAGGTAATACTGAATGAATCAAATTCAAAATACTCTTAACCGGCAACTTTAAAGCTTCCAATTTATCAATAATAGCTTTCATTTCCGTAGTCTCCAAAGCACGTTTCATCAACTTCAAACCTTTCTCATTTGTTATTTTCTCCATATAAGATTTCAACACGGTATCATGTGATATTTTTTGGAAAGCTTGCATGAAGTGTCCACTAAAATCCTTAATTAAATCCGTTACGAAAGGATCGAGATTCGCTTCAGCCACATCAACATTAATTGACGAAGTATCCGTTGAATTGAAACACTTTTCAATACGTTGGATAAAGTAATCAATATCGAGACCAGCATCACGAACATGTTCTTTATAATTTTGCCAATCCGATGATTGACGTAGATCGGAGATCATCTGTTGCCATTCGGGCGACTTAAAGTATTTTACAGCAGCTTTAAAGCCATTATCATCGATCAAATGACGCTTTATCAGTTCGGATAGGTCCTTAATTGGGAACAAGGTGGAGAGATGATCGACCGGAAAAGTGGTGGGCGCCGATAAGACTGCATAGCCGCACACGCAAATTATCAACAATTTGAACTGTGAAATAAAAGGATAATTGTATAAAATATCAACAATTAAGATACAAAATATTACCATTTTTAAGGATGAAATTCTATAACGCTCCCGCTTTGTTCACCACTTTTTTTTTACAATTTGTTGATTTGTTGTCATGTAAACAATTCGTAAGCATGCTGGATTTTCTCGTTGTTGTTTTCGTATTTTATCTGGACGCGGTTGATTTGAAAATTTTCTATTTTGAATGTTGGTAAGTCTCGTCTAAATTTATAACATGCTGGCACAGAAACGTAATAATGTCGGTCTGGATGTGATAGTGTACTATGGGGAATACGCACGTAAAACCCCATCCACGAACGAAAAATAAAAAACAAGTACATTGGAAAGCTGCAGGTACTTAGATTTATTTATTTCCCTAATAAACCCCTAGAGAATCGGAGCTAACTTAACAAATTGTTCGTAAAAAAAATTACATTCGATTTATTCAGAATTTTATTTCTGGTATAATCTGTTTTGGAATCTATGCATGTGCGTGTGTGTATTTTTATCACAACTAATACAGTAAAATCTTGATATTCATGTCAGAGAAGGTTGATGGACTGTGAAAACAGTACTTTAATTAAACATTAAAGGGTGAAACGTATTTTTGTGGGCGATCACAGGTCTTTAAAAATCTTATAAATAGAAAACCTACAATTGTTTATATTGTTATTGTTTGTGTTTTGGACTTTTAATTGTTCCTCTATGTAATAATCTTTTATGATTCCTATTTTCAAATGGTGTTAATAACGGATTCAGTCCTACTGTTAAAAATTTTAAACAAAGTTATTTTCATGCCAGACTGAAGGATGCCAACTGCCAGCAACCAACAATAATTCGTAATTTTTTTCGTTTGAAATATTTTTTATCAATTTCAGACCGTCCACAACCGCCAGGTAAACCGTTTTTAGCGTCCGATAATGAATTGACGCCCGATTTAGTAACAATCCGTTGGGCAAAACCGCTTCGTGATGGCGGTTCACCGATTACTGGTTATTTGGTGGAACATCGTCGTACTGGTTCGCCGCACTGGGTGCGTGCCTCACCATTTCTTACACAAACCCCCGAATTGTCATTGAGTGGCTTGGAACCAGGTTGGCGTTATCAGTTTCGTGTGAGTGCCGAAAATGCTGTCGGCCTATCAAATCCGAGTGAGATCTCGGAACCATTGACAGTAACATTACAAAAGTACGCAATTACAGCACCGAAATTCACAGAAGAGTTACACGATACTGTTGTGTTAGAGAATGAAAAAGTCGAATTTATTGTGCATTATTTAGGCCAACCGACGCCGAAAATTTGTTGGTTTAAAGATGGTTTTGAGATATTCAGTTCCAGACGGACACGAATTCTAACCGAACCTGATAGAAGTATTTTAACGATACATCAAAGTGCTTTATCAGATGAGGGTGAGATTAAATGTACAGCAACAAATAAGGCTGGACATGCTTCTACAAAAGCACGATTAACATTGGAAGCACCGCCCAGTATACGATTACCGCGACAATATGAAGACGGTTTACTATTCGAAATTGGCGAAGTGATACGGCTGAAAGTTTCAGTCGTTGGACGTCCGACTCCATTAATCTTTTGGACGCATAATGGAGAATCAATACAAAATAACGATCGATATGAAGTCGAATATATTGATAGATGTTCAATTTTGAAAATTGCCGATGCACGCCGCTCAGATCGTGGCGAATATCAAATTAAAGCCGTTAATAAGATCGGTGAAGATATTGTATCGTTTCTAGTAACAATTACTGATAAACCATCACCGCCGGGTAAAGCTCGTGTCGTTATGACACTAGGTCGATCCGTTACGCTTTCTTGGAGCACTCCAGAAGATGATGGTGGCTGTAAAATCGGCAATTATATTGTCGAATATTACAGATTAGGTTGGAATGTTTGGTTGAAAGCTGCCACTAGTCGACAATTAACCACAATACTTGGTGATTTAATTGAGGGCAGTGAATATAAATTCCGTGTTAAAGCCGAAAGTCCGTACGGTGTTAGCGAGCCAAGTGAAGAGTCTGAGGTTGTTTTTATACCTGATCACAAACGAGGCATCACAACACCACAAATACGCAGCAGGAGTCAACCGAAAGATATAATCGATGAAATTACTAGTACACCAGTTGCAATGGCGCGTCGAAAAGCCAAAGGTCAGCCGAGATCGCATTCAACCACAAAAGCCGAAATCACGTATCAACCGACGTTTGAAGAGATCGAGCCTCCGAAACGACCAGAACGGACTAAGATCAAAAGTCCACCAAAAACACCAGAAATATCACCGCAAACGATACGGAAACCAGTCAATCTGATGACCGAGACGATAATGGATCGAGCTTCAATTGTTAGAGAATTAGCGTATGGGAGTCCTGAGATAAAAGTGAGAAAAACTGAATTAGACTTGCCGAAAAATCATATTTCATCAAGTAGTTCGGAGCGATCGTACACTTCAAGTCCGATGCTGAAGGAGCCACCAAACGTACAAATTCCAGAAATTAAGAGCCCCAGTGATGATGCGCAGAAAAATAAAATCGATCAAAAAAGTCAAACTCCCAGTCCAAAGGACAAAAGGCAGTTATTGAGAGAAAATTCAGATAATTTCGGAGAAAGTTCAGAATTCATGTTGGTATTATATCCAGACGGCAATGAAAAAGGTAAGAAATTTGTTTGCAATACTGAATTCTTTGAATTGTTAACTCGTAGCACGACGGCGAAGATCTTCCGATTTCGGATTAAGTTTTGATGATGAAGCAATACCACCACCAATGTCTCTATCGGCACCTGAGCTTGGAATTGAGCCGCCAACTTTTGAACATTTACGACAAGCATCAAGTTCTACGGAACTTCTACACGAACGAGTCATGATGCGACTCAATGCAGCAGCAGCAGCTGAACAATCCAGCAAAGATGTCCATCATCTTGAAATACCAAAAATTCAAATCAATTCTAAAGACAATCAAGATATTGTTGGTTTGGAACGACGACATTCCAGTCGACGATTATCGGCTGGTGCTGTCGCTCAAAAACGGGCGTTATGGGCACAAAGACGGTTCAGTTTGAGGAATTCGAAAGAATCCAGTGATTTGCCCGAGAACTTGTTGCAAAATTCTGCAAATAATTCGGCAAAACAACCAATAACCAAACAACGATCAGAGTCTGAAGAAAGAGAAGAACAACAATTCCAGCAAATTCGTAATAAAATGATGTTGCAACAACAATCGAGTACAGAGAAACGTAGCATTGAAGTGGTAGATGAAGAAAAATGGTTGGAAGATTATGAAGAGAGCGTAAGTGAAGAAGAATCGTCTGAAGATGAGCGATCGATCGAACCCGAGCCTAGAAGACGAATCTATAGCGATGAGGAAGAAGAAGAAATCTACCATCCAGGCCTAATGACAACTAAGAAACCAATTAGTGATGAACCATTTGAGATTCTAACTAAGCGAAATAAATTACCAGATCCTAATTTTATTCCAAAACCGATATTGAAGAGGAATGAAGGAATCGTTCAAGAGCCAGCACCAGCTAAAATCGATAGAAATACCCCACCTAAAACAAAAGTTCGGTCACACTCTCCAATGCCAAGTTTTGGACAGAACATTTCCGGTAGACAACGATCATCATCCTTAGCTGATCCGGTAATGAATCTACCATCAATCGGTGGTGGTAATTATCAAGGCCGACAACGATCGTCTTCTCTGATATCAGAAACAGGAAGCAGTAATCGATCGGAACAAGATTTATCAAACATTCTACCATCGACGATGAATATTGTAGCTCCAGGTAAAAATATATCAGCTGTAGCTCAATTGACTGGATTAACAGCTGCCAGTATTGTCATCTCTGAAAGTATTCTCAAAACCAAAGATGATGAAGAATCAAAAGTTGTCGCCGATCATTATGGAGATATTGTACGAACTTTTAGTCAAAAACGAAAGAAAAGCATTCCAAATAACGAGAGGAACTTAACTCAAAGTAATGTTATACAAAATAATAAAAAAGATGTTCAAAAACCACCGATAGCCGATCATAAACCATCAACGTCTCAGGAATCCCTGAAAATCGATGATTGGGGTCGAAATTACGGTATTCAACCGCCTGAAGCGCGTAAAAGCAGTCTAACGATAGAACAAAAAGACGCAATTGAAGAAATAAAATGTCCAGCGCCCATTGAAAGAAGTAACTCTCCTGTCAAAACATTAAATCTCCAAACTACTGTAAAGAAAGAACGTTCCCCATCACCGATACGCCAGAAACGTTCCCCAACGCCGCAACGGGGCCGTAGCAATCAAAAATACCAAAGAAAATCATCGAAACGTTCAAAAACACCATCGAAATCACCGGCACGATTGGAGAATTGGAGTGATCGGCGACGACAATCGCCATCACCGATGAAACGAAATGTTGCGACCACCACAACAAGAGGCAGAAGTAAATCACCATCACCGATCCCATTAGTTAAACGTCGACCAATGTTGAAGGAGATAATGACACAAACATCAGTCGGATTGGAATTGAATGTTGGTTATTCGAATGATTCAAGAACAGCATCGCCAATCGAACGAACTAGACATGAAGAATTGATGGCAAAAGCTGAATTGAAAGTACGCGGTGTTGTTGATTATATTCTTGATTTGGCAATGTTTGTTGTTGCTTGTTGGTTATATTTGTTTAATAATGAATTATTAGCGATACCGGTTTTGATTATTATGGTTTATAGACAGTTGGCGGATCAAGTACGCAAACGAATACCGAAATGGATTACGAAACGGCTTTCAAAGAGAAACAAAAAGTAAAAAATAATTATTGTGAAATGCTTTACCGGTGATCCAAATTTTTGTGTGTACCTTCGTATTTTGCTCTTTTTCTGTTAAAATATAAATTTTAAGGATACAATGTTATACGAATTTGTTTTAATGAAGTCTATGATTTCGCAAATTTGCAAAAAAAAAGTTGTTCTGTTATCAGTAATTGTTGCAAAGTTTCATTGTATGTACATTTAATTAATTTGAATATATAACTTTTTATTGATTTTGCATTTTTTAATTGTTATAAAGTCTTGCATATCGTACCATCTATCTGCTAGAGTCTTAAGTTTAGGATCACTTTTAATAATGTTCTCAAACGGCGACAGGTTGCGTTTGTGTAACAATTTACAGGAATTTTCGAGCTAAAATTGGCGACAGTGGATCCATAAAATGCAATTCATTGCATAGAGATTGCTATAAAAAACTATGTACATAAAATTGTGCATTTAACAGATTGCATGCGCACAGCGTATTTTTACGTTTTTCGCAAACCGTCACTGAAGGTCAAAATAACGCAGAAAGCGAGCATGTTTCACGCGAGGGGCTATTTCTGAACAGTGCTGATGAAGACACAGATTGATAATCTTTCAGTCCTTGAAGATTTTTTGGGTGATCCATGGACAACTGATGTTCTTGAATTCACAGTTGATGTATAGAAATCGCTTAAGTCTTTTTGTAAATAGAAAACACTCTCTAGAACTGTTTGCAATTGCAATATAATTTTCTACAAATTGGGTAGATGCACTTATTGGTGTTGGTGTACAGACAATAGACTGTATTAGAAAAAGGGACTATTTTTTTTAAAGCACTAAAATATATTCTTATACAAAATTTAAAGCTCTACAAAAAAGCTCTCTTACAATTTTTTGATAGATTTAGTCCTTCAAATGTTATTCAAGATTAATGGTAAATTTTTAAATTTTTCCAGATTTTGACGCAACCATCAACTTTATGAGAAAATTTTATAGAACATTTTTGTAGAGCATTTTATTCTCGATAACTTATCTCTATAAAAGTTTTTGATATTTGTTACAGGTCGTAAGTTATTTGCAATAAACTGATTTTTTTGTATTTCGATAGTATTTTCGCATTGATAACTATTCAATACTGCGAGTGAAATAATTTACGACCTGTAAAAAATATCAAGAACTTTTATCAAGATAAGTTATAGAAAATAAAATCCTCTAAAAAATTGTTCTAGAAAATTTTCCTATAAAGTTGATGGTTCTGTCGAAGAACTAGAAAAATCTAAAAATTTACCATTAATCCATCTTTAACCTTGAATAACTTTTGGAGGACCAGATATATCAAAAAACTGTAAGAGACCCTTTTTGTAGACCATTCAATTTTTTATAAGAATATATTTTAGTTATTCTGAAATATTGTTCCCAACGTGAGCTATAAAATTCCAAAGTGCAAGAGAACTTTTTTCCCATGTTAATCAAATAGAAAATGGAAAATCTCGATGAGGCTGTTAATATTAAAATTAAGAGCTGATATTTTCACAGGCTTATTTTTTTCGACACCTTGAACAATATTTGCAAGGTGCTTTTTGAAAAAAAAAATGTCGATTTTTCTGGTACAGTCTAATAGACAACCAAATATACACTCATCAGAAAAATATTTAAGGGGCACAAAAGCTTGCAGCTTTTGTAACTCGCCTCGAGGCCACAGCAAAGCAAGGAATTGCTTGGAGCGGTGCAGTTTTAAAAAGCGACATTTTCTAATCCATCTGAGACTTTATTTTATGTGTAACATTATCAATTTTTTTAAAAAGCGCAGAAGAGTCTTAACTTTGGCGGGTAATTATTAACTTTTTTTTATTTCTTTTCGGGAGGAGTGCGCCTAAAATAAAAGTGCCTGGAGTGTCATGCTTATATCAATACAATTGTTACTATTGATACTGTCTTATTTTACGGAATCCATAATTTCAGTCAGTTTGAGATGTTTTAAGAAAACCTAAAAGAATGGACCGAAAAATCTAACGATCTAAATCGCAAGAATCGTTACAGCCTTTGAATTTTGGCCTGCGATACATGAAGAGTATCAAAAATTGTTTTACAAAACTTTATTCACAACCGAAAAGTCCGTCAAAAATAAAAACCACAAATTTAGACTTCGGATCCTTTTTCACTTCCTTCCTAATTGAGTGATTAACAGTAGCGTTTTTGCCCCTTTGTCCTCCGATTATCGATAGAGAGTTTTATCGAACTTTACATTTGTAACAAATTCAAAATATTCATAGTTCATTAACAAAGTATTATCATCACTAAATACCGAGGCACAAGTTGACGCAGGTTATTAGTAAGAGGGTGGGTGGATTCCTTATCTGATATTTAATAAATAAGAAGCGTTGCAACTGACCTGCAATGCATAGGCGTCCGTAAAGGATATAAATTAACAATAAAGACCGTACATAAAAGGCGCCGTTGCATCTTTTGATTGACAATAAGGAAAAATTATAACAAGTCTGTCAATAATTTATTTTTACGGTGTTCATCGAGAGATTTCTGTCTGTATTGGTTTTATAAAATGCCATTTACATCAAATCATCTGTACGCCCCTGGACCGAGGGTGGTTCTTTAACGGCAACAATTCTGTTGCACATCCGTCTATTATAAGTCTGGTCCGAGGACTATATACGTCGTCGGCGTATTATTTTGAAGTCTTTTATTGCCTTAAATGTTCAGATATTTTACAACCAAAGACCGAACCTGAGCTAAACAGTATGACATCCGGGGAAGGCGAAAACAGTGAGGAGCTACAAAAACAACCCCTGTTAAAACAACAAGACTTATGCAGTTTTCTAGATGACAGATTTTACAATACGCCGACGACCTATATACTTTATTATTAAAAAAAACACTGTCTTTTCCAATAATGTTTTCAGCCCTTTCCATATGCAATGCGTACTCTGTACTTACAATGATTATAGTGAGATTTCATAGCAAATTGCAATCTTTATTATTTATATAATTGTATAAGGAAGGATGACAAAAATCGATATACAACCCATTTAGTTGACTAATGAAACTGCCAGACATGGGGGATGAAGATTGCTAAATAAAGACTGAGAAATCGATAGAAGGACTATAAACTGTGATTACTTGCGGAAATCGTGTTACAAGATAAGAAAGTTGGGAACGATGCCCTCTCCATTATAATGGGAAACTTATAATTAGTGTACGAGTTGTTCTTGTGTCGATTTCCAGAAGGACTGGAAAAACTCGTGATATTTGATATTCGGAGTAAAATAATTTGACAAAAGTGCATCATTAATCTGGAAAAAAAACAAAGAAACAATATGCCTTCAAGCTTCCCTCTAGATGCTCTTGAATTTCAAAGTTGAAAATAATCATTCCACACTGACTTGTGTTGAAGATATATCCATGACAACTCTGGCTGTATCTGGAGTAATTTCTGGATAAAGAAGATGAGTTCTTCCACATAAGCTTCACTTACGTTAGACCATATAAAAATTTTTCTTTGAACTGTTTTTTCTTAATCTGGATCAGTATTGTGTTGTTCAAGTCTCCTGATATCCGACTTAATCTCCAAACTTCTGGGACTAGACTCGCTATATGAAACTAGAACCGATATAGGACCACCTGTAACTGTTTCATAATCGATAATTATCAATAAAGTCAGAAGATCAAGGAAAAATGATTGGAAAATAATTGCCTAACAAGAATATAAACCATTTTTACCATAAATAACAAAATTTACGTTAACGACAAATTATTAGCCCACGTATTGCCTTTTAATGCTCTTTATTACCTTTTCTCCTAAACTACAACCTACACTTGTCGTTTTATTATGCTAATGTGGCTTTTTTTTTCAGTTATAGACTGTAAAATTGTAATTTTGAAGATGTATGTTATGCCCTCGAAAGACATCTAATCCATTATCTAGATAATAAACGCCCAACAAATAGATAAATTTTAACAATTTACACAACGAAACAAACACAATGATTATGATTAACTAGAATTCCATTGATAATCATTTCATTATCGCATCGGAATTCTTCGTTAATTTATTACCAAGTTGCTTTCTAACTCAATTAGAGTACATCAAATTGTTCACAAATAACGGTTATTTTTGTTAAACTATTTAATAAAAACTATAGGTTACCGAAACAGGTCAATATTCGCATAAAAATGTTTTAACAACAATTTCAATAAATACAGATAATAGCAATAAATAATATTTTGAATAAACTTTCACCTCCAGTTATCAACAATAATTCGCAATTAATTGTTTAGTGACAAATCTTGACCCTTCCCAGTCAGAACGAAACAAAAAAAAAACACCCTTGCTTACTTTTCGAATCCCACATTGGTCTAATAATAACCCTTATCTGTTCATTCTTACGTCAAAAATCGAATGCTATTTATAAAACGAAATGTTTTCGTACACCGTTGAAATAATAAAACAAATCGACTAGGCAGTGCCAAACATTATTATTGAATTTAAACACTTTACTACCTGTTCTTTTAGTGTAACATGTGCTTTTGTATTGTGTTAGTGAAAAACCGTAAAACAAGAAATTCCAATTATGTTCTGTGGCAGTTGTAATGAAGATATTGCCGATATGCTGGATATATTTTCGAAAATTGGCGTAACAAAATATACGTATGAGGTAAGTGTTTAAAATTATCCCAATTTTTGTGTTTATAATTATTTTTTATAACGGGAAGAATCGGATCGTTTACTTTAATATTTTTATTGTTATCTAATATTAGAAATTTTTATTATCTTTCAAATATAGAAATTTTCCCATATTTATAACAAAACGATTATAACGGTATTGTGGTGTACCTATCAGGCTCTTTTGTTATCCTAACTCATGTTGAATATTAAGCGATCGTGCGCGAATCTCAATTTGTATTCGCCTTATAAACACAGACACGATCTGAACAATTAGGTATATCACCTTTTGCCATCGCCGATCTAGGGCTTTAGGTTAATGTGGGATTTTTTCACATTTTATCAATCGACGATCTGTGGATGAGAATCGTTTGAATTTCTAAACGATTCGGTTGATATTTACGTATTATTTTACGATGACACTCATGCGTTGAGACATAGTCGAACATCTTCGTTACAACTCCTATACAACATTACATGCATAGGTGTCTACAATTGTCTGTTTGCAAGCGTTGTTCTTGTTGTTTTGTACAATATATAGTGCCGTATTTATATTCCTGACATGTCGACAATATTACAACCAGGTGTTTGATTGGAGACAACATCACAACATCCTTTAGAATTCAACAATTTTCGATAAGGAAGTTAATGAGAATTATGTGACCCTATAGCAGACGTGTTAAAATTATGAAAGGTCAATCAATCAAAAAGACATTTATACCGGCATGTAAACACGAAACAATACGAAATGATCAATAAATGGGCGTAACATCGTCTGGACATGGTTGGAATTATTTAGCAACAAGCTACTACAGTTAATAGTTTCAATTCGATTCTTGAAAAAATAAAAATTTTCGTTCGATAAAGCTCGCAGTGACTCACATGTAAATTTCATTCTGGATGTCTGAAATTCCTCAATTTTGATTAGCATATCATTATAATAGCTTTCTCGTCATTGTGAAGCTGGTAATTATTACAAATGGATTATGATAGAAATTTTGCATGTTTAAACATGCATACCTACCGCAAATGACATTTTCCACTTGTGAAAATGGTGTTAAGATGTGGGGTGGTAAAAGTTGACTTTCGCCTACTACCGTATATCAACGCCTACCTATTCTATTTTAACAATAATAATTAACAATTAAATTAAAGAATTTAATTAAATGTTATATTAGCATTTTGCGTAGACTAATTTGGTTTATAATACAATGGATAAATAAATAAATGTCGGAAATTTTGTCTGCAATATTAAGATGTTATTGTTTAAATGTTTTTGTTGTTAGTTCGTATATTTTTCAATATGGATATGTACATATTTTATATCCGTTTTGACTATATTGTATTGGGAAACGACTTTTACTTTCCCTTTTGTCTTTAGTGCAAAAATATTTAAATTTTTAAGCCTACAAATGCTGAACAAAAGTATATTGTTTCTTCATTTTTATTTTGCAACTCACAGAAAACTGTTTTTATACCAGACCTTATCAAATGATAAATCTACCATGGAATGGTGAAATTATAGGGAATTAGTCTACAGAAGATTGTGCTTAGAACAGAAAAAGGTGGACAGTCTATGAAGTTTCCAAAATTTGGTAGAATTCGAGAATTTTTCGAAAATTCTAGCATTCGAAAAGCTTTTTCATTTACTTCAGTTTTCTTTTATTTTCAGTCCAGTTACATTCAATAACTCTTCATTATGAATAGTGGTAGTTTTATTACAACATGTTTTTGGAATTTTTAACCATTTTTCATTGCCTTCTTAGATGACTTTTGCATTTTTGCCTTTTTCTGGATACGATATCATTTTAATAAATAAACATATCATAAATAAACTACTCTAGTAGAAATGAAATCGAGGCGCTGGTAAGGGCCTGGCTAGTTTGCTTAGATTGAAACCAGGCGCTAGCCAGTACACGAAAAAAAAATCCTGTAGATGCTACATGTCGTAGACCTGTAACATGATCCTGTAGCAACAATAGGACCAACACTGCAACCACAACAAGACTAGTCTTGTAGTACCAACAGGAAAGACCTATAACTACAACAGGACTAATCCGGTTGCTGCTACAGGATCATGTTACAAGTCTACGACATGTAGCATCTACAGGATTTTTTTTTCATGTACTGGCTAGCGTCTGGTTTCAATCTAGAAAAACTAGCCAGGCCCTTGGCAGCATCTCGATTTCATTTCTAAGGAGATTGTGCTTAGAACAGAAAAAGGTCGACAGTCTACGAAATTTCCAAAATTTGGTAGAATTCAAAATTTTAGCATTCGAAAAGCTTTTTCGTTTTCTTTAGTTTTCTTTTATTTTCAGGCCATTTACATTCAACACTCTTCATTATGACTAGTTTTGTAGTTTTATTACAACAAGTTTTTGGGATTATCAACATTTTTAATTGTCTTCTTAGATGGCTTTTACATTTTCGCCTTCTTCTGGATACGATATGATTTTAATAAATAAACATGTAACAATAAACTAGCATGACTATTTTTCGCAAAAGCTTCACTGTGTTTTGTGAATTGAGAGTTATATTATTGATTTGTTTCACAGCATTTTATAACATTTTGTTTTTGGGAGACACTCATGCCTAGCGCCCCAAAAAGCTTCTAAAAGGTCAAATTAGGAATAACAGGGAGACTAACAACAAAATTGTTACACAACACCTAAACTAAATAAATGAATAGAAAAAAAATAGCCATCTTTTTCTAAGCTTCAAAACGCACGTATTAAAACTAGAGGGACTTCCAATGACTAGCTTCTCTGAAAGCCTAAAGACGCACATTCAGTACTTCGAACGTTAAAATAATTTGCAACAAAGCTGAAAAGAATCGACACAAGGGTCGCTGAAGAAGAATACAAAATTCCACTGGCCGAAAAGAAAGTTCAGGAACGTAGATCTTATCTTATTGTTAAAATTAAAATCATCCATTCTTTTATTTGAAATTTAGAAGAAAGGAAATAAGGCAAAAGTCAAGTCTTTTAATAGTTGATAGATTTGCAATTCGCCAGCGGATCTGTGGGCCAATTTAAAACAATTCAATCACATTATTGCCCTCCTTTGTGGTTAATTGTCCTATTATTCGAACGAATATAGTCAATAGCAGTGGTGTGGCTACAAAAAGGACTGTCTATGCGGATAGTCGTTCACATTACTGGTCGTTGAGTCATTTATAATAAAGGCTTTTTATCGATTATCCCAACGGAAAAAAAAACACAACACGTATTCGCTTCGTGTGCGTTTTATCGACACTTGCTGCATTCTTTGAAATGAACACGAGCGGATTTAGACGTTGAGCAAATAAAGCGATTCCACAGGGACTACGAACATAACGTGAGTTTACGAAATCTTCTCCTGTGGTCAACGAAACTAACAATAAGTAGCACAATTTTCTGAGAGTCTACGCTTAGACGTGCCCCAGATTTTTGAACAATTGTTACAATAATGCCACTTTAAACATTGGATTAAGAACCCACATTTAAACAAGGCGCTTAGAAGAATATGTTTCTAATGTTGATTATTTTTGTTAGGTTTTATCGGCAAATAATGAAGTTGTTTAGACAAGCATAATTAATAGTAGGTTCTTTAAACTCAATGTTATTTGAAGCCAAAGCGATTTTATGTAAGGCTCTGATTTAAATGCGTTTATTGTTTGACCGTCTTGTGCATAGAATGATAAATCAGAACACTGACATCACTTCGTAAAAATCACGAGCTGGAAAGTCTTACAAAATCTAATTTAGTTGTAATACTTTTTTTCAACTAAATTTAAAAAATTTTGTTTGTAATAATCAATTTTTGTAGAACTTGAAGCCAATTTTCTTCACTTTTTAACTAATTGAAAACTCAGTTTTCAGAGCGTTATATGATTACGTATTCGTCATGCTAGAGAAACCGTCAATTTTATTCTAAATTGAATACCTTTTAATATCTTTGGCTACCTTGAACGTTCCCCCAATTAAAACTTATCTGTTATTATTTATTAATGTACGGTAATTATCCATGATTATGTCGATTAGATACGATGGTAAAAGCAGTGTAACATAAAAACAAATTTGTCTATTATTAAAATCGCACAAACTTATTTATCAACAATAATTTTTTTCTGCAGCTAATTTAATCATATTCAAATGATAATCAGAAGAATGTTTCTCGTCCCATACAACATCTGCGCCAACTATTTACACGTAACTGTCCATCTTTGACATCAAAGTACTTTGTCAAAGATTTTTTTTAAATTTCGTTGGCAATGACAATCAGTAGAAAAGGCTTACTTTTATCATAGTTAACCGTTAAAGAGCCATATTTTTGGCCAAAGCATGAGATCTCTGAAGATTCTTGAGGGAACCGTATAATTTCGAAGAAATCTCATCGAAATCCACGACAAAACCACGAAATGCTCGGAGATTTTTGAGAAAATCGTTCTAAAGAAATATCACCTAAATCCACGAACAAAGCCTGAAATTCTTGAAGATTCACCCGAAGACGAGTTAATGCTTCTCCACAAACTGCCACATCAAATTTGGGGTTGTTGTAGAAATTTTAATATGGAAATCATTCAATTCCAACAAAAAGGCTAAATTGTATCGTAATCGTATTATGGCGCGCGATAGTTCTTGAATGGCCAATTTCACCAACATAAACACTAACTGAAACTATCGTTAGTTTTACTACTATTATTTGCTTCAATTGCCCCACGGATAGACGGAAAATCCTGCTATAAGAATTACATTTCTGTGCTAGTTTTATCGAAGTACTTATTCCAGTAACTATCGGTTGTTTATACGAAAAGTATAGCAATATTACCATCTGGAGAGACGTAAAAATTTCTAAGTTTAGCACATTATGTAGGCGAAGATTATAGCAATAGAAGCCTAGATATTTTGCATATTATCTGGAAATCTTACAAATCGGTTTGTTGTAGAGAAGACTTAATATAATCGCTATGACTGGGTGGTGTAGGTTTTCCGTTTTGGCAACCTTGTGAATAGCAATAAAAATTACGATTCGAAAGAGAAATCGTGCATTACCATTACAGATGGGACACAATGTGCGGTTGATACGCCTTTTTGATTCATTTAAATAACAATTCAATCATGTTAATGTGGGGCCTCGTCACCTTTACACTTACAGAATTTCGTTTTTATTGTGTATGATCCAAAAATACTTTTAAGAGAGATAGCTTTTTTTTTTCAAATCGTAACACCAACATCCTTCTATTGTCATTTAATTTGTCTTATATGTAAATAAAGTGTTGAGTTCCGTAAACATGTTAGAATTTTTGTCCGATTCTTGTAAACTAACAATGACCGTTTGTAGAGTTTTATATATGTATTTATCTACCAACAACCAACTAGGAAACTGTATCTTGATATATATTTTCTACGTGTTTGCGATCTAAACCTGTCTCACCTTTGACTCGAGTCAAATGCAAATTGTTGGAAAATCCTATTTCGAGTTGTGATTGTGTTACATTTTTCTTGTCTCTTTCTCTCTCTTTGGCTCTATTCTTGAATTTTATTGTATCCTCTATTTGATATCTTACTTTCACCTATAAATACATTTATGTTATTATATCGATACATATTTACAGTTACAGTTGATTTTAAAAACGAAATTCAGGATAATGACTCTATTTGAATATCGTTGATTGTGAGAAAGTGTAATCGTTTTAGAAGAAACAACCCAACGTTTTCGATTCTCAAAATCCACCAACAAATCGATAATCCAACTATTAACTAACCGTGACTAAAGCTTTATTATTTAGAGAGAAAAAAAAAACGTAATAATAACAACATAAGTATAGTTGTTATTGCCATTGTGCTCGATCATCACGCTTTAACCTTGTTGTTGATAAACCAAATATGTTCAGCAAGACCACTGTCGCGTAAAGATCGCTATTCGGCATCTCTTTTACATTGTATCATCTTTGTTGTATAATTCACCGATAGATAATTTTAGAATTCTAATTTTATTGCATAGTAAAAGAGGTGTGTCGTTATACCAAAGCTGGTTGACCGTCAATTCCCGATGACTCAACACGTCATCGATGAAATTCGGAAACTGTTTATGGAACGGTTTACGGTATGGTACGAAAAGTGACTTAAGAGAATGGCTTATCAAATTTTTATTCGGTCATAGTGACTTAAAGTTTACTTCAAAGAGATTCAAGACTTGAAAAAGTACCAGTTCGGGTGCAAGTTTTGGCAAATTTGCAACAAGGCAATCCATCACCATTTCCATAACATATTTTGTTACCGTCTCTAAAGTGGTCTAATTTTGTGGTTTTATGGATTTACAAGTTAGTCTCCCAAGTCAATTTTTGTAGTATACAATTTCCGTCCTGATCAAAATCATTGTTAACAATTTAAACAATGAAAGTGAAAAAGTAGGTATTTTGGTCTGTTAACAATACAGAGATGGATGTTATTCAACAGCTACTGGAGCGAAGAATCGAGGTATTCCAAGGAAAGTTTCACTCAAAATGACATCCACTTCCCTATACAGAAATACTTAGCGTTTAGAAATAGATGAGCGAAAAATGGGAACTGGGAGATAGTCTGCTTCTTCTTCTTCTTCTCACGGTACCTTATTCTTTAAGGACGTTAGCGATTACATTTGCCCATCTTATCTAATTAGTTGCACAGCTCTATGGAGGTCATATTAGTCCATAGTTGTAAGCTCCTAAGCCAAGATTTCCTGAGCCCCTCTTACTATTGATTTTGCTTTCAATGATAAATTGGAACAGTTCATATTTTTTGGTTTCTCAAAATGTGGTCGAAAGATTGTGTTCATCCTTTCTTTTATTAGATGTATGAATTCCCTTTCCCTGTTCATCTTTCGCAAGATTTCTGCATTTGTCGTAAGGCTCACGTATGATACTCTGAGCATTTTACGCTAACAGCAGAGTTCGAACGAATCGATTCTTTTTTGTGTCGTTTTCCAGGTTTTAACTTCATACAGCAAAGTGGAGAAAACGTAGCATTTGCGTATAGGAAGCTCTTTATGAAATATTAATTTGGCGGTCGCATGATATTTTTGGCATTTTATAAAATACAATTCGTCCTTTTAGTTTGCTGAAAAGTGGAAATTGCCTTCAAGCAGCTGTTCTCAGGAGTGATTGAGGTTAGCGACTCGTCTCCAGGAATGTTTAAAAGAGCGATTTTAAGTTCGACAAGGCGAAGAATAATATTAGGCGCTGAGGAAAAGTGAAAGAAATTAAGCAAACGAAAGAATCAAAAGACAAACAAAAAATGCTGTGGATATAATTTTAGATTTTTTAAGCGATTACTCCAAATGGTTTTTAACACAAAACAAACCGTCGAAACCACACATAATTGAGTTGAAAGACCAAAATTAGTACCACATAATACTTGAGTATCCTGCTAATTCAAATCATTTACCTTGACAGTTCTTAAAACGGAGGCTTTTTATTAAACGCTTCTCACTACTGATTATTATGTAATTAAAGCAATTTTTCATTATAAAATATCCTTTCCTGTCGTTTTTCTGAAAGATAAAATAGACATAAATTTACATTTGCCATCACAAATTATCGAAGAATTCATACTTTTACAGCATAAAATTATTTAGAAAAAAACAACTACATGTATTGCATAATTAATATAATTTCTCTCTGGATTTCTTACACATTAACTATAAAATTATAATGAAATATTACTTACTATTATATTGTCTATTTGAAAACTGACAGGAAATGATATCCTCGAAAAGAACGCCGAAGGATAGACGGATAGTTATTTTTGTTTTCCTTGTTAATATCTGTATACATTTGTTTAATATACAAATATGTCCAAGAATAGGCAAGTTTGTAATATTATCCGTACGAGTCGTACATGTTAAATAGATAAAGTATTTTTGTTTTTATGTATAGGTACATACAGTATATAATGTACGCGCAAAAAAAAAACGTCCTACAATCTTTACAAATATGGCTTTATTATTACCGCATTCTATTAACGTTTTTTTTATACTGTCAAACTATTATCAGATCTTTCGCATGTTATAAAGATTATAAGTAAACTGTATAACATCCATTTTAAATTATCTACAATAAGTATATGTATAAATAAATGGAATGTACAGTAAATCGAATTTAACTATTCAAGTTGAAAGGACTTGTTGAAATTGTGCTGTTATGGCGCCAGATAGAGGTCTTGGTTTAATTAACATAAATCGATCAAAACTAGCTCGAATAGAAATAAATGTGGAATTTGTTAGATATCATGCAAAATGACACGAAATGTATAGAATACGATTTTTGAACATAATTATCAATTATTAAAACAGTTCATTGGCATAAAACTATTGGTGGGGTAGTAGAGAATATATTTCTCCAGATTATGTTCAGCAGAATTTTTTTATAACTTTTTGAATTGCAGATAAGAATAATATTTAATGTTTTTGCAAAATGCAATTGGCCACTAAAATAAATATTTAATGTTTACATGTTCGAGAATTATTTGTTTGGATACAAACATATTTATCTTGAATTGAAATGAATGAAACAGCTTTGTGTTGTATCAACACAATTCCTACTCATTCTAAAAAATATTAATCTTATTGTCTTTATGGCTACCTTATGAATACATTTCTACTATTTCCAATCGCTTATTAAATAATAAAAGATTTAATAGCTTTATCGGGCAATTAAATAAGTAAATATTTTAGCGATCTTCTATCTATTATCTTAACCGTTTTCGCGCTGAGAGCCGTCTAGACAAACACTTCAGGCTGAGAAAAACGCTGTTTCGCGTGATAATATAAAGCCAGTTGATCCTCCAGTATCAGCTGAAATAGTATGGATGAAGTATGAACAGGGAGAGCAAAAGTTTGGGAGGAAGTTTCTCTCTAAAAACACACACCACACGTAAAAACTGTTGCATCTGTATTACTTGGCTGTTTTTCAGTTCTATTGCCGTTCAATCTGCAGTGTAATTATGTTATTTTGCAAGTAAATATTTTTGTATTCTCCAACAGTGAATTCCAGTCAATCTACTTGACGAGTAGCTATTTTGCATAGAATTTAAAGATACAACGCAACTATAAATTCCATTATAGAGATTGCCTTCGGCTACTGAATATAGCAAAAGTGCGTCTAGCTTAGACTTTGAAATGATTTCCTCGCATCAAAAGGCAAGATTAAGCTACTAAACTTCTGTCTATAAGAAAAAATAATTGAAAGAAACATGCACTATCTGAAAATAGTTAAACTCAAAAAAGCTGACGCCCCGTAGTCGCCAGGAAAACGGAAAAGGAAACCTGCCATTTTCGATTTCTACTCGTTTTACAAGAATGATCGATTTACTCGTAATTACAACGCTAATTATGTTAGACACTTGACAAGTCCCAGCAGATGAGACAACACGCGATTTTTCTAGATAGTTTCACCGAATCGCAGTTTACAAATCTATAAAGCCATACTATCCACAAAAACTAGAACTGTATCGTGATGAACGAATTAATGATAAAGAATTCGGTCTTCAACAGTTTCACGTTTGAGAAATTCGGAACTTTTGTTACAAACAAAACGGTAAAATCACGGATCAACAAAACGGAAACATTTCAACATTTCTTTTCTCAGACGGCTGACATTCTTGATAGCATGGTTTGTTTGATATTTTTTCTTGTATAATACAATAGTCAATTATAATTAGAGAATGTTCATAATTAGGATATTCTACTACTCTCACTTTTTTCCAATTCGGTTTGCTTCTAATTGAGATGACAGCTCTTGATGGGTTTATTACAGTGGAAAGATCGTCTTCGAACCATGAAGGCCGTATATCTACTATAAATAGATAAATATGATAATAAAAGTGATTGCAATTGAAAATTGAGTTTCAACCGTTCTTGTTCGTATAGTATTTATGTATTCGGACACACCTCTAGACGGATTTAACAAAATAATTAATGAATTAAAGTCTGCAATAAAAAGCCCCTCCGGTTCAATTTTTTATGCGTTTAAACACTACACTATTTTATCCATCAAATTCAATTAAATTCAAACATTGCATATATTGTATCTTTCTTTAACACAATATATTTCGCTATTTATTATCTCGGTAAACAATCGACGTTGTTTAGCGCACATTATAACATATAGAACGTATACAGAGCACGTGTATTTGAGCCGCAGTCGTCTGTTTCGCGCGCGTCCAAGTGGATGGATGCACCTTCACCTTTGCCACTGGCTCGATTGCCGTTGTTTTGTCCGGTTCCAATTCCGATTGACATTGAATAAAAAATATATATATAAATCGTGTTAGAATTGTTTATAATAAAAGCTATAAATAGCACAAATCAGTGTTGAAAATTTGTTGGAAAATTGTGTGTTTTTTCGCTCCTCTCGCCTCTTGTGTTTAGTGTTGTTTAAATGGAACTTCCGGAAACCGTAATGTCAACTCATCTGTGTGTATATTCAAAGGGAATGTTATGTGCGTTGTGTTGGCTATAAATCCAATTTGGAATAATTTTATGATGAACAAACAAAAACTCGGTGTTGAGCAAATATAATTATCGCAGTAATCATATTTTTTTTAAAGTTTTTATTTCATATAAAAGCCTACTTAATACAGGTTTTCTTTTGTTGCTTAAGACGCACGTTAAAAGCAAATAAACGAATTGACCTAAAATCAAAAGTGGCCGCCAAATTGTGGCAAATTTATCACTCTTGCACTAATTGTTAGAGACCTTCGTTTTGTTTAACAACAATTTCGTAACACTTTTTAATAAAATACAAATGATTTGTGGCCGTAACAACGAAAATGGCATATGTCGTTTGGAGAGTTGTTATGAAAAAGTATTCCAGAATCCGACTTGGACTGAACGGATCAGCGGTAGGTCTCCACAATTCTTTATTATATTTTTTTCCAATTCATGCAGTTTTATTATCATGACAATTCAAGGCTATACAGGTATGTTTAGCATATGAACAAATAGGTTTTTTTGTGTCCGTCTACAGAATTCACAACGAACATTTTCATTATAAAAACCCAGTCACCTACTTGTCTAATTTTGGGCCAAATTAAAAACGAAAAAGAAACTATTTCACACCGAAAATGGCCCAGATCTTTGCTATTCTTATTAACTGATGCTCTACAAAACGATCACGATCTTCAATAAAAGTACCTGTTCCATTTTAGAGTGTTGTAATTGTCACGATGCGATAACTTTTGGTTTCTTTCAATAAAAACGAAAGATTCTCTCACAGCTTTTATAGATAAAAGAGGTTTCAACGAAAATAGATCTAAATAAAACGCGATATAGTAGGCACTTTTTCGTTGAGACTGACCGAATCATAAAAAGAAAGCCCGAAATTTCAGTACACCACAATAACTATTCACCAAAACCAAAGGAAAAACAAATTGTGTGCGATTTTTTATTTATTGAAACCACAGTGCCTGCTTTGAGTCCTTTGTAACCCGATTGTGTCCTAATTTTTCTACTTTACAGTCCTAAAGTCAGTAGGTTCATACTTTGTGCCGATTATAAACCGCATTTACCTATCCAGTTCGACAAATATTTGCAGAAAAGCTGTTAACTGAATATATTTTATCACAAGTTACGCGTCCTTCACTATAAACAATTGAAAAAAAAACATGTAAAGTGTTAATAGCCGATTCGAAGGACCAATGGTTGTTTACAGGATATTTTTTCTAGTCATGGGACATCTGATAGCCGTCCACACAAAATGGCATATTTTTCTAACTGTAGACAACAATTATTGTTACCGAGAGCTCATTGTTTTTTAATGTTAATAATAAATACATAGTCATATCGTCGTATACATAAAAAAGCAGATTGTGTTTAAGATAATGTCAACGAAAGTCTTAGGCAATTTATTGTAAATATGTGTGTAAGTAAAATAATATTGTTGGCGACAGTTCAACAACCGCAATTTGATTTTTTTCGTTTCGGTCGATATCAATATTATTTACATCAATGATGATAAGGAGGTGTGTTGTTCAGAGATTGTTTATGAATTTTCTACTATTTTGACTAATTTTATAGAACTAATTACTTTTGATAAAGCAATCTCGTTGAATTCTTTATTTGTGTAACTTTCAAAATTTTGAACTATTGCGTAAACGTCGTTAATTACATTTAATTATTTATCGGATTGTTATTTGCAATTTAATTATTTCAATTTGATGGCTGTATATTTTAGTTTTATGTAATAATATTTGATTACGTGTATGAACGGCTTACATCAGAACTGGCTCAGCAATAATACTAATAACAATTATAACTATAGAAAAATTCCAAATAAATTTTCTAATTTCTGATATTAATTAAAATTAATTGAATATATCTGATATAATGTGGAGAAATTCCGCTAATAATAAACAGATCATGAAGGAAATTTTCAAATGAATCTAGCGCAATTGGTCAGTAAAGCATTCATTATTGAAAATCGTATTATCACGACTTTTGTTAATACTCGATCGTGACTATCATCATCACCTGTTTGGATTTTCGGCTTTTTACCAGTCGTCTAAATGATTGAAAATTGAACTTTGCGGAAATTTGAAAATGGTCGACAGCAGAGCCCTTGGTTGATTTATGGTTGACTTGACTTTGTTCAAGCTCCATTGACTTTACAAATGGACTTTAACAATGTGGTTAATAGGCGACAAGGCAGTTGGGAATTGTACAGATCAGTATTGAAAAACTTCTGACGTAAATCGGGAAACCCAACCAATTTTAATGCAAGGCAAATCATCGGGATTTTTGTAGTTGCAATTCAATAGAATAAAACGAACATCGCTCTATGTATTTGATATTTATTGATGTAGATTATGTGTTTTTTGAGCATATAAAATTGATGAAAATAGTTTCTCATTTGTTAATATTCTCAGTGTCGTAGCTAGGGGCGCAAAGCTCAACGAAGCGCTACGGAAAGATCACTTTAAGAACTTTATGCAACCCAGGCAGGAATTTGCAATAGGCCCACTCTTGGTCCAAGCTTGTGCCTAGACTTGTCATACTTGAGCCGAGCCTGGTAGCCAGCTTAGGCCAAAGTCGGACTTAACTTTGAAATGATTTCCACGGGCCAGGTCTGGCAACCAGTCTTTTAATAGAAAATCCAATCAAATAAATACTTCAATTTGAAAAGAAGTTTTGAAAAATTTTATGGACAAATATTCTAAGAAAAAATTTAAGTCGATTTTTACACCTCAAAATATTTTCTATTAAAAACGATTTTCAGTGTTTTTTTTTACTTATCTTGGTTGAAACTTGCCCAAGGCTTGCGCCATGCTTGTACCCCCAGGTTTGACAATTAACAACCGGCCCAAGACTTGCCTTTTTGTGAGTGTTGGGAGTTCCTACCTGGAAATCTTATGCTTGCACTTGATCTTTAAACAAAAAATATCTAACTATTCCTACGAAATAAATTTTGGGAGGGCGCAAAACTCAAATCTTCCCCTGGACGCATATTTTACTAATTAATCTGAGTTGAATAAATTGCAGTTTCGGAATACTGTCTTAACAAAGGCCTGCTCAAACTTGCTTGACAGGCAAAATTGTTCTCATTTAATTTAATAATGTTTTGACAATCAGAACGTCGTTCTATAAAACAATAACAAATACGAGGAGAATTGTAGTTTTGCGCTTTTCCTATTAGAGATAGGCCGAATGGTGAGACTTTGTTTTTTATTTGTAGCATTGTAAAAAAAATCCACATAATTTTTGAAGAAAATTATTATGAATAGAAAAGGCTTTCTGCTTTTCAGTCTTCCATTATAAGAATGTTTTCACTTAACTATCTGTTTGTGTCTACCACTCTTATAATTATAGTCAATTTTAATAAAATTTATTCTTGATTGATCGATTTTTTCCTTAAGAAAGCGAAGAATTTCTTGCTTATGTGAACATGCTTATTGAACATAACGAATACACTTAAAAATAATACGAGACTAGTTATCTTGTTTATCAGTTGTAAAAAGTCTAATTGCTACTCTTATCAGATATCACGAAGGCAATTTTTAATCATGGAAAGTACAAGAAGCAGAAAAAAACTCAAAAGAGTTTTAGTCTGGAAAGAATTGTAAATAATTTTTGTTCAATACTTGCTGTTAAAGTCCTACTTTATCAACTAAAAACTCGATGGTAAAGTAGCACTTTATCCACCTCAACGGTAAAGTGTTTACTTTACCGTTGAGGTAGGTAAACTCCATAGCAACCAACAGTAAACGAACAAAAACAATTGCTTGTTGTTTAGAGAAATCCAATAGCAACCAACAACGATTGACAACTGTATGAATAGTTAATGTTAAAACTTATAAGAAAATTAAAAAAATGAAATAAAAAAGAGTTTGAGGGGCAAAAACAAAAACAAAATAAAATCTTGTACTGCACACGGTGGTAAAGTCTCTTTATCCACTCTTGGATAAAGTATGACTTCACCACCTTGTAAAGTGAATAGCTATTATATTGGTAGCAATAATTGTAGATAAATCACTTAAAATTTATCACAAAATATACAATATACATATATCCGAAACTGTAAAATAGTAAAAATGTTCTCTCCAAAAATTACTCGCTTTTGCTTAGAAATGGATATGCTTTTGCTCTTCTCTTACGAAATATCAATAGGAATAAAATGATGGAAATCTCCTCAGCTATAGAAATAGATAGATGATAGAGATACTTGAGCGGTGATCAATCTCTGAGACGCACTCTAAATACACCCGAGTCCAAAAGTAGAGCATGGGTTGCACAAAATTTGCGAACATATCTAGTTGAAAGTAAAACTCCTTGGCTTGACTTTGCATTTATTACGAACCAAACAAATCAAGGCGGAAACTTTACAGAAGGATAAAACCAAGTTCAGTAAGAGGAGATTCGACTAGATTTAAAGCAAGGCAAAGTAAATTCAAAGTAAGTTTTATCTTTTGGCTCGGTCTAAACCAGCTTATAGACTTCTGTTTGAGGACAACTTAAAATTCAACTTAAAATCAAAAATAAACCAGATAAAGAGATAGATATTTTCGAATAGCATTGGCAACATTAATTGATGATTGTTTCACCTGAATCGAATTGCATAGTTTTATAATTATTAATTGTTAGACAATATGAAAAATTAGTTGAACAGCACGCTTAACCTATTTATTAAAGATATTGTAATAAATTTAACATGTCTATAGATTAGAACAATACTAAATTTCCAGTTGACCTTATAATTCCGCGAATAACAGATAAATTTAGTAGGTGATACATAATTAGAAAGAAAACAATAATTAATTATCTGTCATTACCAATAACTTGTCGTTAAGACCTAAGCATATTTATATTGGTGACAAAATAATTAACTTCAACAGGTAGCACGATGGCGTAACTTACTATTATTATCATATGATGAAAACAAGTTCAAACAAGATCTGTATGTTTGGTTGAACTTTTGTATTATTGATTTAATTTAATTTAATGGTGAACGTTAAAGACTAGGTGTGGATAGCATAAAATCAATGTAAACTAGCGGAAAGTACTCAACGACACTATTTTAATGATATAAGCCTAAACGAAAATTACAAAATCGCCCTGCCTTCCAACCAAATTACTTTACAGTAATGTAAACGCAATAAAACAGGAAAACGGAAATTCTAGCTTGTACAACAATTTCAATTAAATAAATTACAACAAATTCAATGACAAAGATATTGAACTTTCTTATTAATATTATTATTGTTAAATGTCATCAATCATTTCGTCATTAATAATAATTCTTTAAAGTTGTTGTGTTTGTTTGTTTTCTGCTGACATCATACCGTATTACCAATACAACCAAATCGACGATTGTTTAATATAAATAATAAGGCTTTTATATTATTTGTTTATTGTGGTAGTTATAGCATGTTTAAGGGTAGTTCACCCAACATGATGGATAGCTTCCTGAAATAGTAACAAGGGTGGAGTCGGCCATTCAACCACCACCACCACCACCACGAACAAATTCATTAAAGCCACTCTATTTCCAGAATAATGATTATAATAAAAACAGTTTCACTCGTATCAATTTACACCTCAATTTTCCACATTTATAGTTAATCGATTTTTTCTGAATGATTAAAATAATATCAATTTCCTGCTAATTTGTATTATTAACACTTTCCCTACTCTTGTTATTGTTAATCATGAGAGTTTTGGTTGTTCTGCTACAATGTTAAACAAAGAAGAAAGTATTTTCCCAAATGTACTATAATGCGATGATATTACAAGGAAATCGTTTTAGGAAGTATCTGGTTGCTGGAATTGAGACAAAGAAAGTAATGGTCAAACAGAAATGAGAATAGATAGCGTGCAACGAATGCAGATAAAACATTCCAACTTCCTCTTAATCTCTACAGAATTGTTTTCTATTTGTATTACAAACTTCTAGAATTGTATACATTCAACATTAAAATTATAATTTTGCATTCACAATAAAATTTACGTGTGAATACGCTTAATATTACTGTACAGTTATCAGTTATTTATTTATGATTTACAGTTTAAACAATATTTTTCTTTATTAGGCAAATATTCCATATTTGCCATAAATAAAATGGATAATTTTATACAGTAAATGTGTGTTAAAAGCCGTAAATTTCTGGTAGCAAACATTTTTCATTCAACAGTAGTTTCCTACTTATTGTTGCCTAAATTGAATAGCTTTCTTTGAACACGAAAGACTTAATTCTTCATTTAGACTTTAATTAAACCATTATCTATGAATATGTTAGCAATTAATGTCGAAAACTTTGTGAAATCGTTGAAGACAATAACAATAGTAATAACAGTAATAGAAGTTCAAGTTTAAGTAGGAAATGGTTACAAAAATTCACACAATAATTAAAAATATTTACAATTTGTATGTGATAATAAAAGTCTATTGTTTATATGTTTTTTTTTCGCTAACTAGTGGAGGCTTCATCTATTCATAGGTATTCAAAAAAGTGGGAAGACCATTTATGTCGTAATCATCGATCTGTTGACTTATGTAATCTTGAATGATTCACACCAACTTGCAAATTCGGTTAATCAACATTGAAATCAATTACAAATATAGACTTTACTGTTTCTCCTACTTAATCCGATAGAATTATTCAATTATAAATTGGTAAAAGTTAGAATCACCTACATTTCTGAGATTGTTTCTCTACATAAAATTTTTCAAACTAATTTCCATTGATTTTCAATAATAAAATCTACGATTATCTTACATACAAGGAGTCATTAATAACAGGCGCTTGAGTCGTTTAACTTCTGGCAAATTGATTGCCAGCAACTTGAAAACCGCTCCTTTATTTAGTTGTCAAAAGCACCGCCATAGGTTGCGTGTAGGTGTACAGAATCGTTCCTTGAACAGTACTGAATATCGTTGGCACACCTTTTTTCAGGATTATTCTAATGTTTATGTTTCGTAAATTTTTTTCTGTTGTTGTTCTCCTTCTATGTAACATTATATTATGTGAAAAGATTTCTAAGCAAAACAAAACCGTTAAAATTTTTCTATTTTCGTAAATATAATTTCGGATTTCATGAGAATAGATCTTGAAATGTGAAGATTTATGTTATTGGTAGCTATTGTGTGGTATTGTGATGTTTTACATACAATAGAAACATCTTTGAAATTAATTATTTTAATTAGATGTATTTAAAAAATTAAATTTAGGCATCAATTATGGCAATGACTGAAGATTTTCACCAAAATTGCCATTTATTCTGTTATTTGTAACCAATTTCTAATTCGTGTTGATTAAGCGCCGCAATCATTGACTCTATAAGGGTGTAATTTTACACCCCCAAATTTTGGCAAATTGAACAGTTGGATTTGCATTTCCAAAATCTGGCTCAAAATTGGTTAAATGTAATTGTAAAAGAATAAATTTAATCCTAGCAAAGAAGTTAGAAATGCAAAGCCAATGACGTTCATGTTCTATCAGAAGAAAGCGCAGTGCAGCCTCCCTTGTCAGAATGAATCAGTTTACACCTCACATTCGATCTAGGCTGTATGATGTAAACGCTCAAGTAGGTGGAATTTAGGGTATAGGTCAGGTGGCCCTAACAAGCGGACTCACCTAAATTTAGGCTGTCATCGATAAGGTTTAGTCTTGGTACAAACACTTAAGGTGAACTTAACAAGTAACTTAAGCAAGTCACTAAATTTAGTCACTTGCATTGTGTAAACGTTTGATTTAGTACTAAAGACAGTAAAAACTTTAGTGCTTTAGTACTAACTCAAACGTTTACGTACACAATGAAAGTGGCTAAATTTAGTTACTTGCTTTAGTCACTGTACCCGTCTAGATTACTTTACCGTCAATTTTGACAGTTTTACGGGTAATTTTGACTAATGAATATAGCGAATTCTTTTGCTGAAAACGGATTTGGACGTAGACGGAATTCTGCAAATTGGTCCATTATTAATTATCCATCCCAAGTAGTACTTTACCTAACTTTCTAACATTTGAGCATAACCTTTTATCTGTCATACAAGTGTTAATGTATTCCAAAAGATGGTGCAAAAACGCGGACTAAATTCGACCTAAATTTTATTTTAAGTGGGGATAGAGCTACAAGATGTAAGCGGTACTCGCCACCTACCGACGTAGGTGGAATTTGGGCAAGGGTTGAGGTCGGGTTGTAGGGTGTAAACTATGCAAAATCGGAGCCAGCCCAAGGCCATCGTAATCCAGAGAATCAAAGGCAAACAGGTTATAAAAATGATGGGTTGCTGCACGTTTTATGGAAAATTGAGTTTTTAGTAGTCTCCATTTATCATAAAAAGATCGGTGTTAATTACCTGGGTTGCTCTTCAATTAACAGACATTCCTTGCATTTAATTAGCTGGAGCGATGTTTATCTTAAATTAAATCGATTCATGTTCTCTCTTTTATCTTTATGATAACTTCCCCTTTTTATCTCTCTCATCTACAACACGATCCTTCATAGGTTCCGCCTTCTGAGCGTTGAAATTACATGAAACGATCTCTCACAGATTAGCAATAGCGTCTTTTATTGCTTTTCAAGGTTGCCAAAAATAATTCCATTGGAGTGATGGGGAAGCTTGCCCTGACACTGTACAAAATTGAGGATAACCTCGAGAATTCGATGTAATAGATCGATTTTGTAATCTGATTCAATAAGAGGTTTAATCAGAAACATATCAACGTTAGTAGAGCTGCGGGCCGGCCCGAGCTTTTCTGACACTTCAAGCAAACTTAATTTCGGCGCCCCTTTCCAAAAATTAATAACGATTAAGCGCACTACATTAATATATTTTTTGGCACCTTCGTTAATTAATGAATTTTGAAAAATTAAGTCTTAAACGTCACAAAAGTGACAGTTTTTGTGCCTCAAATGACAAGGTAAAAATAGCATTTTGTGTGCCTAGGCGCTTTTTTCTTTTTTTATAAGCTTAGGCAGACAAAATGACAAAATCTGTCACTGGCGTTTAATTTTTTTCGTTATTTGACATTTGTTTTTTGCATCGCCATGGAAGCAGTACTGCCAAGATATTGTGATAAGTTAAAATTTTAATTTTTAAAAACTTTTCAATATTAAAAAATGTTAAATTAAGACGTTTGAAGATAAACTAGTATATGTTATTCGGCGCAAAACTGTCTTTGTGTGCTTCAGCTGACATGTCTGCCTCACTAGCGTTCGGCAGACAACAGTCAGCTTCAGCACACAAAGTTCCAGTTTTACGCCTAATAACATAATCTACTATTTTTTGATCAATTGCGTTACGTTAGTTTGCGCCAAAAATTAAAATTCCAAAATAATCCCAACAATTTTTATCGAAGATTTCGTATTAAAAAAATTCAAAGCAACTAAAAAATCGACTTTTTCGCATGGGATACCGTTGGAAAAAAAAAACAGAAACAAAGTCATGGTTTGGTTCCAGTTAATAACTGCACAACCGTAACAAAAATAAAAAGAAGAACTTAGTATCTTCATGGTTATCCTGCAGCCATTCGGCACGGGATATCTCTTTTATGCTAAAGCCACTAACACTTACACTAACACTAGCACTAGTACAATTAATTATTAATTAACAAAAAAGCATCACAAACACATCAAAGACTGGAACACAAAAAAGTGGAAATTTTTGAAAATGTCTTTTTTAAATAACAGTACAGCTACCCAAATAAAGGGCACAATATAGAACAAGTTAGAGTTAAGGAAGTAGTTGGAAACTCCAAAAAATTTCCAAGATTGAATTTGGAAAATCGCAAGTCTAAGACAACTGTTGGAGTGCCAATTTCTGTACTTTCGTACAGAATCGATCTTATCCTAAAATTTTGACTGAGAGAGTTTTCTAAAAACTCATTCATCCCGGAATCATAAACTTTTCCAGCTTCAACCAGTAAATATCTCATCTAAAAGTAATATCTTTCCTATGTAACAGCAGTTCCAAAGAGTTCTAAGGTAGTATACATGTCGTCGGCGTATTGTAAAATCCGTCATCTAGAAAACTGCATAAGTCTTGCATTGTAACAGGGGCTGTTTTTGTAGCTCCTGACTGTTTTTTGCCTTCCTCGGCTGTCCTACTGTTTAGCTCAGATTAGATCTTTGTCAGGTCAGGCGCTTGGTTGTAAAATATCTGAACATTTCAGGCAATAAAAGACTTCAAATTATTCACCATTTTACGATCTGCCTAGTCATTTTCTAGATGACGGATTTTACAATACGCTGACGACATATATTATACGTCAATTGCATATTCATAAGAATTTTGTTAATTAATAATAGAGTACGCTTAACAAAATATTATCCATAAAGTCTAGCATAGACCGCCCCTGAAATTATGCCGCTCCAGTTAGCTGCTTGTTTTGCTGTGGTCTTGGGCCGGCGTTGAAGGCGCCGTATTGTTAATAGTAGAGAGAAACGTGAGACCGTTTAGATAGGTTCAAGTCGCGCTTGGTTCAGTTAGACTTGTGCAACAAATCATTTATATCAATGACTAAACAATGTTGCCTCATTCGACTTGATATCTCGACAAATTTCCCCTCATTTACTTTATAAGGGTCGATTTGGTAATAACCATTAAATTTAGGCCAAAATTTTTCGTTATGAAAAACTGTTATATTACAAATAAAGAAAGAAAAAAAGACAACAACAACAAAACGTTATTATTACTCATAGTGATGGCGAAACTATGTAAGGAGTGTCTAATCTCTTGTGTCCATCGTATGGTGTAAATTCTATTTGAATATACATACCGAACAAGATTGTTGAAAGGTACTTGATAAGTCAATTTTGAGAAAGTTTTCCTTTATAATTAGCATTGCGAACGATTTATGGATAGTTAGCGCCTCTAAGTTATGTGTAAGTGGAATGAAAAATGTGGAAAAACAATTTCCATATCGATTGAATAATAAAAATAATACAATTTTAAATTATATAGTAACATAAATTATATACAATTGTTATTAAATGATATACGATAATAGAATAGCCTAGTTGTATATAGAACATATCTTTGTTCTAATTGACCTCACTAATATTAAAATGAACACCTTGACCTATGCATTGGAGACTTCTAGGAAATGGTTGGAATTAATCGATTTTTTCCGGAATGATTTAAAAAAAATGAGGTAAATTGGAGACACAAACCGTAAATCTACAGCTTTCACTGAGTATATTTCGAACACGCAATTGTAGATGTGAGCACTTACATCGTCCTTTTTCGATTGAAAATTCACAACGTCCATGATAGATGGCAGTAATTTTACTTTATTTTACTTTTAAAATACATGTAATGAGAGGCAAAAAAAACAATAATAAATGATTTTTGATTCATGAATAGAGAATTGTTCGAAATATTAGTTGTTTATTGAGTTAAGGCCAACGATGATTGATCGTTTCCAATCTATTGTTGCATTATTATTTGCTAATAGTTATTATTGTATTTGATATTATCTACTACAAAGAATATTGTTGGTAATAGTGTTGAAAGAAAAATTGACAAGAAGAGAGAATAAAATACCTTTAAGGCACAAATCTTACATTATTACATATTGGTAAAATAACAGAAACAGCAAAAGAGACACAATATGATGCAATTTTAATGGCGTGCCATGTCAAGGGGTATTTATCGGTTGTGATGTAAAGGTGTGGCCGGTTGGGCACTAAATGTACTACACCCATAATATTGCAAAATAGACGTTCTCCATGTCCAATAACTGATGCATTATTATTGTTGTTGTTGTTCTTGTTATAGTCGTTTTGTTCCCATACGTTGTTGTCATTGACGTGAACTTCTATTTTATGATTGTTTCGTGATAACGATTAATTGTGCTAAACGGCATGCAATTATTATGTATTATAACGAATTGGAGCGATCAAAGGCCGATATAAAATAACACTGGAACTGATTATGGAAAATATTCATGCTGTACCGTGTAATACAAATAATGGAAAATATTCTAAAGGCCTATGTGCACATGTCAGAAACGAATCGAATGCCAGCAATCACCTTCATTAGTGTTGAAACATCAAGGGAATAAGAATAATTTCAACTCGAATGGGTGAACTGACCTTAACGTTGACACCACTGAACCGGTCATTAATCCATCTTTTGTAGAACTTGAAATTATTTAAACAAATTATCTCTTTAAGTGTTCCACTTTATTGTTCTGAGGGTCACTGGAGCTCGCCCAAAATACCATACAAAAAAACTTTAAGATCAGAAGTTTTTGCTTGAGAAAAAACTCATCTAAAAGCTTGATTATCATTAGAGAAGGACTAGGAGTAGAATAGATATAGTCTCTATGCAAAATAGTGCCTTCTACAAAGAATCGATATTCGATAGAGATTCATAAAAGTCTCTGCGAAGCTTGATATGAAACAGCAAAAAACGCCAAACACGTTGCCTGTAGAGAGCTAGAAATCTAACTCTGATCGAGAAATTTTTGGAATTTCTCTATCTCGTCAATCGGTGAAGAAGTTTGAACCATTTGTTGGTTGTAAGATTAAGGACCACTGGTTTGAATGAAATTCAACTAAGTTTGGCATCATTTTCTATCGAATTCACAACGACTTGTAGAGGAATCGAAATTGCTCCCCTCAATCATTTTCACCCTTGTTTAGATATGCAAAAGCGGGCACTATTCACTTGTCAATTCCACCAGCAAGGGATGGAATTAATTCAAATATCTACCAATATTAAAACACATCAACACACAATTTCCAATGTGGTCAAATTTCTAGTTTATGTATTTTAAATGGACATGTACCGTTGCACTTTTACCACAAATATGTCGATAAATGTTTATATAAATCAGAGATTTTGCGGTGGAATTTGTGTGACCCCTGTGTCAACAATCAACACAAATTCAACCAGGTTCTATCATAATTCTTAAACGTTTTTAATCGAATGCACTTATCAACTAAGCAATAGGTCTTGATATTGTTGTGCATTTGAAAGAGAAAGTGATTTCGTTAAGACATTGATATTGCTGCAGGATAATGATTTTACTTAAATCGCCTTACAAGGACATTTATAATATCAGTTATAAGGGATTTTAAAGCAGAAACGTGATCATGAAATTATAGATCGTATTCAATCATCGGTTAAGTCTCATGGGAAACATTTGTAAATGCTGTTTTTGCCAATAAAATTATTAGAAAAGAACTTCAATTACTAAAATGGATATTGTTGATTCAACTAGTTGGGTTTTGTTCCCCTTTAAATGTCTCTCTATAGAGAAAAGAAAAATTCCATTCATATATTCGATAGGAAATTTCGTGAGGAGGCGCAGACTCGTCATATCTTCGACGCCGACGCCGCACGTATAACGTAACGGCGCCCATCCATACTCAACCTACAACAACATCTGAAAGCAGTACGCAATATAATTTCAACAAATCGGAATAACGTAATATTAAAATAATGTCGTATCCAATAAAGACACTATAATTGAAACGGTTAATAAATCCGAAACGGCACCGTATTTTGTGTTGTTGTTGATAAATACGAGCGATTTTTGCAAATAATAGCGGGGCGTTTCTGGGGGTGATTGTGTGTGTGTCAAAAAAGTGCAAAAATTGCAGTGGTAATTGAATAAAATTTGAATTATCGTCTATTATTAGTAGAAAAGTTGGCAGGAATTCGCTGTGACTAATCCTGATTGGTTGTGTCACAACACTGACCTACATAGTTTTAAAGAAATATGAGCTAAGGGTTGACCTAGTCATTACGTAAATTGAGGGTGTCTTAAAAATATTTGTTGTACCTTTCAAAGTTGTATTTGTTTTAATTGCAACAACGCTAATGGTTCTGTGCCAACCCCTACCGTGCAAGTGTGTCACGTTAACTGGCAACAGAAGCACGTGCCCTCATTTCGATCACGTGAAATATGTCACTTGAGGGGGTTGCACTCTATTTGGTGGCTAGTACTGAATTGTTAATTGTAATATTGAGCGACCTACCTTTCTGTATAACCAAACGGTACAAAGTTAGATCAATATAACTAAAAATAACAATAAACAACTTAAGACAAACGAAATTTAAAAGTTTATTAGTTCAGAGAATTCCTGCTGACTCTACAATTCACGTTTCATTTACCTAATTGGCCATATTTGGGTATGTTACACACATACACACACACAGACGATTAGGGTATCTACAGTATTCAATTAGTGTACAGCTGGTTCTTGTTCAATTATTTCGTTCAGTATGTGATCAAATACAAATTGTTTAATGGACCGGAACTAGAAATGTGGGTGTTGTTGTATGGAAGACAAACAAAGAGTGATCCAACCGTTTAGGGCGTCGCGACGTTTACGCACACGTGTGTTGTGTTGTTTAGACTAATGTTATTCTATCATGATCCGCAGACACAGAAAGGTAAATGGACCAGATTTATTGTTGTTTTTAATTTTAATCGTTTCCCATAAATTGTTTCAAAACTTATAAATTGACCACTACCACAATTATAAATATTTTGTATAATAGTATAAACCGTTGAAAAGGGGTCACATCCAAGCTTAAACAAATCCTGATCTATTCCATTACGGAAAGGTGAAGGTGAATGACATTAATTTGTTTTGCTTTAATTATTTTGTTAAGTTCAATTTCTCTTTACAATATTATAGATTCTGTAAACTTTACACTACATTGATTATAGTAATTTCAGTTTGAATATTACTACAGTTTATATTAAATGATGATGATAGAACAATCAAAGTAATTTTCTGTGCAATTGTAAGACGTAAAATTGAATTAATGCGGTTATATTTATACGGTATTATATCTATATTATCTACAAAATAAATTAACTTATCCCATGAAACTTATAAATTAATCAACATTACTAGTAAGCGAATAAATTTTAAATTAAATAAACTGAAACAAACATATTACAATTCCATGGGGGGCAATTTTTTTCTACTAGTTTTCTCCCCCTCAACCTTGGATTTTTGATTATGTATTCCATGCAATGTTTGTTGTTACCTGACGATTTGTAGTGAAGCGTTGCTATGCGAAAATGTTGTGAACTGATTGATTTCTTCAATCAAAATGATTATGAAATAATTTCAAGTATAGAGCGCTAATGGCTCATTTTTCTATATTGTTACATAGATATTTTGCACTAATTCAACTATGGAACTAAAAGCTTCTGAATAGTTTCGTCAAATTCAGTTTGTTAGGCCATTAGAGAGTTCTTCAAGTTGCTTTGTTGTAATATAAAAGTTTCTGTAATAGCAGGATGACAAGCTACGGACAGATTTTGTTATAGTCAACGTTTAGAGTGGATAAAGGGAAGCTTTGGAGGGTTGAATGACGACAAATGACAAATAAACAAGCTTTGCTACTTATGTTTGTAGAAAGCTCCAAGGACCCACTCTGCAATTCGTTTTATTCCGCTCAATATAATCGGCATATTGAAAGGGAATTTCTGACGGAATATCGGGCGGATTTATAGCGAATTATGGAGTCGGCCCTTAACGTGCAAATTATTGACGAAATAAAAAAGGGCGTCCAAAGGGCAAACGACAAAAATATTTTTTCAATCAATCTCGAATACTGAAATTCGATATCTGTTAAAACGTGCAGTCACCTTTGTACTAAAAACATTCAAGTCAATTATGTTTCTTCGATGTATGAAGAAATTAAAAGGCACTTCGTCTCAATTTTCTCTATTTCGTTACATTTAAAATAAGTCTCAACGATGCGTAGAGTTCTAGAGACTGTTTTTTTTATTCATGGCTCATAGGAGAGCTCATGAGATGCAAACATGTAATCTCAATTCTCAATAGGATTCGCCACTGGTTCGAATTACTGACTTAGGACTTATTGTCGTGAGCATTATTAAGATACTGCTTCAGCTTAGATTGCACTTCATACGGCATTTTTACAGAGAATTTAGAAAGCTAAAAATATAGTTGTTTACTGTACAAGGTGGTAAAGTCCTACTTTATCCACGAGCGGAGATTTGGCTCAATTGGCCTTCGTCCTCGTGAGCCAAGTCCGCGAGTGGATAAAGGGACTTTGCCATCGTGTGCAGTACCTACAAGATTTTTTTCAATACTTGCCCTTAAAACTCTTTCTAATTTATTTAGTTTTTTTTAAATTTTCTAATAAATTATGACATTAATTAAATTTTTGTTTATTTGCTTTGTTAGTTGTCATGGAGTAGCTCGATGGTAAAGTAAACATCTTAGCGTTGGGGTGGGTAAAGTGCTACTTTACCATCGAGTTTTTAATCGATAAAGTAGGACTTTAAAATCAAGTATTGAGAAAATATAATATTTTATTCAAACTTTTTAACATGTCAAAGATAAACGTTAATAAATTTTGCCAATTCACCCCTTAAGACCTCATTGCCTATGAGCCCTCAGAATAAAGTTGCCTTAACGATCTCAGAAAAGCTCCAGAATAACTCAGGATTCATCGGAAATTAGAAAACCAATATATCTCTGTTAGTAGATCTTCGAATAGTAATTTAGTTAGGCTTGCTGAAAAATCAATTCGGTTCGAGATAGGCTTTCCGAAATTTCCGAAATTGTTAGGTCCACACGCGGAAAAGCGACAATTGGCATCCCGAAAAATTTCCAGATTTTAATTCGTACCGAGTCACAGTAATAAAAAATTTACCAAAGTTAAGAGTGCCATACTGGAATGCAATTAAGAAAGCCTGTGGTATGGCGTAATTCTGGCATACTATTGCAGTTGCAAAGGCGCGTCGAAGATAAGCATGAGCGTATCGCTCTACTCGCTAGGGGTTACGTTTGGAGGAAGGAAAAAATTAAAATTGAAATTTGAATGTTTGCCAGAGTTGTGTACAAAAAACGTACTATTTTTGGTACACTTTGCATCATCTGTTTGTTTGTAAAATTAGTTCTGATAAAGATAAAAGAAATTCCATCGTTGAAGCACTAGTCAATCGGATTTTGAAGAAGTGTGCAAAATTTGAACCAGATTGGTTCGTTATTTTTTGAGAAATCCTGTCAAGCTTCAAAAATGAAATTTTGAGAAACATGCGATTAAAGTTTTCAGGGGAAATAACACGGACAACAAAAAATGTTTGTCAAGGCTCTATCTCCTAAATCTTTGGAAGAATATGCTACTGTACTGTTTAACAAGACACTTAAAAAAAATCGAATTTTTGAAAATTTCAACTGTTTCGTTCCCACAAGTTTCCAGATTTGCTGTTATGTAAGATGGGGCAAGTTGCCAAAAAAGTGTGCGAGATTAGTAATAGCCTTGATTGATTATTGTTCTGATCGACCTATTTCTATTAGTTATAAAATAAAAATAGAATAGTTTTCTTAAATTTTTGGCATCTAGTGTTCAGCCTCACACAACAAGCTATTTATTAGCAATTCTCCATGTCCTATCTGTATTTGAATTGCATTATTCAGCTAAAATGATTCTAAACTGACCAACCATTAAATGGTAAAAATGACCATTCACTTATCAATGAAAATTTTAATTGTGAAACCCACAGGGGGTTGTGTGAAGCTTTGTAATTTGTTCCACTGATTTTGTAACGAAACGGCGGTGTAAAATATTAAACCACCTAAGGTCCAACTCTCACTATCAATTAATTTGAATCACTTTTGATATTTGCATGTTTTCTAAACGAAATTAATTCCACAGTTTCCTCTTAATTCTATCTATTAAATAATAATCGACAGTAATCGGTTATAATAATACAATATAGCTATTTAAACGTCACAAAAAAAGCTTGTCGAGTCATTAAAATTTGATCAATAACTAAACTACCCCCTCCGCATTGAATCGGGTGATGATCATTATAAATTATTGTTATGTGATTTTATGATTTTCAACTTTTACTACCGTCTCTCTTGATTGCATCATTATTGATTTTTTAGATTTTGAGACTTGAAAGAAAAACCGACTCTGTGAGTAGTTCTTTTGAACTTTAATCTGTCTGTTGAAATTTCGTCATAACACAAGAAAATATTTGAGCTGCGATACAGTGTACCGATGACAGTAACATTAATTTTATGGTATTTATCCGATTTAAATCATTAATCATTTCAACCTAAATTGATCATTTATAATATTTTAATCAATTGAGTTATAACTTTATACAAACACATAATATAAATTTTCTAGAAAGATTATTTGAAGTCTGTGTCCAATGAAAGTGTGCTTTAATCTATTGAACATGATAATTTATCAAAAATTTTTCGGAAAATTGAGTGTGGGCTAATTTTAAATGAAATTGTAACATTTCAACAAATACCATTAGAAATTACGTAATCGTTTTAATTATTTATAAAAGAGAAAGGGGTAATTGATGGTATCACAGGTGAAACATTATTATTGATAAATTGAGAATCGTGTTTTAATATAAAATTGTGACAAGATGAAAAACTACACACAATAAATACGTATAGATATAGGTATAGAAAGTGATATTATGGAGTTGAAGGTTCTTTTTTAGATAAACATCTGATAATTATATAAATAATAATCGAAATTTTCGGTTAGCATATCAATTGACTAAATGGAAATTTTAACAAATCTTTTTTTGTTAAAAACACCCATTGTTAATTATAAAGTTTATACTAACAAGACCATATCAAGATGGTATAAAATACAGCTGTTATATGTAAAGTAATTTCAATAATAACAGCTGTCAAGACTTTTATAATTAGATAAAAGATAAACACCTTTTACTATATACATTTATTCTATTACATTGCAAGTATAACTTAAAAGTAATAATTGAACAATTCACTTTTCTTCAAGTACCGTCTTTTACAATCCAATAAGAAAGTATTCAACACGACATATCTAATATTGTTGTTGTATTGAACATTTTTTATATATATAATAAGAAATGTTGCTTACTATATTAAGAATCAATTATAAAATTGTATAATTCATAATATTAGTCAATTGGCGGAAGCTCAAAATTCCGTTATCATTTATATACAGTTGAATTGGATATGTACGTATAAGTATAATAAAAGCTCAACAAATCGCATATTGCCTTCTAGGTATTGTTAACGGTTGTTTATAAGTGAAATTAAATTTATTTCATAATGCAATCGATGTGCATACAGGTGGTCCGAATTTCACCAAAGAAAGCTCTCTATTATTCAAGATATCAGAACAGAACAGACAGAATACTTGTCAAGTTTAGAAAAATGTTGAAGTCTAATAATGAAGGCAAACGTAAATTTTTGCAGTACAGTATAGTAAGTGGAAATAGCCAATGAGACGATCGCAGGATTTTACTACGACTGCCTAGTAGCGTACTTTAATATTCCAATTGGCCTTCATTCATGTTTAGGATCTTACTTTAAAAAAAAATGGGGAAAATAGTCAAGATTGTGAAGTAATGGAATTGCTTCGCGACAGGCTTACTTGTCTTGACTTAAAGGCAAAGAGTTGATAACTACATCCGGGACTGACCTGAGCTTTCCTAGCTCTTCAAGCAAACTTATTTTCGGCGCCTCTTTTCGTAAATCAACAATGATTGGGTGCACTACTTTTCAAAAATCAAAGTTCCAAAATAATCGCGAGAATTCTTTGTTGAAGTTTAGAAAGTCGTAATAAAAAAAACGTCTGGTGTTCTGGTACCGAAAAGTGTCATAAAAGAATTTGTATGGGGCACCGCTGAAAAAAAAAAGAAATAAACTTACGGTTTGGTTCCAGTTGATAACTGCATGACTGTAACAAAAATAGAAAAATTATTATTATAAAAAAAAAACGAAATTGTTTGAAAATTTACAATCTCCATGGGAATCCTGGAGCTGCACGGCATGGGATGTGTGTTTTTATACGGAAGACATTGCCACTTAAACTAAAACTAGCACTAAACTAATTAATTAACGAAAAAAATCAAAACACTAAATCTTGCCTTCGAACGAAAATACGTCCACTCAAGTAAATGGCGAAATACAAATGAAGGGATTGGAGTTAAGAAGGCAATTGAAAACATCAAAAAAAGTTCGACAGTGTTCAAAGACCTATAATAAATCAGTACATACTGCATTCACGAGAGCTTCGAACCGGAACTGAACCGAAAACCAAAAAAACCGATAACTTTTCCAGAATACCGTAACCGAAACCAGAGACGAAAACCCTGTAAAGTTCCAGAGATAGAGTTGGAAAATCTCAACTGATCATGAGAGAATTTTCCAAAAACTGAACATTTGTTAAGATCTAGGAGATCTGAAAATTTGACATAGAATTGATCAATTGTTTATCCCTAAATTTCAAACTTTTCCACCTTCAACGAACACACAACCCTTCTAGAAATTACATTTTCTAAACTGAATCAAGTCTTCCGTACTTAACAGCAATTCCAAACAGTTCTAAGTTAGTAAAGTATATCCAAAAATTTAGTGGAACGATCTTCACCGAAAATCATAAAGTCAAGTGTCTTCACAATGGACCCCCCATTTCTAGTAATTGGTAATAAATAAAAATATTGCAATTAGGGCATAAATTCCAGACGGAACCAACAAATCCAACATTTGCTTGTTCTCTACAAAAGCAATTAGAAAAATACCCATTTTTATATAAAAGATACTCCAATCTTATGTTGAGCAAACTCATTTGATTGTGAGTTAAGACTGTTCTATGGCTTTTTTTTTCAAATAATAATACAGTAGGTACTCTAGGGTGAGCCAAAACGACTAACCTAACGAATTTATTGTCTCAAAAGGGCCTATATGTTGAAAAAAATTATCGCATTGGGAATTTTTAGCTCATTTGTCCTATTAAAAATGCCATAACTTTTGAACCGTTTGAGATAAAAATTTTATCCAAACATATTCTTGTAGGGCATCAAATTCTCTAAAAGGATATCTTGGAATTGATTCTTTTATTTCAAAAATTCATATACTTACGGGCTATGAAAATTGATGAAAGATAGATATGCTTTTTTCAATTTCCATAGCCCGTGAGTGTATGAATTTTTGAGCTAAAAAATCAACTCCAAAGTATATTTTTATAGAACTTAATGTCCTACAAGAATATGCCTGGATAAAATTTTTATCTCAAACGGTTCAAAAGTTATAGCATTTTTAATGAAAATTTCCATAATAGCTTTAAACTAAACATATCTGTTTTTCATCAACTTTCATAGCCCGTAAGTATATGAATTTTTGAGATGAAAAAATCAACTCTGAAGTACGTTTTTAGAGAATTTAATGTCCTACAAGAAAATGTCTAGATAAATATTTTATCTCAAACGGTTTATTATTTTTTTGCGTGTTATTTAAATGAGAAAGTTCAAATGGCCACCGACATAGTTTAAAATTGAGCTAAAAACTTTTTCCAATGGCAGAATTTTTTTTCAACGTATAGACTCTTTTGAGACCATAAATTCGATAGGTTAGTCATTTTGGCTCTCCCTAAGGTACTCCTAATAAACACATAAGGTTTGGTAAAAGGTGGCGCCCCTAATATTATGTCGCTGTGGTCTCGGCCCGGCCCTGACTACATCTCTGTTGTACAGCAAAATTTAATCCAAATTACGACCAGCCTGTATACGAACATATCAAAGACATATCAGATAATTTGTTTATAATTTGTAATATTTCCATTGATAATTTTTAATGAAATAATTAATTCGAGAGTTTGATATCGAACAATCCACCAGAGGCTCGAATGTAATTGTGACGAAAGGAAAAGTGTTGATTTTCACACGTTAATAACAGCATGAAAACTTCACGTTAGATATTCAAACAAAAAGTAGATGAGAAGAGAAAATTATAATGATTCGAGAAAATGAGTTTAATTAAAACAAATTTTTCCAAATGATGTTCGTTTTATTAGAACGGAAAATTTCCTTCAGAAAACGTATTATTTTTCATTTAATTATTCATTAATATCTGGGTGATATTTTTTTTAATAAATGAATAAATTAAGGTGCCCACATATGGAGCATTACACGATGAAAGTCTATATCGTAATGATGAGAATATTATAAGATTCTGTAATTGGGCAATAACAAGGTTAAATATGTATTATCTTGATTTGAATTTTGTTTCTCTGCTTCGATTTATTAATCCTGAACCGTTCCTAATATGATTGAAACACTATTCACCTATACGAAATAATTCGGATATAATCTTCATTATCCTTCCCATATATGGTCACGACACGGCACTAAATCATCACTGATGAAACTTAAATTAATTACCAACAACAGACAAAAAAAATTGTATACGATTGAAGCTTTTTAATTGACTAGAAACACCAATACAAGGCAACACATCAAATTCCTGCAATTAATTGCAGGTACACCTCTAGCCAGACAATGGGAAGATTGTTTTTTTGGTTTGTTTGTAGAGAGTAAAAGTGGTGGCATTTTTTTTTTGAAACTTGTGGCCGGTTATAATAAGTTAATTAACACGCATCTAGATTTATGGTTACGGTTCATCATACGGTTACACAATTAAAAAAAATATCGGCTTTTTTTAGCCGATAATCATTAAAATATCACGTGTATTTTATCGTTTCTATCGCATAAAAATCTTATTAGATGCAATAAATAATAGTTGACGTGCATCGACATCCTGGGGGCCTTTCACTCCACCAGATACAATTTCGAATGATCCCCATAAAGTTACACAGAAAAATTTATATAAAATAATAACAACACTGTAATTAATAAGCGATATGAGTATTTATGGAAAATTATTTAAAAAAAAAAGAAGTACATTTTTATTATGGCCGTTATTTATTATAATTGTTATTGTGAGCTTATTGAGCCGGCACTTTCTATTAGTCTGTCATTAATTTGTTGTTCATTCAAGGCTACAATTATTAGAACCAAACCATTATAATTCCTGAAAGTCAAGCTTTTACCCGGCACCATCTTCACAGATAGGGCCATATAACGCTGCATCAACCGCCTTTTTTCCATCTATTTTTGAATAATTAATGATTTTAATGATTGGTTCGACCGTGCATCTTCAAGTTAATAACATCAACAGTTTTATTCTCTATCAAATTGACTTTAATAACAAGTAAAATAATAAATTGTTATTACTTTGCGGCTTATAACAATTGTAAATAGTCAATTATAAATATATATCTTTTGTATTATTATTTAACAGGAATTGGTGAAAGTTCATATTGTTCGTTTATTATTATTAGAAAAAGAACAATTTGATTTATACGACAACATCCCCGTTAACATTGTAGTGGAAGATTCGTTAATAGGTTTTTGTGTTGTGTATGATGATTTTGCAATATTGTCGGCGATTAATTGAAATTTATGACTTTATACTTTCAATAGTAGTAGTAGTAGTCGCGAGAACATCCCTCTCCTAGTTGATTTGATTGTAATTCAATAAGACATGATGATAAATTCCTTCTATCACAAATCTAATCTCAATGCCTACCGAGGGTTGTCGAATCGATTCATCTCGCTATTATTATAACTAACATAGATTATATGTTGTGGTCAACTGATAGTCATCTTGTGATCCGGAACCGCAGAAAATCCCACGTCCTACAAATAGAAACGTTATAGAAATCGTCACAGACCGCTTCTTGAATTGACTGGAAAACGTGAAACAATAGTGCCTCATAGTTCAACTTGTCAAACTATAAAGTTGAACGGTTTTGGCTTCTTGTTTGTTATTTTTTATTGTTGTTGATTTTTTTCTGTTATTGTTGTTGAAAAGATCGGGAGTATAGTTGAAACAAGTTTACAATTCTGTCATTGTTGACCTGAATTCTAACAATCCACGTATATGTATTGATCAATTGATCGATCAGCAAATCATTAAAAGCTTGTTTGCACAATTGTATAGGCGTGTATTATTGATTATGATGATGATTGTAGTGACGAGGTTCATGAAATCTTTTAAAATGTTTAAGATTTCAGCTGGCGATAGCTCGTTACCGATCGACTGATTCATTTTGTTTGGCATATCTATCAACTACGGTGTGTGCGTGTGCAACTCTCAAGGAAGTTCTTCAGGTGTTTGCAGCGATTGACAGTAATAGGATGAACGTCAGTCATTCAAATCGTTTTCGTTAGGCATTCAAACGCGTACAAGTGCTCGCTATACAGACTGTCCCAGCCCAAGCAATCACCATAAATTGTCTAGTTATTAAAAAACTCAAATTTAACCAAACTAGGCTGCCTGAGGAGTACTTTCAGTCTTCTTAGGTTGAAGGTTATCTTCGAGTATTTTAACACTACGGAACCGATAAACGGAAACCGAACCGATATAAAATGTACTAATAGAACCGAAACCAAAAACCGGAACGAAAAAAATAAATGTTCAAAGCTCTATAATAAATCAGTACATACTGCATTCACGAGGACTTCGAACCGGAACTGAACCGAAAACAGAAAAAACCGATAACTTTTCCACCGGAACCGAAAACAGAGACGAAAGCCCTGTTAATTATGAAAAACTTATGAAAGATGATTGCTTGGACTGGGATAGTCTGTATAACTACCACATAAGGAATTGTTTATTTCTCAATTGTTACTTATATAAATTTACATATTCATTAGGGTGAGCCAAAATGATTAATCCATCGAATTTATGGTCCCAAAGGGCCTATATGTTGAAAAAAAATGTTTAGCTCAATTTTAAAAGGTGTCAGTGGCCATTTGAATTTTCCCATTTAAATAACACGAAAAAAAAGTTTTGTCCCTTAAAAATGCTATAACTTTTGAACCGTTCAAGATAAAATTTTATCCAGGCACATTCTTGTAGGGCATTAAATTCTCTAAAAAATGCTTTAGAGTTGATTTTTTTAACTCAAAAACTCATATACTTACGGGCTATGAAAGTTGATGAAAAACAGATATGTTTAGTTTAAAGCTATTATGGAAATTTTCATTAAAAATGCTATAACTTTTGAACCGTTTGAGATAAAGATTTTGTCCAGGGATATTCTTATAGGGCATTAAATTCTATAACAAATACTTTGAAGTTGATTCTTTTATTTCAAAAATTCATATACTTACAGGCTATGAAAGTTGAAACAAATATATCTATTTTTCATCAACTTTCATAGCCCGAAAGCTTATGAATTTTTTAGTTAAAAACATCAACTTCAAAACATTTTTTGAAGAATTTAATGCCCTACAAGAATGTGCCTGGATAAAGTTTTTATCTTAAAGATTTCAAAAGTTATAGCATTTTTAATGGACAGTTTTAATTTGCACGTTATTTACATGGGAAATTTCAAACGGCCACCGACACTTTTAAAATTGATCTAAAAATTTTTCTCAATGGGAGAATTTTTTTCCAACATAAAGGCCCTTTGGAGGCCAAAAATTCGATAGGTTTAATCATTTTGGCTCACCCGAATATTCATATGTATTGGTGCAGGTTTCTATAAAGTGAGAGTTGACGGTAATAAGGGACAATTTATTGTATCGCAGGATTTTACTACGACTACCTAGCAGCGTATTTCGATTTTCCAATTGGCCTTCATTCATTGTTTACGATCTTACTGAAAAAAAAACATTATATTGGGACAAAAGTCAAGATCGTGAAGTAATGGAATCGTTTCTCGACAGGCTTACTTGTCTCCATCTAAAGGCCTAAGAGTTGATAACTACATCCGGGGCTAACCCGAGCTTTTCTAGCTCTCCAGGTAAGCTTATTTTCGGCGCCCCTCTCCGTAAATTAACAATGATTGAGTGCACTACTTTTCAAAAAACAAAGTTCCAAAATAATCGCGAGCATTATTAGTCGAAGTTTAGAAAGTCGTGATAAAGAAGCGTCTGGTGTTCTGGTACCGAAAAGTGTCATAAAAGATTTTGTATGGGGTACCGTTGGAAAAAAAAATAAACTCACGGTTTGGTTCCAGTTGATAACACCATAACTGAAACAAAAATAGAAAAATGATTATTATTATAAAAAAAAAACAAAAGTATTTGAAAATTTACAATCTCCATGGGAAGACACTTAAACTAAAACTAGCACTAAACTAATTAATTAAAGAAAAAAAACAAAATTTTTCTAAACAACACTAACACTTGTCTTCGAATAAAAACACGGCCACCCAAGTAAAGGGCGAAATACAAATGAAGGGATTGGAGCTAAGAAGGCAATTGAAAACATCAAAAAAAGTTACAAAGTGTTCAAAGCCCTTTAATAAATCAGTACATACTGCCTTCACGAGAACTTTGAACCGGAACTGAACTGAAAACCGATAAAACCGATAACTTTTCCAGAACGAACATCGGAGACGAAAGCCCTGTTAATTATGAAGAAGTTATGAAAGGCGATTGCTTGGTCTGGCACAGTCTGTATAACTACCACATAACGAATTGTTTATTTTTCAATTGTTACTTATATATACTTACATATTCATATGTATTGGTGCAGGTTTCTATTAAGTGAGAGTTGAAGGTAATAAGGGACAATTTATTGTATTACAAACATAGAGAATTGTAATGTTATATAAGATCCGCGTACACGGACTTTAATTGGAAATTTAAAACAAGGGAAAGCTTCAAGGAAAACTGTAATAATAATGGTGGAAATTCGATACAGAATTGCAATGCAACAATAAAAACACCCAGTTGTCAACGACTTGTTTGTTGTCTAATAAAGTTATCGGAGCTCGTTAACGTTTGCCTTTCATTGAATAAACGCCGGATTTTTCAAGTGTAAACGAAATTATTTATTCAAATAAATGATTAATAACAATAATATTTGAGTAGTAGTCGAGAATAGAAGAAAAAAAATGTTGTCTTTACTATAATCTGTCCAAATCTTCCGGAGAAAATCTCTTAATCTAAACACTCTTGTTTTGTCGTGAAAGGATCAACTTGGAAAACTTTCTGTTTATTTTTTAGTTGTTTATTGTTGTTCCACTCGTGTAAACAATAAACTATATTAATTAAACAAATCAAATAATAATTCAAAACTATTAATATGTTGAAACTGAACAGATAATGGTGTTTGGTAGCGCGATTAATAAATGATTATAGTTCGACCCTCCTGAAAGCAACAACAACAACAACAACAACTACCATCATTAACTTGAAGATATTTAATAACATTAATAATAAAGACATAGTTGAGATTGTGTTTGTAACTCTTGCTACCTATCTACCTACATACTTATTATCTCTTTGGTTTTATTTTTTTTTCTCAATCTCATTCTCTCTCTTGATAGAAATTCTTTTAAAATACAAGTACTAATGATTTACAACAATATAAAGCTATTTATTACTGGGGATTCTATATATATGTAGGTGCATAGAAAGAGAAATAATAAACACTATTTATTGATGTATAAATAGAGAAAAAAACTATTCCTTACTACCTTCAACCATGATATTAAACACTTTTCTGTGGGTGGTATTCAATCAACAGCTAAATTCGATATAGTGTTTTTCAAAACACTAAAATTATTACCGTTGTTTTTCATTAATTTAATTAGCTTTTATCGTGATTTGTACCATGACAAATTTATCTTATCTTATTGATCGTAATATGAACAGAAATTCTCCAGATCCATCGTAAATGTCATGAAAATATAAAACCGATTGATTTATTATTAATGAATAGAGAAGCGTATAATTCAGTAAAAATTTGTTTGAATTTTTTTAAAGGTAACACCGACCGGCCGCCGCGCCCTCACCTATGACGAAGAATCCTGGAAACCCACCGCCGACGAGCACAAATCAAAAGATACACTCGAAACAACATCGACAACATCGACACTAACAGAAACCCGACAAAGTACCACGAAAAAAGTGAAAAAATATTTGAAAAAGTGCAAAAGTGTTTTGGGTAGTCGCAGTTCAAATGAGCCAACTAGTCGTGATGCATCGCCGACGTGTTCTTGGTATTTAGACGAAATTATCAATGAGAGTGAAATCAACGAATTGGAAGATATCTATGAGGATGCTCAAGTGCATCCGAATTTGACGGTTCCAGATGAACCGATCTATCAAATAGCTAATGTTGTACAAGTCCCAAAAGGACCTGCGGATCTTGAATCGGAGAAAGATCATTTCGAGGATGCCAAATCAGAGATCGATACCTCTCCAATTTTGCCGGTAAAGCAAAATGTGGTTGACGGTGTCGTCAATTGTCAACAAGACGATAAAGATAAGAAGGAACGACATCAACAACAACAACAACAACAGCCTGCGAGATCGGTAAGACTCATTTTCATTTTAATATTAAAATAAATAGATACTGTTAGAATCGTTGTTTTGAGTGAGATATGGGTATTTGCGTTGTGTTGTGAATATGAGTGGTTGATGTTCGCAGGAGGTGAAAGTGCACGGTGCTCGTGCTGAAGTTGTGTCCTGGTGTGGCTTCCGGGCTCGCCACACCTGACCTTTTCGACCTTACTCACTGGGTTACCCGCGCCAATCATGCTGAACCGATTTTTTCCCGTTGTTGTTGTTGTTGTTCGTTGTTTCATTCTAAATGTTCATCGAGACAATATCGGAGAACTTGTAGATATTCCATATTCAATTATGGCACTGTCCCCAATAGGAAAATTCACGAACTTGATAGAATTCTAACCGAAAGTCATGGGAATATCGGAATCGAACATATTTAACCTGGGGGGATAGTTTTATAGGAAACAAAAGAAAAACGATTCGTTATCTTGTCTGTAGTTGTAAATTATAATTATTCTAAAGAAATTTATATTTGTGCTGTTTGAAATTGAATTGAGAAAAATTTTAAATAGTTGAAGAATTTTCATATCGTTTACGATTTCAGTTTCATGAAACACATTTCAGTTACATGAATTTTAAACGGTAAGATATTGGTTAAGAATTTAGGAAGTACATTCTTGTCTTGCAAATGGTAATTTTGTCTTAGATAAAGAATTGTAAATTAAGGTATTTCATATTCTAAGTATGCCTTCAGAGAATTTCTCTTATTTCGTCGGTACACGTTAGTTATTTTTCTCGTTTTCAATAATTACTACTGTTCATCGAATATTTCTGCAGCTTTCATTGACAACTTTCTAAGATCAAATACTGAAAGTTTCATTAATGCACTTGTTAATTATGAAATAATAGATTGCTACCGGTTCATGATAACGGGCGAAATACTTGTGCAATCACTATCACGCCGTCTTTTTTCGTTTTTAATGAGAACAATAGCCGCATAATGATCGATGGCAATTTGTCGAAATTGATATGGGCATATCCATTATTTTTCGATAAAAGTACGTGCGGGTGGGTCACCGATTTGGATGCCGATTTTTTCATCGAAAGTGGGTCAGAAAAGAAGGTGATCCTGAAAAAAATCGATTTTTTGGCAATTTTCAAAAATTCATATATCAGCCTCTGTATAACTTAGAGATTAGTTCGAGCCGGCATTTTTCTCGGTCAACCCTGTATTTTCAAGAAAAAAATATGCTATTGATCCAAACTTCAATTCGATTTAGCTGTACGCTTTCAAGTGAATCACTGTTTCCGCAAAATTTCACCTATATTTAAAGTCCTGTCAAATTTGCAGTTTTTGGAATAGGGAGATGATCAAGATCTCAAATTTTTCGTTAAGGTAACGACTGTTGATTTTCACCTTACTTTAGTTTGATTAAAGCTATTTCTTTATAGTACAGCAATGCAAACCTAGGACATTTCTGAAAAATCGCCATTTTGAGACACCCATAACTTTTTTCTATCAACTCCAAATCTTTCTAAAGTTTCAGAGAATATACTTCGTTTTATCCTCAAACAGCCCTGAGAATTTCAAGTTTGGAATAGAAGCGAGATCGAAGCTATGAATTTTCAAAAATGTTAAATTTTCAATTCAATATAACATTATTTGTATTTTTACTATTAGTTTTATTAATTTTACGTAATTTTTTGATTTTTATTCAAAATCTTATAGTAAATGACAAAAAATGTAGATCTTCAAAAAAGCAAAATAAAAAAAAATGCTTAAAAACGCATTTGTTAATTAACAATTTTAACCTCTTAGATTAATAACAAAGTAAAAAATCAAATTTTTCAATTTTCCCAACGGGGATCTTTTCTAATGCCTTTCAAAAATAGGTCCAAGAAGTGAAAAAAAATTGAGGCTTTTAGTTTAATAATTATCTGGGTTTTTATGTAAATTTTAAACTTGTGAAAATTAGTTAACTAACAAAACCATATCTAATAAAATTATTACGGCAAAAAAATTTTTTTAATGGATTTTCGTTTATTCAAGTGTCTAGAAGGTATGTGAGTTTTTTTATTTCTTAATATTGATATTTAATGCTAAGTTCTGAGAGGCAGGACCGTTTTTTTAGAAAATTTCCTCCTCTTTAAGGATCTTTTTTCAAATTTCAAATATCCTTAATATTTTCCGAGATATTTGCAAAAATACCAAACCACCTTTTTTTTCTACTAAATTGTTTATAAATTTTGCTATTTTTGCCGGCGTACCTTCAAATTTTTCAAAAAGTTTTTAGAGGTCATTCCGAATTAAATGAGCCCTGAAGAGAAATTCACTAAAATGGCAGATATCGCCTAGACCATTAATTAAATATACAAATATAAGATGCCTAATTTTTTTGTTTTGCTTTTTTAAAGATCTACATTTTGTTATTTTGAATAAAAATCAAAAAATTACGTAAACTTAATAAAACTAATAGTAAAAGTCCAAATAATGTCATATGGAATTGAAGATTTAACATTTTTGAAAATTCATAGCTCCGATCTTACTTGTGCTGTTTGAGGATAAAACGAAGTACATTCTCTGTAATTTTCTAAAGATTTGGACTTGATAGAAAAAAGATTTTTAGGAAATGTCCTATGTTTGCGTTGCTGTACTATAAAGAAATAGCTTTAATCAAAGTAAAGTAGGGTGAAAAGCAACAGTCCATACCTTAACAAAAAATTTGAGATCTTGATCATCTCCCTATTCCAAAAACTGTAGATTTGACAGGACTTTAAATATAGGTGAAATTTCGCGAAAACAGTGATTCAGTTGAAAGCGTACAACTAAACCGAAGTGAAGTTTGGATCAATAGCATATTTTTTTCCTGAAAATACAGGCTTGACCAAGAAAAATGCTGTCTCGGATTAATCTCTAAGTTATACAGAAACTGATATATAAATTTTTGAAAATTGCCAAAAAATCGATTTTTTTCAAATTTCAAAATATTCTCTAACGGCCGGATTTGAACTTATCTGGCCCAAACTTTCAGGATCACCTCCTTTTCTGACACACTTTCGATGAAAAAATCGGCATCCAAATCGGTGACTTACGCGTGCACACTTTTATCGAAAATTATGGATCTGCCCATATATATTTTTTTGAAAAAATAATTTTCAATCGCATATTTCGAGTTTGCCACAAGCACGCGTCTGCGATACCGGATCCGTAATTTTTCTCTTACACGACACAGCTTTTCCAACATTCCAAACACCATCAACACAAATATTTCTGTTGAATTTTATTATTTTTTATATTGCTGCAACGGCCGAATTATGTGGGCTTAAATAAATTGTGGCACAATTGCATTGATTATGCAAATCGTCGTTTTAATTTCTTGTAAATTTTTATTGATGCTATTATAAAATCATTCAATAGTCGAATACCTGTGTGTGCTGTTCATAAACTCGTAGGTGGACCAATAAACAGCTGTCGGCAGAGACCATGTGGAACATGTTTCCTTCAGGTCATATATCGTACCTCATGCCAGGTGGTCATTTATGGTGAGAATCATGATGAAAAGCATTTAATATCGGCGATTATTTGTATTAAAGAAACGAAAATATTTCGTGAACACAAAAAAAAACCGAAATTATTATTGCAATAATAACCTTAATTTCAGGCTAATTTTCGTCGTTTCTTCTTTCATCACCGTTCTGTTTTCGTTGAATAATTATATACGGTAATCATTTAATTTCTCTTAAATGAGAAAAAAATGCAATTATCCTCGTGTATATAGACATCTTGAGGATATTTTTGCCATTCTTCTGTCATTTGATAAAAATCGTAGTTCTATGCAATTTATGAATGAAAACATTAATCATATGCCGGAATCGAAAATCTATCTTACGGCAAATGAGCATTATAAAGAAAAAATTTTTGTGAATTTTATTGAAGTAGGTAGATTAACTGAAAGTCGATTTATGATTTTCAACAATAAAAATAAATAATTATGCGGAGAATTGATTTATAAAATGAAATTTTCACGGGCGGCACGTTTTCAAGTCAACACAACAATCATCTACACCAATCAACACTCTTAAACCAATAATGGTCTATAAATCCCTAATATGTATTAGAGCTTTCTCCTACGATAAGGATCTAAAGTGGACAATAAAAGCGATAGACAAACACGTAATTTCCTTTCAACGGTTTTAACTGAAATTGATCGCGTCTTTTGCATATTGGTAATAACTATTCTAAATCATTTGATAAAAGCCAATTAAAACCAAATTCATTTATTTATAGGTGAAATCATGCTTTATTATTGTATTTATTGATTTCTTTTTGTTTTTTAAATTAAGAACAAGGACATTGTAGTGAAAATATAAATGAAACAATTGATTATCGTGTGAAATTTCTTGACAACAAACAAGTATACGAACTTAGCAGGTGATAAACCATTAATCATTAAATCCAACAAAAACACGGATTAACTGTGATTTAGCAGCGATTAAGTAAATCCAGAAACTGGTTAATATCAAGTTGAACAAAACTACCAGAATCTGATAACCATTTTTTATCTTTAAACGTTAATCAGATGCACTTATTCAAGATGTAAACGACGCTTTTTTTCGTCATTAGACATGTTATATTAATAATTATTTAAACTACGTAACTTGAGAATTATTAATCATTCAACAGATAGAATCATTCTTGGAATCAAGATGTCGAGTGGTTTCTGAAGATCAACCACTTCAACAAATTTTATGAATAAATAAATTTTATCGAAATGGTTAATATCGGCCAATTATCGTTGAAACTTTTAAATGAAAAATTAACACGTCAAATGTAAAGATATAACAACAAAATAGGATAAATGATTGACCACGATTCTGTATTTTATGTTATCTAAATAACCCTGTAGGTAGATGACACCATCTTCCTAGTTCATTACGAATTTCAAATTTCATTAGATTTCGCAAGTTGTATACACTGAAAATGGTTAGTTGTTGTTCGTTCGGGTCCTTATAATAACATTTTATGGTTGACAATTGGCCGTATTTCAGGAATTTCTCTTTGTCTTTGATTGTAGTAGTTGTGATGGTGGTGGTGGTTTTGTCACGCTTTTCGATGATACACAGTCATGGTTATCCAACGATTATTTAAACTTAACAAACAAAGAGTTAATAAGAACCGTTTTTAGTAAAAGTGGGCAATTTAATTTCGGAATAAATCGTGATGATTTTGATGGAAACTATAACGTTGATCATTATGCTTATTAAATGGGGAAAAAATGCCGACTATCTGGGGAGAAAAAAAACGAACAAAAGTTAATTGTTTCTAAAGTGACTGACGTTTTTAATTTAGCATGAACTCGAAAACAGGTACGTTATTATTATATATTGTATACGATGAGAATAATGAACTATCAACGCCCTTTTCAAGCCCACCAATTTCAAAATATTGTCTTATGTTCAATTAAAATAAAGTAAAGAAATTACATTGTACAACCGCTTACTTGCACTACGTTTCCATCGATATCAATAACACAAGAATGCTTTATGTTGTTAAGATGATTACACTTTTACTATTATAATACCAACATATATTTTACATGCACAATAAAATATTGTTAGAGATAAATTATATGAGATATGCAAGTAAGTAACGATATATAACGTTGATGGGAAAGAGTGTGTGTACAGGTAGCCGCCTGAAGGTGGGATGAAATGTTGACAAGATAAACAAATTGAAAAATGTTGAAAACAAACTGACAAAACAAGATATTTTGAAAGTAAAAGCGAATAATAGCAATTGATTAATAATGTAAAAACTAACAACTGTAATAATAGACATTCAAATTCATCAAATCATTCAAGATAAATATCTTTCAGACTTTATTAAGGTTGAAAATCTATGTATTTATCTAGAGATGTGATTATATTACACAATATTAATCCATCTCGAGTCTTAGGAGTAAAAAAACGACAGGATTAAAGCAATTTTGTAAGGTAATATTTAGGTTAACGCCTCCACTAAAGAGTCTTACATTATTATTCTTCGTCTAGTTTAATGCAGTCGGCTTTACTCTGATAAGTGTCATAAATCTTGTACTGCACACGGTGGTAAAGTCCCTTTATTGTGGATAAAGTATGACTTTACCACCTTGTACAGTAAATAACTATCTTTCTCTATTTTATTCATATCAAACTTTCATCGCGCTTTTCTCAAAACTTTTTTTTAAGGTCGGTAGTCAAAATTTCTCGAAAACCTTCGGACCGATTTCGCCTAAACTTTGCACACTTCATTTACATTCTAAATACTCGTTTCTGAACGAAGGTTTTTCTTTGTTTCAATTACAACTTATTTTTTAATTAATCAAAAAGAGCAATTTTTGGCCAGAAACACAGTTTTTTGATTGCTTCTCCACCAAAATTTCAAAAACGATTTTTTTGTTAATTCCTTCGTACAAATTCAAGATAAACTTATGTTTTAAAGAAATCCCTTTGTTTTTTAATAGCAGATGAAGCAATCATGAGTTATCCTGAGTACCGCTTGGAAAAATTTTTTTGAGGTGACTCGGTTCACAGGACTACCACTGGCTGAATTTTCAAGATTTTTTTATGAAAATGTAGCAGAATATTCTTAGAATAATGCTCAATAATGTACAAAAATTTAAAAAATATTAATAAATAAGTTACGCTGTAAAAAAATCACAAAAGTATGCTTTTTTTTGGGATCTCAGACCCTTGTCCCCTTAAAGTTTCTGGTAGGCAGCTCTAATTTTGTAATCGAGTCGAATTTTTTACTTTTTTTTTTAAATATAAAGAATCAAAATCTGTAAAAAAGAAAGATGTATTTCGTTTTCTCAATTCTTTGATTTAGACTTGAATAGTTTCGAATTGTTTATAAAGAAAAAAACTCTTTCTTATTGTGTATACATTTCTTTATCTTTGATGAAAGCCAAACAATAAACAAATACTTGTAGAACATTAAAACTGTTGTTATTTTTTTTTTTTAATTTTGAAAATATTTTCAATATCTCCGCTATTTCCCAGTAACGATAGTAATGTTCTCACAATATGGTTCGTGAAATACAACAAACAACAAAGATAAGAATTAGCATTTGTAAACAATTCGTGTGACAATATGAATAACGTTTATTATAAATATCAAAGTGACCCAATTCGACTGATTTTAATATAATAAATCATTTAGCTCCGTATAATTGTTAAGTTCAATTGAGATTTCATGTATTCATTATAATATGGGGAAAGTTCAAGTAATAGGAAAGTTCGCCCTTCATCATATAAACAAAAAAAAAACAAATGGGAGTTTGTTGTTATTATTATAATTAAATGTCTAATGTTGCAGTACTTGAAGTGAACTTTTAAATAAAATTTATATTAAAAGTGAAAATTGTTACGAAAATACAATTTTCTTTATGAAAGTCTAGTTGAATTATCAAAATTTTCCTTTCTCTTTTTATCGAATTTTATTGCATTGTGAAATGTGATCTTATCAAAACTAATAAAATTTCAGTTAAATTCTTCCATTAAAACACACTATATTTGGTGTTAATTAATATGTTGGTCAACTGGTTTATTTAATTCAAAGTTATCAACAATATATAATAATAATAGTAGAAGTATTTTCTTTATACTCGCATTATTACATACTCACCTCACAATTATTACAACAAAAAAATGTAATCAGATATTTATCTCAGTTGAAATTTCGTATTCAAAAATTGTTACTGTGTCGTAATCTCTATTCACATTCTTTTCTAGAGTTAAAACCATTACGAGCATTGCTACTTCTTAGAATTTCCTTGATGGAATGTATGGAAATTTTGAAAAAAATCTTTAAATTTAAGATCAGATTTGCTAACGTTTTTCGAATCACTCCAACAATATGCTGCAGATCTTTTGTGTTGTTGTCAAATCGAATAAAACGCCGCTTCGCGACAGGCAACAAATTTGTAGACACTACATGGTATTGTTTTGATTGTATGTAAAGTTGCCTGTGACCCCTAAACTAAAATTCGAGGGTTTCGGTACCATCACCTCGTCTTCTAACAGGTCAATGTAACCCATTCAATGTGACAATGTGGTAAAGCGCAAAGTCCACAAACAAAAGACAAGACATCGTTCTAAGAAAGTAGATTAGTGAGCAAGCGTTATAAAAACATTTATTATCTTTACTATGAACGTTTCGATTCTTTATGGATTTCATGAGAACAGACGGATTTACCGAATCAAGGTGATCGGCATTGTGCGGAGGGTTTAAGGGTCAAGTGCCTGACTAATGTGGCTCTTAAACAATACGAAAACAGACACTGAATTATTCGTGCTTTTTTTATAAGAACTGAAAATTGTGCTACATTACGATAGTTGACTCCTAATTTATCACGGAATCTAATAAATCGACACAAAAACTAGCTTTTCCCACTGAAACAATCGGATTTCGACATACGTATCTCATCAATACAGATATACGGTTTTGTTTTGAATGCTTTCAAAGTATTTAGTAATCCAGTTACGCCTCAATACATCGCTATAGATCCTATTATATGATACGAATTTGTGGGCGACCATCGACATTATTGTTATTGCTATAAACAACACGTAAGAAGCACCAAGGCGTCAACAATTCGATTAATAGACCACAATCGATTTGTACAAATTGCAATAATTGTCCGTTGAATATTTAATGAAATTTTTCACCCAACAGAATATCTAGTTACATGAGAATATGATAAATATTGGTGGACGAAATCGTGAGCTTTACAATCAATTTCGTCCCTCATATGGTGTTTATTTTTTTTCCTGGTAAAAAGTACGACAATAGGCCCTCATAGTCGTCTCAAATTTCCCCTATCGCCTAGTCGATTACTCCCTCTAATAAGCGTAACAGACCGCTGTTGGTTATGTAATAGTGGTAACACTACATTTTACCAGGCAGGGGGCCAATGTAAATACATAAATCAGTATAAAACATATCCCTTGTGTATTCTAAACAATGAATAATAATCAGAAGACGCACAGTTTGTATTTAAATTGCATCAACTATGATTTTTTCTCTTGTTTGTTCTGCCACTATAAATTCTCAAATATGACTTAAATTGTTGGAATAAAACAGAAGGGTTGATTTTAATATGATATGCGTGTAAAAATCGTATAAATTCATCTATTATTGTTGTTTGACTTTATTATTCATTATATTTAAAATTGTATTAACATTGGACGTTGGTTTGCGGTAAAAACACACACGACTTTGTAATCTACTTAAAACAGTATTATGTCCGAGAAGCTCTACGAATATTAATGCCCCCATATTACCATAAAATTGTTCAAGCGATTATCCTTTAAAATGTACATAAATAACAATAACGTCTTTCATAGTCTTTGGACAAGACACAAAAAAATCCGGAGGTTATCGTCTAATAAGCGATTGCATAAAACATCTGTCCGATTTTTACAGATAACCATTACTCATCACCATTTTACAAATATCCCATCAATCTATTCGTTTTTGACAATTTCCGTTTGATGTACACCGTACCCATTTTTGGGATGACAACAATCCATTTAAAAGAACAAGTAAACTGTCTAATCATGAATAAAAATGATAATGAAAGTGAACAATAAGCTTAATTGTACGGCGACGCGTCACATTATGTAGAAAAATCTAGACACGGGCATATAACAATGAAATTGGATTTTTGTCTGAACGGAAATGGCAGACGTCTGTTGTCATGATTTTCGGGTCCATCACGTTTTAGGATATCCGGCGCGCCATTGCCCATTTACAATATTTAGGGAGGCCGTTTTGGGGGTGTACACTATAATATACACGAAAAATTAAGGGTGAGCAAAACGATATATATCATAATAACAATTGTCGATTGTATTAGAGACAGAATTAAGGGTGAATTTCTTTGTGTGTGCGAACAGACAGATAGAAACCAATTTAGTAGAGTTCCACTTAATTGAACCAAATTGAGTGGAGTTTATTGTTAACTATGATGGTAGCAAATTAATGACGATCGATGTAAAACAAAACAATAATTGTATATGTAGTTTTTGTTTTTGTTATAAATTTTCTCTTCTGAATGGAGAACTAGTTTGGAAATGTCGAAATGATTCCACTTGTTGTTTCGAGTTGAACGAGCAACACGTTAAATTAAACCTTTAATTTACTACAAAATAAATTAGTGCTAAGGGTATCGCGTCTGATCATCTTAAAAGAATGAGAATTTACGACGAACTCTTATACTAAACGACAACTGTACGTAGGTGAAACACAACAACATTATAGTGAGTGAGGTCCAATTGAAGTTTTCGAAAATATCGTATTTAATCATACATTGACATGTCTTTTAATCTAGTTTCTACCCACTTTAATATAACAAAGATCGTTACGATATCTAGTCGGATCAATAGAGGAAAATCACACAGTTCAACTATTCATTATCGTCTTCTATTTTATTATGTAATTTGTCTATAAAATAAAATTACAAGGCATCTCTCTATACATAGAATAATATAACAATCAGAAAATGTTTTGCGCCCTATAGCTATATTGATATTATCAGTTTTAATGATAATCCAATGCCGATGACAATCTGCTTCCGGACTTGTTAGGTACAGGACACATCTAGATCTTGTTATTCAACCCAACCTTAACAAGAGGACCGGCTCTCAAATATTCTGTCATAGAAGACCGTAAAAATTTAACAATTTTACGATAATTTCATGTTAATATCAATAATTTATGCACGATTGATTATCTGTACTCTATTATACGGAGATAATCATTGTAATCAGGGAAAGTACAAGAATTGGAATCTTACAAATACGGTCCTGTTTTATGTCTACAGTTAACGAGGGAGTGTTGCCTCTGTTGTTGTTTATTTGTTAATTGTGGGTGTTTTTATATCACATGGGCAGCCTTGTGATTATCTTGAACTTTATGTAATTTTATATATCTATGGTAATTACAAATATATGATTTCGCATCTAATAAACAGTACGTTTGATCACAAATGAATTATAGCAATTTATTCAATGCTGCGAGTCGAAAAATACAACTTGGTTTCAATCGAATTTCACGTGGTCTATTGTTGAGGTGAATTTCAATTTTACACTTTGGATGTATATCTACGATGCAGTAAAACGTGTAAATACTGTTTTCATCTGCAGTGCATCCAAGTTGAACGTGCAAAGAGAAAAGTGAACGAAGTCGAGCTCGTTCCTACTTTTCATGAAAGTGAAGAATGAACCATCGGCAATGAACCGTTAGTGACAAATGTAAACTTGTATTTCACAAAGCATGCATGCTCAGGCGTGTAAGTAGTGTAAGTAAAAGTTTAAAAATGTCTTTCTTCTGCAGAAAATTATCGTTAAATAAATAGTCGCTTAAAGGATGTTGGTAGCCGAGATCTCCCATCAGCTATGAAATAAGAGAAATAAGTCCCAAAAACGTACAAAATCAAATATAAGAAGGATCCAGAGCTTTACAAGCTCTAACTCACCGGGAAATGGGAAAAATTCAACACAATCGTTCGTGCAACAATTTTGACATTCTTTTTTTTGGAAATCAACATGTTAACTTAATTCCGGCCCGCCTTAATTCATCAATTGTCAAAAGTTTGAAAAGTAGTGAAGCAAATTCATGCAATAAATGTTTCAAATGATGATGAAATGTTAAATACCCGAATAGAAATTTGGTTAGGCTTGCCGAAAAATCAATTCAGTACGAATTAGGCTTTCCAACATTAGGCAAGCCCAATTCTAACCTTGTGTGGTCCATATGCGGTAAAGCGAAAATTAGAAAGCCGAAATTGACTCAAATTAGGCTTAGACTGCAAGTGTAGTTTCTAAATTCTCACCTAAGCAGAAAGCCTAATTAGATACGAACTCGCCACGGCGTTACGTTTGTGAGTCGGTTCGAATGTAGCTTCTTCACTTGGCCCATGTATGGAATTCGGCGTGCCTTGTTCGGACCAAAACAAAAAAAGTTCTGCTCGGGTAGTTTTTCAGTGAATCGTCCTAGGTATACATGCAAAGCATAAAGTCTAAATTCGTCTTTATTTAACTTGGTTTAGCCGTGATGTATATCTTAAGTTGTTGGGCAAGTAACTTCATCTTTTTCTAGGAAAATGAAAAACATTTTTTAAAGTCGATTCTGGGCCTATACTTTTCGTCATCTTTCTGGCACAAGCATGATTCCAGACTCATATAATTTTTGTTCTTTATTGGCCAAAAGTTGATCAAGGCGACTTTTGGCGTCCTCGTTTGAAGTAAAAGTTTTATCATATAGAAAATTTTGTGAACACAAGAACAAATAATAATCAGAACGTGCCTGGAGAATATTGTGGATGTGGCATCCAAGCTGAAGAAGCTTACAAGAAATTGTATGTGGTCTCGCGTTATCTTTACCTTTTCTATTGATCAATTCTGTTCTTTTCTGTTTAAGTAAATCATTCGCTTTGTGCATCCGATGACAGTACTCTTCAGAATTGATCGATATGTTGACCTGTAGAAGCTCAAAAAAGCATTCTCTTGAAGTTCCGTTAAACAGAGCACATCATCAAAATATTCCGAAACAATGGCGAGTCGAAATTTAAGTCCTCGTCAATACCTACTTAGATTATAAATAACAAAGAAATTATGTACTGTTTAGAATCTAGTAAGCTCTGTTTTTTCCACTTTCAACACTTACTAGTACTTATTTGGGTCCTTGATATAAATAAGAGCAGTACATAATAGAGGTCCTAAATAGCACCTAAGAACATAAAAGGGCATAATTCGAATCTAAACAGCACCTGTAATGATCTCCGTAGAACTTAAATTTCGACTTGGGAACAACCAAAAATTACTAACAATAAGTCAGTCGAATTTTTTCAGGAGCAAACCTTACTTCATCAGATGTCAAAATATGTAATGATCATTCGGCTTAAGTGTCAAATTGGTTTTGAAAAAATACAATTATCTACTTTTCTTTATTTTGAATTTCCTTTTAATTGAAAATCCGTTTAAATTTAGCCTGTAATCTAGGCGAAACCAAGTCGGCAAAAACCGATTTCAACGGATAGTTTAAAGCAAATCTTTCGTTTCGAAATAGCTTTACCACATTGAAAGTTAGATCATTTTAATGTCGTTTCTAGTTATTTTAATATCTCGATAATTTCATTGTAAACGGATAGTTTTTCGAATTAAGTCATAAAAACGATTTTATGTATAATGACTTGATACGATATTTGTAATACAATTAGAACATTCATTATGGCTTGCTTGTTTTATCGTTTTAGAGTGAATGAAATTACATATTTAAATGATCATTATTCGCTTCTTTTATTAATAAGTAATAGTTCCGCTAATTCATATCTTGCGATTAAATTTTATTATAGACGTTGGAATTCTACGATACTTTCATTAATGACTTTCGTCGTATACTAGAAAGCCACTTTATAATAATATTCACCATATTATTCATATTAGCAATATCTATTTACTTTTATTAAAACAATAAATAATATTTAATAATTTCTGTTTGTTTCAGATGAAGAACGATGTCGCCAGTTTAGTCGATAAATATTTCGGTGACTTGTATGAGAATTACGAGCATTCGAGAAAATGTTTAGTACGACAAGCTAGGGATCTACTTGTTTGTGAATACCGCGGCTGTTTACAAAGATTCGAGAATGAATTTTGTATACAAGCCGCCAAACTTTTACAACGCATCAAGGTAAGTTTTGTACTTAATAATATACCGAACTTCTCTCTACGCTCAAAGCCATAAAGAAAACTCGTTGGCTTGATAATAACGTCAAACTGTAAATTAACGTAATACATTCGTCGCTTTTATGATGAAAACATGGAAAATTCCATTACAACTTCACCAGAATCTGATTTCTATCCACAATTGTATCGTGTTTTTTTAAAGATAATTAAAGTCCATCAGAAAACGTGAAAATCTGGTATCAATATAATCTTCAATAAGATCAAATAAACGAACCGGCAACTGTATTCGAAAGTAATAGTTTTGATTGATGAAAACACTAACAAGCCCACAAAACGTTACACAAAGATTCTGTATGTTTTTCATTAAGAAAAACGTGTTATTGCAATGATTTATGGTAATGTGCCGCTAGGCTATGATTTTTCTGAAAAGTTTCCACGTATTTAACTAACACGAGTTCGTCCCTACTTTGTGGCAGAGGAAAGTTTAAGTTGAACAAACGTACACTGTCGGTCAACAGTTTGATACAACTTGAGTCGTTTTTAAGACTTCCAGGAAATCGAAATAACTTTTGTAAAATATTTGAGCTTTTGAATGTTTTAATTAAAAATAAATCTACACTTTATTGTTCAGCTTTCGTGATTAGAACTCTACAGGTGTCCATAGAAAGGACCAAATTCAAATGCATTTTATTAGTTAGATCTTAAACTTTTAGGCAACAGTGTGTTTACTCACGAATCGTAATTAATCATCAATCCGATTGCTGTTTTCAGACAAAACTAAATCGTATTAATTGAATATACAATGAAATGTTAGTATTTATACTTATTTGTTAATATTTTCTATTCATCAATCATCATAAAGAAATCTAGGTACTGATCGAAAATGAAAGCAGTATAAAAACTTAAAATTGTAAGTTCGAACAATTAAAGATGAATCTGCATTGACGGATTGACAGTTATTCGGGAAGTGATAGTTTGAAATTTATAAACCGAAAATCCTGTCCACAACCGTATCAATGCGCATATTTTCAAAAGGATAATTTCTAAGAACAATCAAAAATTGAAAAATGAGCCTTTGTATTGTTGCTGAAGTTTATGAGATGAACTGTAATTGATCAGATCACGATTATTAGTAACATTGGCGAATAATTTTTTCTATTGAAATTAAACCCCAAGACAATAGATCCTTTCGTGAAGAAACCGTTATTTTTCGATGTGAAATGCGAGTATTAGAACTGAATAGGTCTTTCTATTGCGATTTTAGCGACCGATGATGGATTGCTGTGGCACAAGAATTGGTCCAAATCGGCGCAGATAAGATCTGTTTGCATTTTAAACAGCAGAAGCAGAAGGGTTATTAAATTCCACAGAGAGGGCTACTTTTGTCGCTGTAAGCTACAGGTTACCCAGCTACATATTAAAATGTAACAGTTTAAGAATTTATGGCTATATTAAATCTGTTTCTTTTAACCAAATTAGTTTATTAGGTGATCGTTATAAATGACATACCTAATATTTCTTCATAAAACTATCACAAATAATTCAAGACAATTTTTCAATGTTGTATACATTTTATCAGAAATAACGGTGAAACTTATACGATATCATGGGAAATGTTTTCATATATTTAAACCTGAAGGCATTGTTTGTAACTCAATCTTTTCAAGTGTAAGATATATGCGTTTTATAAAACCAATGGAGCACATTTATTGTAATTGATTCTTTTGAAGCGTTTTATTTGTAACGCCTTTAACATTAAAATTGACGCTATAAATGCGCATTTATAGAGGCGGAATTAATCATCAATAATATTGAATTTTATACTCCATCGGACGCCGTTTGTCAAAACTATAAAACAATTTTTCTGTAATATCAATGGAAATTAAATCTGATACTTTTTCCAATGTCGTATGTTTTTAATTTAAATCGAAATTATTGATTTTCACATAGTCTTCCGCATTTTATTCTTAATTACACAAATCCTTGGCGCCGTCATTTATAATTTACTACATGAATGAAACTTAAAACTATTCATTCATACTGAAATTGAAAGAAAATGCCTTCAACCTAATTTACAAATTTCAGTCAATTGCAACATTACTAAATAAAAACGAATTTAATTTGTTTTTTATTGATTTAGTGTCTCCGAAATTTCAACTGCCTCCAATTATTACTCAGCATCCGGATGTTATTCAATTACAAACGTTCTAACTGTTAATTTATATCGATTGTGATAAACAGTATCTATTTGATGTCTTTTTCTTGTAGACACACACGTATCTAATCAAAACAACAGATGATTCTTCGAGAATCTATCCAATTTTTCTACCATCACGACTGTATTAGTTTATCGATAGAAACGGCGCAATTTTCTTTCTAGTTTAATTAGTGTCATACCGGACAAGTTTTAACAGTAATTTTATTGCCTTTATTGGCCTAATTGGTCTACTATGAAGATTACGATGCTTGCATTTAGTTCGCTAGACTCTAGAGAACCAATTAAAGCTGACATATCGTGGAAATTGGCTCTTTTCCTTCTCAACTTTTCCATTATATTTCACCTTATCGAAATAAAAACAACTTATTTCAATTCAATAAAGAACCAAACCTAATGATGACTGGTTTCCTATTGTTTGACAGTCGGATCGTTTATGCCGCCTTTAACCCCCGTTAAAAACCAACAACAACAAAAAATCTACTGCTAGCATCTCACTATACACAAACATAGACGGACACCTCCTTTATGGCTTGACGTAATAAATAAGACAAACAAAAAAATTAACCTGTTAGAAAGATATGAGATCCTGAATTATACCGCCACTTACCTACATTAAAAGTGCTGTCAAAATATTCGGGTTTTATTTATGAGCAGTAAATTTCGGGGGTAACAGACAGGAGGAGCGGTGTGCCCCTCTATATAGTGGATGCTTTCAGGTATAGTCGCGGGTGGTAACACACATAAACCCAAAAAAAATATCTGTTGTTGTAATGAGATGTGATGGTGGGTGTGGGGACTCTCATCTTATGGATATATTTATGGTTGAGTTTGTATACTGTAGCTAAAAAGTGTTCAGAATTGATGGAGAATACATTATACCATATGTGTAGCACTTAAAATCTAAAGGGGCGCCTGACAAATTATCTACCCCACTCTGGGTTAATCTGTTTTTAATCAAGCAGATATCTGGAAAGGGGCGTATTTCCTACCTTCAACCTTCAACGTTCAAAGAGAAACTTTCAGAGATCTCGCCAAAACAGAACATAAAAATAAGGGATACCAAGAAATGTCCCTGTTGATAGAAAATAACGAACAAACCAAAGCGGGCGACTATTTAAAAGGCAAAGTCTGAGACCACCCGTGGTTAGTTTCGTTATCTAGTCATTTCAATCTACACAATGACGGAAAAAAGACACAGGTAGGTATATACCTTGAGAGAAGAAGTTAGTTTTAATCGATCACTTTAAACCACCCTGTAAATCACATATCTCTAAATACCGGACATGTACATATTTAAAGTCAATAATGTTTATTAAAGTATTACCGATAATAAGATTGATCTATTCTAGAATAGAGTTATTATGAGAAAGATTCTCACGTCAGTCAGTTATCAATTTTATTTTATTTTGCTGTCTATTTTCGTTTATGTCATCGTTAATGTTAATGAACGACAAACAGTAACTCTTGTTCAAATGTAGTTCTCTCTATCTCTCTCTCTCTCTTTAAAACGACTAATTAAAAATGTTATCGAGTTGAAAATTTCTTGTAAACATAAGGAAACATTCTGTTATTGCATTTCTAAGTGCACGTAAGCAATTATAACGTTTTGTAAGGCCTTTAGGCCTATTTTTCTTATCTCATCGTATCTTATAGCATTGAGGTTAAGAGTGTAATCGTTGTAAATGGGCCGTTGTTGTCTATGGCTTATCGTTTTGCCTATTTACACATTAGTTTTTCTTGTAGGGTTATTAGCCGCCGACATTGTTGAAGAATGAAATTTTTGTGTATTCATGATAGGAAAAAGAAAGAGAAAAAATTCTCTAATGCAACACAAGTACTGATTATAATTTAGTTCATGACATTTTACGATAAAAGTAGAACATTGTAGTATATTGTTTCGATCAGGAACAGAAACTGTGTTTTATTTAATAAAATTCTAACACTGATTGGCTGTCGGACAACGTACAGCCTAAACCAGGTGAGCTAGAAACATGAATTTTTGCGCAAGAATACATGAATGATAAGAAATGATTTTTAAAAATCCATCTCTCGACAAGATAAAATACAGGATGAAAGCTTGCCATTTTTAAAGTTGGATAAATGCTAGTTGTTTTCAGAAAGTTCATCCCTTAAAAATTAAGGAACGGAAATCTGTACAGCAACTAATAAGATAACAGAAAAATATTTTGTGTAAGCCAATTTTAGGCACTCTATTATACCCTTAGTCGCTTATGCATAAACAATTGGGTGAGCCAAAATTACTAACCTATCGAATTTATGGCCTCAAAAGGGCCTATATGCTAGAAAAAAAATTCTCTCGTTGAGAAAGATTTTTAGGTCAATTTTTAAAGGTGTCTCTAAAAAGGTGTTTTGAAGTTGATTTTTTAACTCAAAATTTCATATACTTACGGGCTATGAAACTTGAAGAAAGATAGATATGTTGTTTTCAACTTTCATAGCTCGTAAGTATATGAATTTTTGAGTTCAATGAATCAACTTCAAAGCGTTTTTTTATAAAATTAATGCCCTATAAGAATATGCCTGGATAAAATCTTTATCTCATAGGGTTCAAAAGTTATAGCAGTTTTAATGAAAACTTTCATAATAGCTTTAAACTAAACATATCTGTTTTTCATCAACTTTCATAGCCCGTAAGTATATGAATTTTTTAGTTAAAAACATCAGCTCTAAAGCATTTTTTAGAGAATTCAATGCCCTATAAGAATATGCCTGGATAAAATTTTTATCTTAAACGGTTCAAAACTTATAGTATTTTTAACGGACAAAAGTTTTTTTGCGTGCTATTTAAATGGGAAATTTCAAATGGCCACCGACACCTTTTAAAATTGAGCTAAAAATTTTTCCCAATGGCAGAATTTTTTTTCAACATATAGGCCCTTTTGAGATCATAAATTCAATAGGTTAATCATTTTGGCTCACCCTAATAAGCAATATACAGTAGTGGTAAATGATTTCGGCTTGCTAGGCGAGAAACTGTCCCGTCTAGTTTTTATTTTTACAAATAAAAAGAATAGCGATTGTCTGTCCCATAAATGGGTACGATTTTGTTCGATATCTGCGAGTATTTCAGAATTTAGAAAATAAGGACAAAGGCAGACCTACTAAAGCAGAATAAGAATTCCATGCGCCCTTTCCGATATCTATTGAATAATATTTTTCGTACTTGAATGGTCGCATCCCACTGAAAATGGCACTGTAAAATTAAAATAATTTTCTATACACCCGCACATGATAAATTAATAGCAAGAAAAAAAATATCAATCGCGTTACATTTTACCCTCGACAATTATTATTCCAAAATATTCTCAATAATTCTTTGTGGAATAAGAAAATTCATAAAAGCAATGAAACAAAAATTGACTCACAATTTGAATAGAGTTGAACTGTAACAAAAACAGAGAAAAAATGAATTAAAATTATAGGAAACCAATAATTAGCAAATCTGCAAATTACCATTTCCATACTAACTCCGAAGCACATTGGCATGGGATGTCTGATCTCACACACTAGCACTAACACTTATATTAACTCTATTTACACTTTAGCACTTAGCACTACACTTTAAACACAAATTCACAATTTCAAAACGATGTTTACACCTTGAAAACTAAAACACAGGTAGTGCAGGACTGGGCAAGTCTAGAAAAAGTGTTGAGTGATAATTCTTTGTTCTCTTCTTATCACGAAATAGATAAATATATTCGAATAGTTATAAAAAAATCGATAAACTTGAAATTGTTTTCCTAATGCGAATCGAACGTAATTGTCCCTAATTTAAAGTTCCCATGTATTGGCTTAAGTACGCTTTCCAGTTCATATATAAAAACTATCAATTTGATGTCAATTGGAAATCAATCATTCACATAAAAGGGCATAACCTTTAAATTGTAATGGGAATTGTGCCAATTATTTTATCAATAAAATTATTTATAAATTACATTTCCAGTTGTAATTAGTCGTTTTATATTGATTACAATAGTCTCACGTTTATTTGACAACAATTTCATGATGATGTGGTACGATGGAAGCGTTGTAAGAGAATCTTTTCTATTTTTTATTTTTGAAAAAAAGGCGATTCTTATAAACTCTCGGTTGTACTCTGCAATGTAGCTATAAATTGCAGCCCTCGGCAATAGTCTTAGTGGCTCCATGTGATAGTGTAAGGTAGTTATACCCTTTAATTATCACATATATTATTATGTGCAGTTTATGTTTCTCTATACCGCAAAAAAGGGTTCATTATCACTATTATCTGCATTCTTTTCCACAAATACTGTACTCTTGTACATTAGATATTTAAACAAGGAATCGTTAGGTACTCACTTATTTTGTAAATACACTCAATTCTGTTTTGACACGATCTTTCACTGATTTAACCCGAACAATCACAACTAACGCCATATGTACAGTGCTTTTTTGCACGAATATTTTTTAACACGAACTCCTCGGACACGAATCTATCGTGTAAAAACAGAATTATAAAAGTGTGACTTTTTCTTTTGCTGGTATCCAAAGTAGAAGTAAATCGACAATTTCAAAACACTTGAAAATTTACTTACTCTACACGGCTAAGGTGGAAAGCGGTTCCCTAGCGATTTTTCTATATTTTTATCAAATTTTATAAGTATTCAAAAGATTTTGAACAGCCTGGGGGTAGCTGAAAAGTTTCCAATTCAGGCGCTCGAAACGAGACGGAAGGAAAGTGGTAAATGAAAGAAAAGCAAAATTTTCCTTTTAGAATGTGTGTAAAATAGATGATAACTCACCCTTGTTGAAGCTAAGAAAGGCAATCCAAAATGCATGAAGGTGCGAAAAGCGGCAATCCTGTAATATAAATAATAGAAACATATTTATTTGCTATCGGGAAAGCGCTAAATAGTTTATTGTTTTATTTTATTTACAAAAAATCTTATCAAATAACTAATGAAATCGTAAATTATTATAGCAAAACTTTTTTAGACTTACTCGACTATTTGTTATTATTATTTTACCTTTTTGAGGAGTTTTATTTTAAAATCCGGTCTCTAGCAGTATCGCTCTATCTTTTCGGAAAGTTTTAGAGAGTCTACAACCTCGTGTTTGGCTTGTTTTTTTATCCTTTTAATATTTCACTCACTCCGTAATAGAAGACTTGCATATTTTATTATACAGTTATTCCAAGGTCTAATAGAGTTCTACGACTGTTGTCTAAGATACTTTTGTGTCGGCATTTTTGACCTTAGTTAAAATCAAGTAATAGTTGTTATGTAAAATAAATGGTCCAAATTATTTTCGATGGTTGTGATATGGTAGAGCGTAGGCATACACTTTAATGTTTATTTTATTCTAATCGAAATTAAAGCTACAGAAATCAATTCCTCATTTAAAATGTAGTTTTTCTATAAATGTTCCAACATGAACGACGAAGTACTGTGAACTTGAATCGAAGTGTGTATGATTTAGATTTTTACTAATACAGGTCAGATTTTATTAACCAAACTAAACAGCAGGAAATTCGCTACACAACATAAACTTTTAATCAAGAACTCAATCTATTATTAAATTGTAATACGATTCGATTTAATGTGATTAGATTATTTCCGTTTTTATTACAGAAAAATTACATTTTATTGAAAAGAAACGATTTTTGTTGTAATTTTCTATTACGAAATAGGTTAATGGAATTACAACATATCCGGCCATCAATCTTGTCTTAAATTCATCAAAATTATCAGTTAAAAAAAATACCAATATATTATAAAAAATTTCAAACTGTGGGCCGTTTTTTATTATACGTACTGATTTATGGATATACACGAAGATATGTTACGTTTTTTTGTTTATGGGAAGAAAAACCGTATTAAGTTCAGAGAACTTGTTACGAATAATTTTTCATAAAAATAATCGAGAATAAATTCCAATATTATATTACATGGGATCATTTGTCGCCCCCAACTACACTTGGGAAATGTTGTTTATTTCTTGATATCATTCGATAATAACGGTATTAGTTTGCCTTGAGTTAAGTCTATGGTAGATAGGTCCAAGTAATATTCCAACTTGTCGAGTTAAAATACTGATCTTGACATTAATGATGCTATAAAGAAATGGGAAAAGTAGCCCTTTTTCGGTTCTCGAGAGATGATAGCGTGTATAAACGACATTATTGTTCGTTAGTTAATGTTTAAAGGAATTACGAGATAGTGATTGTATGGGAACCGAAATTTTCCACTTTTATTGTAATCTCACAATACTTAATTGATTAGATTTGTTGCGTGTTTCGAGAATTCTCTCAATTTGACTACTGAATTTATTCCAAGTTTTTTTATAGGGGGTTAATAATTACCAAATGATTGATCAATACGAATAACCCAGCCAATTTCTAGTGATTGTCCAGCCACAACAATTCTCCCCCTTACAAACTTTCAAGTGTCTATTTCCTAAACCAATCATAATGCACGTTGTTATAACATGTCTGTGTAGTTTCGCCCCTTTCTTTCAGTAAATTAACGCAAACAATGGGGTAGAATGGGAAATATACTCTTACTTCATCGGCTTAACTTTGAAGAATAAAAAACTAAAAATTTCGGTCGACTGTAGAACTACCTGTTCAAAAAACTTTATCGCAGCATTTTTGATTATTTTTTCCCTTAAACGTTTGGTTTCTAATTAGTGTCAAGTCGACTAATTTATGGAGACTGCGTATAAGAAATTCACGTGTTTGGTGGTTGAGTAGGCGAAAATTAAGGGTTCGCAAACCAACACTAAACAGACAATAGGGCGAAGTACAAGTGGGCTTTGATGTTATTAGAAGGGTTGAAAGGATGCTGAACATTGTTAGATTGATAAACTGCTTTATTTAATTATTTATTATTCATTCTATAAATACAAATTTTAATTAGCAGTTTGTTTGTGCCTATTTTTTGGGCAAATTTAATTGTATTCTCATTAAATGGATCGAAATTTATGACTCGTAAAGTACTTGAAAGTTTTTTGTCGGCTAACAACATTCAATCTAATGGAATTTAGGATATGTTATTTATAGGGACATGCATTTGTTCTAAAACGTCAAGATAAATTTAATTCGGGCAGGCATGTCTTCATTATACGCGTTTATAACAGGTAAGATATTTGTCATTCCTGCCAAAAATTACTTTGTAAATTGAAAACTATGAAGATTTATGGTACGAGGAAATTTAATCAACAAATTACTTGTTTTTTTTAAATATTAACACGTTGATTGTTGAACAAAGATGTATACAAATCATCTCATATTTTATTTAACCCAGTTATCCAAAACTTCACACATTTGATTTATTATTGTACAACTAAAATTAGAAGTGTTGTTGAAATGCGATTAGGAAATGCCATTGTCTATTTTACTAAAATTAAATAGTGCAAATTTTATTTTAAGTTGTCCGTATTTAGCAGGACGGAAATTCTTTATAGTTTATCAGCAAGTGAATAATTTCCGCAAAATTCTGTTTCTAATTGAAGAACAAAAAAGCCATGTGTTTTTTGCAAACACTATTAATAGAAAAGATACTGTCAGAAACGAGTTGAATTATTTTCGATGTCACTTTAAAATAGATACACTCGCAGATAACATCTAGCTTTTATTCTTGTCAGAAAAATGAATACTATCTGCAAAATCTAACCAATAGGTGAAATAAACAAGCACTTTCAATGAAGTTAAAATATACATCTATTTACGTGTATATTTTTATTTGTCCCCTATTAAAATTAACTTGCAAAATTGCACTGGTTAATTATTAAAGAGAGTGCTTTCCATCTTTGAATTATTCAACATGAGACGATTATTTGTCGAGACAAATTTTCTGTATTGTTTCAACTCCATAATGATAACGAAGAAACGAAAACTTTTACATTTGTAAATATCAATTTTCAGTTTTGTGTATTTAATGAATTGCATTTTCTTTCTTCAAATGATTTTATACAATTTCGTGCCGTTTCAACGGTAGATAGCTTTTGAAGTCGACTATTTATTTGAAAATGCATTGACGGCAATGTTTTCTCTATTAAAACGAAATAAAACGAGTGAATTAGTCGATGAAAATTTAAAATTTAAAATAACACCGTCTAGAATGGAAAATTTCCGCTTGAATGTGATGAAAAATTAATGAACTCGATGATGTAAAATTCAAGACTTAAGAAGTTTGAGTTAATGTACGATATTGATTTTAACACAACGTAAAAGTTTTGAAAATGATATTTTACAATACATTGAACTGTTGAATTTGTAGAATTGTTTGAAAAGACTCCGTACATCTATTGATTTCGTCTACCGACCGTATTAGAGGAGAAAAACGGCGACGTAACTAAGCACCCGCCCGGACCTGCGTGGGTAAACCGTTCTCAGGAAACTCCGGCAGGATTTTTGAGTTCATTATCCTGTTGTCAGAGTCAAATTTAAGTTTGAAAAGTATACGAAATAAAAACAGATTTTCAAAGTAGCAAAAACAGGAGTTACAGACGAATTGCGCTGATGTCAATGGGTCTTGACGAACGAAAATTTCGACAACATAAAGCACTCTTTATAAGTTGAAGAAGGCTCTCAATGGAAGTGGTTAAATAGTCGTATTTAAATTCAAGAGTTAGCTGGGGATAGCATGTCTACTTCTTGTCTATTTATTCCGGATCAACCGCAGACTCCAGGGACCTGAAGACGGCATCTCCCCAGTTTTGCGGGGGAGCCAACAAATAAACAAATAATAGTGACGACGACAATAAGAAGACGACGACGACGAAATCTGGTCGTTGTTGTTGTGGTTGTTGCGCCGATTCACGTCGACTACGTGTATATGTGCATTCACAACAATCTCCTCTAGATCTCCAGCCTCCCGGAGTACCACTGTGTTCCGAGAGAAATACATAGTGGACGACTATAGAACGACACGGGGGTCCCCAACTATACCAAACCAAACCAACCGTACAAACAGACAGGATCGCTGAACCATTAGCGTTCTGTGCTTCGATGAAGGCGTTTCGTGAACGATCATATGATCATACGCTCTCTCGGAAGCTCTTTATTTTGTAACACTGCAGTGCGGATGGACGATATTTAATTTTAAGATTTATTTTAATTATTTTATTGTGCGATAGTGTTGTGAGATTTTTTTCGTAATTATTTTGACAAATTTCCAAATAGTTCTTTAGTGTTATTTGATTAGGGTGTAGTGCTTTTAGCTTAATTTTCAATTCGCCTCTATTGGATAGATCATATAAAGGTAGGTTTTCGAAATCAAATTGCTTAACTTAAGAAACAATAAATCATATTATAAATAATTAATGTCAGACTCTTATTGTTAATTTAATGTTATCACAATAATTGACCGGAGATGGATTACGAAATGATAAGCGATTGATCAACTTCTTTACGATAATCTTGATTGTTTATTTTCCCAACAATTGTTATAAATTTTATTACTATTGAACTTGTAAATTACACAAGTCGAAGTAATATTCTATAAAACAAATAAGTAATTAATTTTTGTCATTATAATTATTTTTGTGTATAAAATATTATCTTTCAAATATTATTATCAGCCTTTGTCTTGTTATAATAACGAATTATGAATTGTTTCCATAAAATTCTGAACTTTACCATTTCGACCTTCGATACGTTACAATTCTTCTATTATTATTTTTTTGTTATAGATTTTTATATTAATTTAACCGGAAACTGTCATCTCAACTATTGAAAATTCAAACTAGAATCAATTGCTGTTGCCTTATCAGTTTTCAAAATCGAGAGATTCACACTTTCACAAAATGTATTGATAGATTGTTATTATTGTATGGTTGTGGTTGACTGAAAAAAAAATTGAAGTATTAATTTGAATTAATTATTTTACGTTTAATAACTCTTTCATAATTTCGTCTGTATGTGGTAATAATTATATTGAAAAAGAAAAGCTTTCCCTGGCTCTCAATCAATAAAAATACGTTATAATCATCTACAAAAAAGGCTTAATTACGCTCCAAGGTCTAACCAGATTTAAATTCCATTAATTGAAGATTTAATTTCTTCAAAGACGCTGTAACACGTTTCAAATATGATTTCAATATCTAACAGTATATGATTAGATTTATGTGTGAGATTGACCATTAATTTTGAAATATACACAAAAAAAAACTTTGTTTTCTACAATATTTATATGGGTGTGTATGGATCTATAGATTTCTTCTAATATATGTGAAGATTCAACACGTTTCATAATACCAATCAATAATTTATAACAATGTACGGTTGTTGGTATATGCTGTGGGACAAGTTGAATGATCGAGGTGTTCTAAGAACCGTTTTTAGATTAACCATACGATTATCCAAGTAAAATACATCAAATTATGGAAAATAATTGGGAGCAATCTTGGTGGAAAAAATTACCATAATCACACACGACTATTTATCATAATTTCCGAATTCTATACGAAAAAATTCAAGGTTTGTTTTACTAGAAAAGATTACGTTGGCATCACTAAATAGTTTTTTAGTTGTTGGTTGAGAATCCCCCAACCGTACAATTGTTTGGTTTTTCAACAGTTCTTCTTCCGCGCTCATTGGCAGCCTTCAAAATTACTATTTATGATTATTATAGAATTGGGGGCAAAAAGTGAAATTGCTCGTACAAATATCAAGTAATAAATTTATTACACAATTGAATAATTTATTCACAATCCCATTTATTTGCCAAATAAATGTTGTGAAAACATTGTCTTGTTGTTCCAACAGCTGTTCGAATGTGGTACGCTTTAACTAAAAGTCGAACATCTGCTCCAAATTTCGACTGAAGATAACCCAACGAAATTAAGCAAAATTTAACAAATATTCCACCCTTATTTATACGTTTAAACAGCCCTCAGATAGTTGAGTCTTTGAACTCCACAGGAAACGATCAAGGACATTGCAGGATTCAAGCAAAAGTTGACGACTTATAAATAATTCTGTGCAGGTTTATACTGACGATTTGTGAAATTTCGATTAATTTTTTTTGAATATACCAACAACTTAGACGATGTTGCAAAAACTCGGTTTTTTTCAAATAATAATTTCAAATCAATTTCATCTACCTGGCATACAATGGAATTAAATTTCACAAAACACCTCAATCAACGTTATATAAGGATTAGCTGTTTAGCAATATGATATTTTTTTATAAAAAACAGACTAATTTTCCTTGTGTTTTCTGTGGCTTTCATTTCCGATTTGGTGATTAATCGAAGAACAACGAAACAGATTAAAAGAGAGTTTATTGGCAGGATTCCGGGTCAGATTTTTTTTTGTAATTCAATCTCTGCGAACGTGGAAGTATGATGATAATGGAAATGTGGAAAGTGTTTTAGTTTTCTATTAGTTTTTGCTGATTGGCAGAGATTTCCTTTTTTTCCTGCTGAAATCTAGGTTTGTTGTCGAAATACTGAACGTCTAATTGGAATCGTCAATAGTTTCTGATGGTTTTTCTAATTATTTACGACGCAGAGTTTTACCGGTAATGTTTTCTTCTAAGATAATGGTGTTTGTAACGGTGTACTTGTTGGACATTAATTTGTTGATAGAGTTGTTCTGTTGACCTTTTTCTATGCTTGATCAAATTACATGTGGTATAAAAATGATTTGAAAATAGAAGATTGCAAAATTCTATTTCATAGTCAATTAGTTTTTTTTTTTACCAATTTTAACATCTAAATAAACGTGTTCACAAATATAATCTGAAGAATTTTAGAAGTTTTGGTCTAACGACCTCAAAGGCGAATATTTTTAGCCGACTATGAATAGATGCATATTTTCCCAGTTCAAGTGCTTCCATTATGTGATCTAATGTTAATAGATATTTATTTTCATAACAATATGCGTACACCTTTAATTGAATTCATAATTTTCTCAACAACACAAACAACAAGGTATGTGGATTTTTGTAATTCGAATGAGGTCGCCTACTTGTCATTTACAGCCCTTTTATAAACGATTCCAACGATGCTGTATCATTCCACGATTACATAACATGAAAATTCTTGTAAATCACCCAACTGTACAACAACTCTATATGCTAATAATAAATTTTATACGACCACAATGTTGCAGGTAAACTATGTTACAAGCCCATTTTAGATGTAGGCGATTTAAGCGTTCCATTGATGTAATATATGGAAATTAGCCAATCGATATGTGGGGAATTTCGCCATTGATCAACGCGAACAAATCGATTAAAATTCAATAATGTTTTTTTTTTTTTGTTGGTTGTTGATCCGATAATTTGCGGTGTATATAACCGTCGAATATTTTCAGTCAAACAATTTCAAGTTCAGTTACCTCTGACCTTGGCAGTGGTTCTGAAAAGCAAAAGTAGACGCAATGAATAATTCATAGTTTCGCATACACGATAATGATCTACTTTATGGACAAGAAAACCACTTTTATTTTTATTGTATTCCACAATACTATGAATCATAAGATTAGCGAAACGTTGATATTAACGGAATAGTAGAAGCATCATAAATGTTTTCATTTACATTCTCGAGGCGGTTCTGAAGTCTTTTGAAGCTCATCAACTTCATTAGCGCGCAGTGATTCATATTTTTCCGCTTCGTTTTCAACATTTCGTACAATTATTATGTTATGAAAGAATGAATAAGAAAATAACCGTTACTTTATCAATCTAGATTCCTATTATTAGTAATTTTTTTATATATTATTCATGTCGACAACGATCTTTTAAATTTTATAAATTCGTCTATAATTAAGTTGCGTTTTCGTCATGCTTCTGAAAATACGAGAAGCCCACTAATTGTGGTAAATAATTGGGCATTAACACGTGGCATTTTTATCGTTATTATAAATCGATCTACACTATTTTAGCACAGCATTTTCTTAGAAAATTCTTTGCTCAATTCGTTGAGGTGAACAAATTCGACTTCGCTCCTCTCCTTCCAGGTTCAAAAATCGCAGAATTGCCGTAATCTCTATGCAAAAATTCGTAATTTACAGGTTCTATGAGAAAATTGGTATTGTTTGGCGGTCGGCCAACAAAAGAAGCTGGGAACCGTTGCGTCAAACTACAATCTTCTCAGTGTTTATTCTAATAGACAAAGAACAAGTTTAAATTTACATTTCGATGTCAAAAGCCAAAAACCGTATTAAAATCCCCGGACTATACATCAAATTCTTCCAAGAATCCGGTTCGTTCGAACCCATCTCAATGACAAGAGTCGAGAGAAATATTCATCAGTTAATTAATCGTGTATTTCACCTAAATACCCAATTCTCTGTTTCCAAACGGTTTTTTTTGCAATTTTTCTCATATAAACGACCGTAGAGATCTGATACGAGTCGTCTACCGTGTCGGAGCCATCATTTTTTTCTGTTGTTGTCGTCGAATGTTGGGGCAATAAAATCGTAGAAATAGAAGCGACTGGATATTGGCGTTTTCTCCCATATCCCCGTGTGGCAGGTAAATAAAATAACAATAAACCGTCACGTTAATCTCTTCCATAGATATTTGCGGGTGGTCCAGCTCGCCATGCAATATAGCATGAATCTCTCGTAGGCTGGTCTGTGGTAACGTTTCTGTTGGTGATCGAATCAACAATACAATTGTATTGCATTAGTATTGTCGATTAGATTATTTGCAATAAAATTTCTTCAACATGTTCGATTTTTCGTTTACAAACGAAAGCGGGGGCGCGCTTGATACGTCGACGAATTTTACTTTTCGCCAGTCGCTCGTTGTGCTGTCACTGACCTTAATTTTGATTGATAGAATGAGGATACTATTGTCGAGTGTGTGTGTCAGTTTCATTCAAGATTAATTCAATCATCTAATCGCCGATTATTTAGTCTCGATACAAATTTAATTTCATTAAAATTCATGATGGCACAATGAAGAGTGTCGATAAAAATTTGCCGACATAAAAAAGGATTTTTTCGTATAAATACCCTTTATTGTTGTTGAAACAATTGTCAATTAACACAAAGAAAGGGTCATGGTCTGTACAATATCTCTCCTCTTTCTACACAAACACAACAGCACACCGGATTAAGATTATTATAAAAAAACGATTCACTATTGTTCAATAAATTCAATAATAAATCATTGAAATCGTCCTAACAACAATACTAACAATAAGTATGGATTTCCATGAATCGTTAACTGTGAAATTTATATACATGAAACATACCAGCAACCGATCAGTTGACTGAAACAGTATTTTAGCAGCTAATATCAACGATTGATTTCTATATTACATAGCATTATTTTATGATTTGTTTCAAATACAAATAACAAAAATGTACGTATACAGATTTGACCTCCTATTCTGACCGGTAACGACTGAGTAAACAATTATTGTTGGCTGTAAAACCGGACCGGCGTTATTACCTCTGAAATGGCTCGATTTACCTTGAACGTTGCGATAAACGTCAGCAAGAGTGGCTGTTTAGAATTGTTTTCGAACTTACAACTAAAATACTTTAAATAAATTACACCCACAACTAAATCGATAAATTACGTTGAAATTAATGATATTTTAAACCGCTTTCAAGCGTGTTTTTTGGGGTGATTTTCAACGGCCACTGATGTGGTTGATCTTTAATTCATAACGCCATTGTCTGAGAAAACTCATTATCAACAGTTCATGTATTTGCAACGATTTTTTTTCATCCACATATCAAACGAAATTATGTTACTGAGCCATTTGAGCGATTCATACATCTAATGGTAGAATGATGGCCTATTGTTTTGCTGTAGCAATCATGCGAAATATTTATATACCAAGAACCATTTCCATTAAATTTTACCGCCTTCATTCGATATAAATCAAAATTATAGTACATCATAAATGGCGCATAAATCTTGTTTTTGTAAAATTCTAATAACGCTCCCATCTATAATAATTGACTTCGTTTTAATTAGTATATTTTTTTTTAAAATTTGTCCCTGGATAGTCTAGCCTTGGTATGTGCTAAAAATAACAACAAACACCGGAAACTTGCCTTGATTTTGAATAATCCATGGAAATTATTCAAAAGAACAACATCTTTATTGTTATCACTTTTGGAATCTTTTTGTCTGGTTAAATTGAATTGTCCCGAGACTACGTTGAAACGCATATCAAAACACACCTGGACAATACCTTGACAATACAACAATATGTTGATCTGTACATCACCATCATTATCATTATCTTTGCCCAGATGAGATACCTAGACTCTCTCTCTATATATATTGCCATTTGCATAAATTAAATGATACGTGCTGTTCATTGGCAATTACCTCACGTTTGTCAATGGCGGAATATAGAAAGAAAGAGCTTTTGAAGAACGACCTCAATTGACCTGAACGTCAGTCAGTTGTCGATTATAATCTTCTACTACTGGAATGAATCTAATTTAACGAAAATACTAATAGATTTTTTTTTGTATTGTTAAAGTAACCAATTGAAGGGAAATTGTGGATAAACGCGTTAATGCTCTCCTATCTATTATTGAAAATATTAATTATTTCACGTATGTGAACTTTCTTTTTCTTATTTGTTTTTTTTCTAACCGTTTTTCTGCAAAATCATTGTGTATTTAATTTAAAACACACAACATTACTAGAAACGATATTCGTGACCGAATTCATGAAACCACTGATTTCTTTAAATTAATAGGCGATTTCTTCAAATAATCATTTCGTATTTAGGTCTTTTCACTCGTCAACAATCTCAAAATTTAATTAACAGATTTGTGGTTTGACTATTCGGTTTCTTAATTTGAAAATTATTAAAATTCATATGTTTGATGATAAACAGTTTGCGGTACGATGACTTCCTTATTTCAGTCAACCGAGAAGATGATGAAGTTCCGGATACAACAAGTATTTTCTATGTTGTTTTAGTTTCTTCAATTCAAGTATTGCTACGAAGTTTTGTGTATGATTCATTCATCATCTGTACTTTAACCGGAAACGTGAACCTGAATTGTACGTGTCCGTGTTTTTTAACTGTGTTCTTCAGGTATAAGGTTGTTTTGTTTTCGTTTTTTTTGTTCAATGGAAGATTCACTTTTTGGATAATAATTCCGACCACCCAATTCGAAAAAGGAATTATAAGAAAGTGTTAGTTAGTTGTCAATCAGTATCGTAAATTACTGTAGCGGTTCATTGGCCGATTTGTTTTTTTCTTTGTATTATTAATGGAGAAGAACGAGAGAAAAATGTTAGAATGAATAATGAATGAATCATTGAAGATTTGACCTCTTCACTCACAGCATTATATGTGGAGAAAAAGAAGTCTAAGAAAAGTATTAAACTGATCCAGACTAAAGAATGTGCCCCAACTGGTCAGACACATTGGCGATGTGTTTGTTGTATAAAATAAAATTATAAACTCTCAACAGAGTTCAACAGGTGATTCTCTTGAGATTATCATGATAAATTCACAGAGTTCATATATCATTTTCATATGAATAATAATTTCGATTTAATCAATTTGATTCGGTGATGGACAAATTTTATATTTAGAAATTGATTAGAACACGTCAACATTTTGCAATAGCAGAATTTTCCCATCGTATTTCTTTAATTATCAATAAAATATCGAAGATCACTCGTAAACCTTGAATTAACAGTTTCAAAGATAATTACAACTTATACAACAAAGACGCTTTAATGCAGGTACTCTGTTAACCCTGAAAAAGGAACGGAAAATTGCGTTTCTATCGGTGTATACAGTGCTGGCACGGAATGTAGAACTTTATCATTTTTGTGCATTTTCCGGTGGTGGATTTAGCCAAAATTTTGGATGTAAGCAAAACAAAATACACAAACGTGACAACCTTTATTTATAATTATTTCAAAATTTTCAATGGCAGAGCAGACTAGCCAGTATTTGAGCATCCATTTTTGACCATTTGATTTAGTTACATGGAAATATGAAAAAAGCAGTAACTTTTCAAATTCATGCTGTAGTCAACAGCAGAATGGTTGGAGTGGAATGTTGGAACTTATAATGCTAAAAGGCTTTTATAGTTTTACAAATTTTCACAATAAAAGCACTTATAATTAGTCATACCGATCTCAAGCGTAAAGGAGCTTTGAAGGCTTAATTTCTTCAGTGCTTAGCGAAAATTCGTTGTATTTTTGTATTTTGGCATTTTTCAGGAAATTCCACTTAGAAATCAATGTTCTTTTTTCACCGACCTACAAATGAATTTTCTGAAAATCGGGTGGAAATATTCGAATAAAAACTCTGCTATCTTAGTAGAAATGGGATCGAGGCGATGGCAAGGGCCCGGCTAGTCTGCCTAGATTGAAACCAGGCGCTAGCCAGTACATGGGAAAAAACCTGTAAGTGCTACATGTCGTAGACCTGTAACATGATCCTGTAGCAGGAACAGGATTAATCCTGTTGTAGTTACAGGTCTTTCCTCTTGGTACTACAAGACTATTCTTGTTGTGGTTGCAGTGTTGGTCCTGTGGTAGCTATAGAACTTTCCTGCTGCTGCTACAGGATCATGTTACAGATCTACAACATGTAAGGTTTTTTACCATTTAAACTTTTATAAAGGAACCATTTTGCTGAAGTCTGTAAATTTAAATGTTGAGAAGTAAACAATTTTGAGTGGTAATGTAATGAATTTATACTTCAAAAAATTTGCTCTGAAATACCAGATTTTAAAACCAAACAAATGCGTATACTAATGATTGTTTTTTTGGTCACTGCATGAATTCGGAAAGTTATTGCAATTTTTTATACTTCCAAATTTAGCTACATGGGCCCTTTTGTTATCCGAAAGAAGCCTAGACATTAAGTGTTTGATTTTTTTAAGTCGTTCGCAAATAAACGACCCCACACACCACTGTGAAAAATCTGCAGTGAAAAAATCGCTATACTTATGAAGTTGTTCACAGCGGAGCGGCGTGAATTCACAGCTACAGATTTGTTTCCGCACGTGCCACAAGATAATGTCAAAAGCACAGAAATAACTGAAATTGTCCGAAAAACAATTGAAGAAAAGATAAAATTTATAGCAAAATTAGACAATAATGTACGAAAATGGTAAATCTGTCGTGATTTTTATTAGAGGTTACGTTTATCTCAAACGAAGTTAAGATGCTTTTATTATTTGTATTATTTTAGCAATTGAAATAATTAACAAGTTTTTAGATTTTATGAATTTTTCTCGTATGTTAAGTGTGAATGATGCTACATGCGAAACACAGCTTTGCCGCCGACGACAACGCGTTGATGTGAGTAGATGTGCGAATTTTTCGCGTTGGTGCGTAGGATCCTTTAACTATAGGTTTCCCTAAACAGACTACTAAAAGGGTGTTATATCGGGCCTGGCCTACGGCCCTATGAGACTTAATCCGCCACTGGCGTTTTCGAAAAGTTGAGATAAATTTACAGAATATGTAATTTATGAGTAGTGCAACTGTAAAATTTACTGTATTTACAGTAAATTTGTGCTGTAGACGACTTTCAGGCCCCAAAAGCGCACCTCAGATCTGCCAAATGAAAGTCGACTTGCGGTTAGAATTCTATGAAAAATTCGTTTCATGAAAGTGAGAATTTCAGTCATACGCACGATTAAATTGAGGACAATCATTTTTCATAATTGTTGAAATTGTCGAAAGTAAAAATGTGACTTAAAGTTAAGTAATTGCTCAACAATCTGACATAACACAAATCCGTCATGGTAGACTCATACAATTATTTATATATAATACTGACAGTTAAATATATACAACGACAATACAACAAAAAAATTGAAACAATAATAATCATTAATGAATATGATTTAGTTATGCCACCTTTCACTACTATTGTCTTGGCGTATATATCCACAAAATAAAAATGAAAATTGTTAAAGATTATACCCTTTGAGCTATATGGTGTTATTCAATAATACAAGAACAATACAACATATCGAAGAATAATTAAGCAATTACGGTAAACAGAAGTTTATAAATAAATTGTAGTGTCGGGTAATTCTCTATTATGTGTGTGTGTGTTTGTATTTATGATCGAATAGCCGTGTGCTGCTTGTTGTACCAACGATAGCCACCCACATTGCCCACATCTGCAATTAGTCTATGGCCAAATGTGGGGGGAGGATTCAAAAGATCAGGAAAAACGTTCAAATCGAATGTCAAGGTTCAATTTATCAATTAATTCAAATTTGTGGCCGTTTTTAATTAACACTATTACAGCAGTAGGTGTCAAATTTATTAGCTGTAATTCGCACGTATTCATTTATTCAAAATTACGAAAATTCACTTTTACTTTATAATATAAACATATATAAATACTTGTTTGATTGCATTATTATTTTCAAAATTCTAGATGACACAATTTTATTGAATTTTATCTTTTATCGTGTAGGCGAATATCAACTTTTACTTCAAACAGGAACAATGATTATTATTATTATTATTATTGATTTTGCTCTATTATCGATAAGCCTTTCGGCAAATTCTAATAATTGTTTCCTACGATTTGATTGGAACATAACAATAATCACGAAAACAAGATAAGATTATTTGAGGATTTGACATGTAGATATTGCCAAAAATTTCTAACTATTGACACATAGATTTGTATCATCGAATTTCCTTGTGATTTCATCCACAACAATACGAATTAATGAGTAATTAAAATCCAACATATAAATTGGTCCCTATTGTTAATTAGCAAATTTCGAAAACAGTTCCGTGAAAGTTGAATAAATCATCGATTATTTGTAATTGATCACAACAATAATAACGATAATTACGTACGAAAATAAGAGCAAAACAGTTGATATATAGTTTAATTGACTTTGTAATTTATGAATGTAGCAAAATCGAGTAAAATAGCGTGACAATGATGATATCAAATCGTCTTTTAATGGAACGTTTAAACATTGTATGATCGATTGGGCGTTATTAGAACTGCCCTTTTGCGCTGATGATTATTATAACGTCATCTTTCAAACCTTTTTCGTTTTAATTGAATGTTGCAGCAATTGCTGTAATATTGCAACTGGATGCATTTATCTTCTACATCAACATTACTATCATTAGAAAGATTCAATTTTATAATCATATACTGTGGCAAATTAACTGTTTTCTTCTATTTTTAGACGACTTTAATTGCAACAAATTTTTGTAAAAAAATTGTTGATCTTGTTTAGAGGTTGGCTCGTGTTTTACTCGCAAATTTCAGCAAATTTTCACCAACAATATTGTTGTAGCTGAAAGTTATAATTTCGGTTAATAATACGTAATTTTCTGGATTACACGAACCGTACACGTTTCCGACCACATGACACACTTTAAGCCCTATCACGTTTTCGTTAATAACGAAACAATTTCCCCGAATCTTTTTCAAATAGATTCTGATAACAATGTAGTTGTCCTTAATCAAAAATTGAGATCAGTGTCATTTTTTTGCTGTCGGATTTGATTTGAGTGAAAGTTAAATTTCAAAGATCGATTTATCATCATACAGAACAAGAGAGAAAAAAACAAAGACTCTTTTTTCTAAAGAGATTTGTATTTCGAAAATTGCCGATGGCCCCCATTGGGAATTTTTGTTAATTTATCATGTACGTATAACAAAAGGCAAAAAAGAAATGGGTCGATTAATTATTTTATTGAAATTTATACGCTGGAAGGCGTCAAAAATTTTGATGGATTCTCGGGGGATAAAAAGACGGAAATTTTTGCAAAACTCGTGGGAAATTTTGTTAAATATTAACGGTATTTTCACCTTGATTAAGAATCTTTCAACAATGGCTAGTCAATTTTGATCGGACTTTCTTTATAGAATCAATAATAATAATAATAAAGAAAAAGCCAAGCTCGTCTCTATTGTCCGCTTTCAATACAATATCAATTTTATCAATTTCTCCATAATAGGATAAGAATAGTTAACATGCATTATTTCGCATATTAAACTATATAAGATCGGTATTGAAAAAAAGTACGTATTTAGATTGCAGTATCATCTAATAATCATCTGGTCTAACAATAGAAAGTCTACAATTTGTAAAAAAAACCTTATCACGATACAAATTGTTTATTAATATTTAGACAAAATAAAATAATTTTCACACGGGTTCCCATAATAGAGATTCTCTCACGTGTTATTATTGTGTCTGTTATTTGTTTTTTTTTGCATAGTTTCCGCGTATTAACGATGTCGCCAAAGATTTTCGGAATATCGTTAATTAGTCGTCTGAAAATTTCCCATAATACAGGAAAATTTACGGTACAGTGCACAATTTCTGATCTTTTTATGTTGTTGTTGAATTGATTGCCAAAGGGTTCAGCTCTTTTCAGATCACTACAGATAATCGATATAATTGCTGGAGAGAAATCCACGATTACTCCACTTTTACTAATTTTTTCCGTTATTCTTCTTCTTTATGATTGAATCAATAATAATGACAACAACAGAATGGGAAACAAATTTTTTCGTTCAATTTCATAGTAAAATGGTAGGTATGCGGATGAAGTCACACCTGTTAAATTTACTATATTTTTTTTTTCGAAAAATCATACTATCAAACAATCGATAAATTCTGTTACTACCAATAACAATAAACTTATTTAACGCCCAATGGTTGCCTGTAATTCATGAAATCGATGGTTGTAAAATCTGTGCAATTGACTTATGTATACATTGCTAATAAAATGCAAAGTTTATTAACTTGAGAATAGGTTGAATTTTATCGATAAAATACAATACAATAACGATTGGAAATAGACGAGAATGTTTATTGTCAACACATTTTATTAAATCAACATTTTATTAATCCAACATCCTACCTTAAATACGTGGAATGGAATATTATTGAAAAACAGTGGCGTAACTGGATAGCCGTGAGAACACACCGATTAACACAATCATCCGATCTAGATTTTTTCCTGTTAATTACACATTTAAATTGCAAAACTTTTATTGACTTGTTACTTGATACGGTTCGTTTGGCTTTATTTAATACGTTGGACAACTGTCGTCACGTTTTTGTCAAGCTTCCGAAAAGCACACAACTTTCCCATCGTCGATAATCTTAATCAACCAATTAACGACCGAAAGCTGCGCCTATGTTGGAATCGTTTTTGACCACAGTTGCTATTTTATTAGTTTTCCCGATACTTAACTGCTCGATTCTTCTATATTATTATATACTATAAGGTAAATGCCATAAATCTTGGATAAATTATAACATCGAATGATATTTTATTGTTAAATGGTCCGAGATGAATTGCTGAAGGCATCCAATTTATGCGATTTTAATGAATAAAATTGTGCCCGTTTTTTTTAAAATATAATAAATAATTAATCCGCAGAATAAATTAGAAGATATTTCTCAATATAATAAAGCGCTATTTACACATTATGTAAATAAATTAAAATTTTAAATTAACTAACTGTATAATGGTTGTATACACGACACAAAGGCAATGTTTGATAATATTTGCATAATTGGAAAATTGAAGTGATTCTATAATCATACCGGGTCTTTTCTACTGATTTATCGATTATTGATTGGTTTACTCTGTTATAAATTAACATCGTTGTGTAGATTTCTTGTAGAGATAAATCGAACAAATAATGGCCTTGGCCATTGCCTATTTTCCGTAATCAGAAATTCAGAAGAATTACTATAATAAAGTTCCACCCACTTCATATGACCTCTGTTATACGGAAGTGTAGCGTTTGATAAATTTAAATTATAAAATGTCGCCACTATTGTATTACAAATAAACGTAAGATTTGATGGTTGTAGGTGAAAAAAAAACAACAACAAAAAAAATCTACAGAGAGTAGGTTGTCAATTTATCTGAATAATTTCCAATAAACTCGGAAATTTAATCGTCTCGTGATTGTCGTACAATTGAAGTAATTCAAATTGGATTTAATATTCGATTAAAACCGATATAAAAGACTTGCTGGTAACAAATACGTAAATCCAAAGAGCAAATAGTTGATTATATTGGCAATCAACTAGGAAATGACGATGTGAAATCATCACAAGAAATCTTATTCGCCTAATAAGGCAATTTAATGTTGCAGTATTTTCACCATATTTGATTAAAATAGATGTGGGTTAGTTAACTAATTGATTTAGAATTATTTAGCTAAAACGACAATACCAAATTATAATCTTTTTTTTTTGTGTTAACTGTTCTTTCCGAATAAATTGATTGATCAGTCAAGACGAGTGACAGTGTCAATTTGTCTTCGTTTAGATCGGACGACATTCTATAGTCGTCCAGAGTTGTAAATTTTTGTAATTTCAATTTTCAATCAAACATCAATAATTTCCCTCTTCAACGCTGAAAGACGGTTCATGTCAAGAAAACTTGCCTTCAACTACACTGAAAGCACGACGACATAGTTTTCACTGTATGATTGTCCCAGATAGTGGACCATAAATGGACCTATGTCGTGACTTGTGGGACTCTGAACCGGTGCGATTAATTTGTAAAATGGCCACCGCATATTCACGACCATACCACACATAAACAAATCGATTTTAGATTTCTTCATTGTCGAGACATGTGTGTGATGTGAGAAAAACCGATTTGTCCATCTGTAAAATTCATCTTGTAGTAGGTTAATCAAATGAATGGGTCAAACACTTCTAGGTCGAATGTGGTGGAAGTAATTATTGGAAAATCTCCGAACAATGGTATTGTTTGAAGGATTTGAAGGAGAAAAAACCGTATTTTCCAAATACAGAAGCTTATTTATAGACAGTTTCACCGTTGACCTGAACCTTGCCGACTTTATTGGAAATTCTGCGGTTGTCTTTTATCTATTAAAATAGTTTCGATGCGGTGTGCGATAATTGTACGGAATAGTTGATTGTATAAAATAGATAACTCACTATAGCTACTTGTTATTATTTCCATTCCTCTTGTATGTTGTCACCCATTAAATTAATACAAGCGTATGGTAAATAATTATGGAATAATTTTTGTTTTCAATGGATTTTGCTTCAAGGTGCCGCCCATAATTCTCTCTTACACAAGCCAATCGCAATCTCTATGGGATACTCGCATTCTCATCTCTGATACAATCAGCAAACAGGTGTTGGATTCCTCGTGGATTGTTTCAAATAAATGGGATCTGTCAACGATACGTTTTTCTTGTTGTTCTAGGATTCTGTCGTAATTCACACGATAATTGCTGGCAACGGTGTATAATTTTTCGATGAAAAATAACCGAAATGAAAGCATACTATTAGACAATTTATATTCTTAATATTTAGGTATCTCAAGCAATTGACCTCCTCTTTTAATCGTTACTGGTTTGGACACGTGTTAAGCGTATCAATTAGTTATTTAAAACAAGAATCTCGAAGTAATTAACTTAATTTTTCTTGATTATCCTCAAAAGTCTTGTTGTTTTTTAATAAACTCTCAAATTTATTACAGCAAGTTGATCATCTAATTTAGTAATTAATAGAAAAACTAGTTGATCAGTAACGTTAATTTTCCATCTTGAATTGATGATATTTTAGGAAATTAGGTACAGGATGCAGTCTTCTAGAAACATATCCTTTCATTCTCTCTCTTTTACCGCACTTCTCTCAATACGTTGAACTATCAGTACCAAATATGGAAAGTATGCGGCACTTTCTTCTATTCTTATTAACAATACGGTTATCATGGCATTTGATTTTTTTTTTGTTGGAACTAAGTGTAAAAGTGAAGTTTCCCACGGTGCAGTGATGGTGAAGGTGTATTTGCACTTCATTTGACAACGGCTTCCTGTAAAAATAAAGGTGTGAATCCGTCTTGTAAACGATGTGTGTAGGCCGTTCTTGATCAAAGAATTGTTCAAGTCGTTTTTTTTTTTGGTGCCACTAAAATTATTCTCAATTTATTTGAAAACAAAGTCACGTTCAAGGTGTTGTTAGTTTCCATTTTTTATTATGGAGATTATAACTTTGTTGCTATTGTAAGAATAGTAATGTTGATTTGAAATTTGAGAACGATAATAAATTTCAAATTTAGAATTATTACAAGCAATTTCAAACAAGTATGGGATAAATTACAGTTAAGAATTATTTCACATATTTTATATCCGTACAATGTTGTTTTTTGTTTTGTAAAACATGTCGAGACATCGATGTCGTCGATATAAATATATTTATAAATATAGACAACCCGGAATTATTTATAGCCATAATTAATATTGCATTAAACTGAGAATTTCAAGGAAATGTGTTGAATACAATATGAAATGGTGGATGCGCCGGGCCATTATTTTTTTTAAAAGTAATCGCTTCTATATTGCGCAAAATTACGTGTTAGATTGTTAGACTTATTCCATTTCTGGCGCCTTTACTCTTACACAAACACCGATAAACAATCTAGAAAAATCAACATGGAAAATGGAAAATAGGTGAAAAGAGTTCTAAGTAAATAACAAAGAAAGTGTTGTGTCATTGCCCGAGATGTATGCTGGGAATAAGTTCGACTTGCGTAACATTGTTTAGTGGATAATAAACGAATTATCTATGAATACACACGTACAATTTAATAGAATAATCGTTTATTTAAAGATGAGCGGATTACATGACAATAGCAAATAAAAGAGTACATCACGCAGAATTGTAGTTGTGATTAGATTATCTTACAAAAGGGGGCGAAAACTTTGGTATAATAAAATATGAGACAGATGGTCGATTTCACACATCTTAGAATTTTTTTGTTCCCGTTTATCGATAATTATTTTTTACAAGGGGTGAACATAAATGATTAATAGTGTTTTTGAAAAGTTCATTATTCAAAATTATTGTCTTGTTGACAAGCAATATATCAAGATGTTAATGATTTTTTTTCAAAAAATATCTTCCACAATACACTGTATTGACAGACAAGTTTACCCATTACGACTAGAAAAGATAATAATTAGCTCTCTGGTAGGGGAAAAAACAACCAATCAATGTGGGAAGATTTCAAGACTTGGCGCCTCAAACACGTTGAAATATTCGACAGGTAATTGTTGTACATCGTTATCACAACACCATTCGTTATCAGATAGCAATGTTGACGTGTTAAAAAATGTACATGTTAACATAGAATACAATATAAAATAGGTGTGGATAAAATACGACGCCACGATTATAATTTCATTCACGTAGAGCAAATTTACAATCAAAACCAAATATAGTAATGTCGACATAAAACGACATACCCATCAGACATCGTGGTCAACACACAAAGACCATTTAATTATCCTTGTGCTTTCTAGATCATATAAGTTATATGACAATTTCAGTAGCAAAAGCGAGATGACGCTTGAAACGAACAAATCAAAAACAAAAACGTACAAGAATGAGATATTATAAGACGGAAAACGCTAACCTCCTTATAAATGTATGTAAATTAAGTATAACCAGTGTTCGCTTAGCAATCGATTCCAGGTCGATATAAATGGAATGTCGTTTAGAAAAAATCTTATATTTTTTTTCTGCTTCTTAAACTTTAAATTATAGTTGAATCGTAAGTACTTTCGTTTTTGTAAAGCTATTATTTCTTTTACTATTCCAACCATTTTCCGAGCACCTAATCAGATTTCATTAAATCACTATAGATTCGCAGATGCTTATCGTAGTGATTATTAAGTCCTATTAACGACCATGTTTTGACAAGATAATTGCCATGTTACAAGAATTGTTGGACTGTTTAATCGTCGGTGCTTAATTGAGACGCTTGCAATTAATTTCATTCACGGTGATATTTGCTTATCAAATCATCTTATACGAAAAAAACAAAAATTGATCGCACTCTTTAACGGAGAGATATGAAAAGAGAAAGAGCTTTTTATGATTGGAATTTTTAGAAGACTCATTTAATGATCGTTCGATTTGTTAAACTATTGATAATAATGGATAAAGTCGGTAAATAATATAGAAAAAAAAGAATAAACAATTAGCGTTTATTACGAGTGTTGAACATAAATTAATTCCAATCGTGTTTATAGTGAATATATTAAATTAATAAGTGTCATATATTATGGACAGTTAAATAGTTAAATTGATTATGTCCATTGTAAGGGTCATCCGCCTATAGTATTTGAACCTTTAACCTGCACATTTAAAACAGTTAAAAACAGCTTGTTGCGTTAGTGACAAATTCAAATGGACAGGTCCGGATTGAGGCACATTCAAAGATTGACCGAATTCAACCGTATTCTGAGTTTTGAACACAAGAAACTAAAAGACCGTCTTGTCTGTAGGAGCGTATGGAATTCGAACAATAAAGGGTGTAAATTTTCCATTTTTGAGGTGCTGTAATGCAGATTTCGTAAGGCTAAGAAGTAGTGAAGCTGAGAATTCAAATGTTTTTAAAATTGCACATTTTTAGTAGTCAAAGCGGAGATGTTATAGCGTTTTTAACAGGTTTCACTAATTCGCTCGATGCTTTGCTTATTGCGTTGCTCTCGCCTTCACAAGATTTCCAAACTGAAAGTGTCTTGTTAGGGTAAAGCTTTTCTACGTCTACCTCACTCATTTTTCAGTTTTTTTTATAGCCAGCTTTGAACTTTCAGTCAAATATGGCATTAAAATATTATATTTCCGTTACATTCTAAAATAGCAACGATTTAGGCCATTACAAGCATTCTACCAAATCGGAAACCGAGCAAAAATGGAAGTGGCTCTAAATGAGTTGCTAATATGGGTATTTTCTTTGTCTTGTCTCCTTCTCACTCATACTAGGTTTTAATATGAAAAATGTCCCATTCTCTTTAGAGTCAAGCTTCAAGTCGAATTTGTCCGCCTGTGGTAGAGCTTGTTCGATTGCTCATCGCCCAAGGGAGGTGTGTCAGTTCTAACGAATCAAAGTAAATGAATAAACAATTGTCGAGATGGTCCCCCAGTAATTTACCCCTCTATCAGACACAAATAATACGGCTTATTTTAACTGTAAAAGTCCCAAAAAGTAAAGTAAGTTGTATTATAGAACCGAGCTTATATCAGCGAATCTAGAGAGAGTTTATTACGAAAATTCAAGTTGCAGTCACTTTTATGTTTCCTGAACCAATTTAGTTTTGTGGCGACTGCTTTTCAAGTCGAGTTGCTTAAATTGAAACAGACCGAATGTATATCTAATATTTCTGTTTCTTCTCTATCTAATCTAATAGGCGATTTGTTTGTTTTCGTTTACAAATTGACCACATGGCGACCGTGTCAGGCTCCATTTATTCGGTCAAACAAGTTCCACAATTCTCACAATAAAAGTTTTAATTAAATTGATTTAATTTTAATTACATATATGTGTGTACATTCTTTCAATATAAAAACAATAAAAAGCTATGTATTTTAAAGGCCACACCTCTCATATTGTACTGTTCATCTTTGCAATATAAAACAAGATATAAATGGGAATATTAGAAATGTCCAAAACGAACCATATCTAAAACTATAACTGGTTGGTGTTCTTGTCGCATAATTTTAGAGTCTAGCATTTGGATATTAAAGAAAACGAAAGAGTATTGTGTGGGTTTTATCGCACCCATCCTGGCCTAAATGGTCACTAAATCTCTAAACAAGAGCTTTTATTGTAAAAAGAAAACCGATTATTTCACTATTGTATGGCCATAGTAAAAAACCGTCAATGATTAAAAATTGTCGGCATGTTTGTAGCTCAACGTGGGTGATACATGATCTGGAGACGACGCATCTCAGGACACCCCTTGGTGGGCAACAACAACATCGCCTTAATCTTCATCGTCTTATTTCAATAATTCATTGAATATAATGATTCTCATACCGAACATTATTTCTTTTTTGTTGAAAGTTTTCAATTTGTCTCTCCCCGGTAAAAAATAAATGTTTGATGTATGTGAGATTAAACGTGTTTGGGTGTATGTTCAGTAATTTATTGTGACATTATCTCACCTCTATTCTGCACTGAGTAGAGGAGAGGACCTACCACATCGATAGGCCGCGACTTGACGTATTAACTTACGTAAGGTCAGGGCCAATAATGTTCGCCTTTGTTGGCCAAACTATTGTTTAAATCAAATTTTTAACACAACAAAATTAATCAACTCTTGGAACGTACCGCAATCTTGTAATAATTAATTGATAACAACCATCAAGTTCATTTAATTAATTAATCTCAATAGAGCGGCGATGCTTAAGTAAAATAAATTATTGAGAGAATTGACGATAACATGAGAAACCTGTCGTTGTGTTTTCAAACTAATTTGAGATGATTAAATGAACGGTAGCTTTGGGTACAACAGTTGACTTGTCACTATACTGGTTCTTGTATCAATGCGGAAACCATTATCAATCAACAACTATAGATCAACTTTGAAATTATCTCAAGTTGTAGGCCCTAAAGATATTGGTTTTATTATTGGTATTCCTACTAAATTAATTTAAACAAATTGAACAATCCATTGGAGACTTACAAAGGAAATTAAATAAATTGAATTGTGCTATAATTGAATTTGTATAGTACTAACAAGATTATTATTAGTTTAGAGGACTTTCTGTAATTATATTGAGAATTTATGAAATAACAGTCACCAAAGCAGTGACGCTAATTGGAAAAACTGTCGTTCAAATGTCGTCTTGTTTTCGTGGATAAAACTTCATCATAACAGTTTTAGAAATAGTTTCTTTCGAAATAAAATAGCCTTGATAATGAACGACTAGAATTGAATCTATCGATAAGTTATTAGATTTCATTCAATTACCGTGCCAGTAAACTTCCTTATATTAAACTGGACATAATGTATTTAATCTCGAATAACTATCATTATCTGTTCAGTTTTATAGGCGACAATATTAGTAATCTTCCAACAATTGAGAAGTAGAGCAACGTTGTTATTATTAACCTGGAAATATTAATTTGAAAGAAATTCGTTATGTGTTGCCGATTAAGGAGGCTAATTATTTAATAACACGCCCTCACTTATTTCTACATTGTTGATATTGTGTTCAATAGTTGAACAACTACAACACAAAAACAGTGAATAATAGAGAATCGGAAGATGATGAGAGCGTCTAGATTCATACAAATATTTCATTGTTTTGTCCGTTCTGCATTTATACGAAAATTTGCATACAGATACTAGTAGCTGATACAATTCAACATGTTGTATGTTTCTATCCATGTCACAATTCAATAGAAATATTTAAAGAGAAAGGCTTAGACAGATGATTGACATAGCGGCCATCATTTTGAAATATGATCAATTCGTATTTTATGACAAGATGAAGGACAATTCGTCCGACCAAAAATGGTTAGTTAATTATTGTGATGATGTTCGTTAAATTTTCTAAACATTACAAACTAATTAGACACTGACTAAGATGATTTAGATGAGATACTGTTGTCCAAACTTGGTATCAACAATGTGTATTAATAGATTTTTCGATTAAGTAATAGTGTTCATTAGAGGAAGCATTTGATTATATCCGTTTTTCGGTGACCGTCAAAATTTCATATAATGATATGAAATTAGGGTAAAGGATCGTTTAAAAGTGTGGAATTTGGCTCATGACCCACTTGCTATAATGCAAATTTCACATGCTTCGCACAGCATCACTTAAACATTGCATGGTTCATTGGCGATTTATATAATAATTATATACATACATGCTATATATATTTCGATGAGTGCTGCCTGTGGTGTTATTTATACCAACACTGAAAGTGTGTTGAAAATATAGGTATATTTGCAATTCATTTGCAACACACACCATTCTATTATTTAGCAATATAATTGCATCTATTAAATGTGTCTATTGTTGTTTACAGGACAATTGCCCGGCTGACGGTGCGACCCCCTTAGGATGGCCCCTTTCCCTGGGCGAGTCCGGTGTTGTCATCCATTTGGGCCCATTGGACCCATCTTTGGTCAGGAACCGAGACTGTTATCTGTGTATTAGGACACGTAGTGCTCCCGGATTGGAAGCGTCATTAATTTGGCGTCAACGTTTACAAATCCACTGTCATACAATTGCCGAATTCGAGAATCCATTGAATTGTTTAGATGAGATCATGTGTTCAAATTTGAAATCAGTCTCCGATTTGGAGATCGTATCTTATGATGATTATGATGGTGCTGAATTACCGGAATTATTACAGAATCTTTTAGTTTCTGTTGAGCATGCAATCGAAAGGGTACCATTGGACGATTTAACATTTCCATGTCCGCAATGTCTACAATATTTACCAATGGATCGACGAGATCATGATGACGATGATGATGATGATGATGATGATGATGTAAATACTACATTGTCACCAATATCAGCGTGTGCCTGCCAGTGTTTATGTCGGTCACCGGAAAATCCGGTCCTTAAAAAAGACACTTCAATACAAACTAGTCCTATGTTTGAGTTCGCCGGATCGATACCGCATATTGATAGTGACGATGAAGACGATAAAGAGTCCATCAAAAGTGGTGAGTAATTATTGCAACCCTTGATCGTAAAGTGCATCTGTCAGTTCGCATTCGTGTCGAACACGATGCGGACTGGTGTAGCCTTGCGGCGCAATTTTACGAAATAACCATCTCAGAAAAACAAATTAAAGGAAATTTTTCCAATTATAAAGTAGAACAGATTGTATTGCACGCCGATGGCCAATGTCACGACCAACATTCTAACAATTCGTGTTGAATATTGTGTGAAATTTGTCTGAATCCAATACTTCTTAATATTCATTTGATATGATTAAGTGGTCAGTAAATAGATGTCACCTAGTCGTAAGCTAAAGTTTATTGTATGTTGGTCTAGGTGTGGGTAGTGAGGTCACCTGAGGCAAACATTAATCTCTCAGTTCGCATACCACCTTACGCTTCCTGTATGATTATTCATAATAAAATACGCATATAAGAAATGATTGCATTTGTTGTTGGTGTAGAATCGCTTCGACCTAAATAATCGTCAATTTTGACAGGTAGTATTCTGGTTTTAATCTTGAATCTCAATTGGATTGCACTTGTTATAGAATGTTAATGAACCGCCCGACCACACGTGTACGTTTATTAAGCCGATAACACTTAAGTGTTCCAAGATAATATATTTACAAGACAAATTACACCAACACCACCGTCCATTTCTGTTTAAGATCATTAATGATATTCTAAGAATTAAAACACAATCGGTTGATTTTAGCGAATCAATCTACAATCATTTCTTGTAGGTTTTTTTTTTGTGTTCGATTCCGTTTAAACTATTGATTGCCTTCAATGTTAATCTTAATGGAAATTATATACGATAGATCATTAAATATAAAAGCTTTAGTAGATGTAACCGATACATATTGATCAAGTGTTGAGGCTACTTTGCTTCAAGGGTATACAAGAGGAAACCAGAAGCTCATATCCGCTTCAATAGGTCCATTTTATTTACCATCTAAGATTGAAGATAGAACAATCAGTTGAGAGTGTAGAATAAACAATTTTTAGCTTCACAATTCTATGAATTAATTTGTATGCAGTTGGTGGAGTCAATTAAACGCATTGTAATCGTAACAAAGACTACTATTAACGATTAGGATATAAAGTTGTGATTTTCTTGAGTTAAACGACAGCAGTTCAATATAAATCCCACTAAAACTGTCGTTGGTATTCACCTATATAACATGCACAAATGCTGCCGCTCTTTCATGTTTTCTTGATTTATCATCGCTAAATTACATCTGTCAGAGATTTCTTGTAATCAAATAAGGAACGTTATGTTTGTACATTCACAGGGCACTTTCATGGGAGAGCGCATTATTAAGAATATTAAATATGTTGTCGTGCAATAAACGAGAAATGGTATATTCTCTTCTTCTAATACACCAATTTCCGTATACGTTATCAAATACACTGCCGGTCTTACATCTGGCTCATACATCTGGTTATAGTATTGCAAATGTAATTTGTTTTAGTTGATTTTCCTATTATTCGTTGTTAAAAGATCGTACACAAATATGTAATCTTCTATAGAAATTCTCGTGTTTGACCAAATACGGTTGATCGGTTATAATGTTATTTTATAGATTTTTCAATTGTCGTGTTTTTGAAAGGAAACTAACAAGCAAATATAAAAAGAATTAAAGAAGGAAATTGAACGAAAAAATTGCAAACATTACAAATGCGATTATCTATTTATTCATCTGCAGGGCAAACGTGCCCATTCCTATTAAAGACTTTTTGCTTAAAGCCGTTGCTCTGTTTTCTATATCAAAAACCTTTTACTTAAACATTTTTGCTCTTTAAATAAACAACGAAGAAAAAAATGCTATTTAAATAAACTCAGGCCATTGATGTTAACCGGAATTAATGTTGCTCAACAATACCGATCGCCCACTTTTAACTACGACAAATTGTTTTATTGTATCTATTTGATGATCGTTTGCATACAACAAACTGGAAACAACACCTACATATGACCGAAATTCAATCTTAACTATAATCAGAAAATTAATCAATTCTAATTTTACAGATATAATAAGTGTTGTTCTAGTCGTTGTAGAACTCGATGATTTCAAAACAGTTAATTGACAGTGTTAGAGCCCACTTGTACAACCTGTTAATTTAATTGGTGGGGGCATTTAGCGTTCAGTTTACAAACGTTTTTTCATTCATAATATAAACACTAGAAATAGCGAAAGTAATTCATAAAGAGCCCACTCGTTGAACGATATTGCGGCTAACGTGGCCATAATAAAACAGTTAAAAAGAGTAGGTTGTAGATACGACACGTGAATGTAAAACAAGAAAAATAGAAGAAAAATGGTATTCGAAAGAATAAGGGGAAATCAACCATACGACACAACTCTACTACGTAAACAAAGCGTTGGCGTCTTCTCTATCTGCATTCATTACCATTATTATACAATACTTAGTTGCTATATCTATGCATTTAGGACATTGCATTCTCTTCATGCAATTTCGATATTGATACATTCAATCAATAAATTGCAATTAGTACTATGCAAATTGTCCAGTCATTATATGACCGATTATTTTTTTGAATGATTGACTGATTGAGGTTGAATGTAGGATTACGGCTGGGAGTTCTTTCAAGATGCTTTTTTTGTTGTTGTTGAGAGTGTATAATAATTATTTTGTCTAGACCTTTATTAAAAACAAGTTAATTCATCAATAATTTAATTGCACCATTGCATGTTCAACACTACTGAAAGTATTGAATAATTACAATTCATCGTTGCAAATCGCCTAATTATTAAGTTATGCGAATTGATAAAAATCACCAACATAAGAGAGGCTTTGAATAGCTTGCCTTAAATGAAACAGACTTGTAGTCTAAAACCATTGTCCATATTCTACTACTACTCCCTATTCATTTCTACATTAGGAGTTCGTTTGAACAAAGACGTATATAGATATGCAGATGTGAATTATACACTTTGGCAAATGTAGGTTCAATCTAAAGGTCAATTCATTTCTACTTGTTTCATATAAGATTATATTTATGTGTAATTGTGTCCTGGGAATTAGAGATTTACGGTATATTCGTCCGTTAGTCGATTTCAGATGGTGACGAGATAAATTTGTTGCTATTCAAGTTTTATCTGTTCAATGGGAAGCGACAAATGAATAATTTTATTTAAATTAATTATGAAAAAAAATCGTATCACTATTATTATTATTATTATATCCTGGTTGTAGTGGAGAGATTTATTTTTTTCAGGTCGTTATTTCTGTTGATTGAGTAGATTTTCTAGATTGTCATCAATTTCAGGTGTGTCGCCTCCGGTATTCACACAATCCACATATTAAACTCACAACAGGTACCGTTAAAACACCACATTTGATATTTATGCATACAAATCTATAATAAATAATCGATTTATTTTAATATGATCTCAACAAGAGTTAAAGGAGAGAGATAGAGAGAATCAAACACGTCTAGCGTAGGTTTGATTTGTTAATTCTATTGCATCAAATTCAATATTATAAATATACAGCAATCGTTCATATTATAATATTATCGTAGTTTATAACAAGTGAAACCGTAAATTCTCGCTCTATAACATTTTATTCAACATATAAGATACATGCACATAATTTAACCCACGCACGTTCTTGTAGAAAATTTCTAATTATATCGTCCGCAGGTAATTGCATTCTGACAGCAAGAAAACAGTTCCGGAACATTAGCAAAACATTTCATGAGTTGTAGTAAATTGATTGATAGCCAAATAAAAATAAAGATATCATTATAATTGTCCAGAAAATTTAAAAAAAGATAATCGCGAAAAATGGTGGAGGCGCCGGGCGAATTGGCGATTTGATTGATACAAACACGTCGACAACTCTCTAAGAATGATAAATTACTAACAATTGCTTTTATAGCTTGTTGAAGCGTAATCTGATACACGTTTTCCCGTCTCAAAAACTACTGCATATTTGTTTTAAACCATCTCCACAAGTCGTACTTTTCTGAAACTTTTTATTGTCGACAAGTGGTGAAAATGAAAGTTTTTGACATAGTTCACCGACAATGGTGTGATAATAACAACAGTTATCGCTAGAGGTAAAATACCACTTATGATCAAAAATCAAATATTATCTTTGCTCTTCTCACAAGTTTGCTAAAGTTATTGGAAAGTCGATGAATATTAAAATGATGTGTGTTGTTCGAACGGATGTTTGTTGTCACAACTTTTGTTAACAGAATCAATTTTTATATCCATTTTTAGGTTATAGAGTTTGGGTTCGGTCTAAATTGACAAAAAGAAAAATTGTTTACACAAACGATTTAAATTTTCACACAAACACAACATGATTCATACGAAAAAAATCGCATGAAATTCTCACAAAAAAATTACAAATTTTAATCGTCCCCCACAAATCTGTATAATGTCAGATGCAATTCACTTTTGCTGCCTCTAATAAATCATGCAAATATCAATCGTGTACCTAAGATAATAATTTATACGTACACATGTCAATACATTTACACAAATACACTTACGAATACGTGTAGTGACTCATTAATTAAAGAATAGAATCAAATGCAGCTGTGTCTTACGCTTTTCTTTGTCGCAGATTTGATTGACCCGAATCATTGTTGGGGTTAAATGGAAATTTTCGTTCCAAAAGTCAGTGTTGTCGAGTTTGTTACGCCACTTGTAATTGTTTGATTGCTTTAATTCAATTTGAAAGCCAGCATATGTTCGTTTAATTGAAATTAAAACAATTGATGTTAATCAAAAAAAATATCCACCTAAGTGTTATGAATCGTTTCAAGATTTACACAATTTTCGTTGAAAATTCCTGCAATAACACCTGTGATTGATGCGATCATTATTTAACCAGATGTTTATTGACCCGATCAACTGATCTATCTCTCTTTCTCTCTCTCTATATTTATGGTTTTAGTTATCATTATTATTATTAGAGGAAATCAGCTATTTTCCCACGTTTTGGGTGCAGCAGTTCGCACAATAGCGCGCTATGTATGCAATGTTTTCTTAGGACTTATAACTGATACTCGATAGTAGCCGGGAGTTTGTTTGTTTTTTTTTTTTGATCATGAGTAAACTTTTTGATGTTTACTAGGATTGTCGCCTTCCTTTTTCCTTCAGTATAGTTAATGGCCCACCGAACCGAACCATTAATAATAGCCTATTCAACAATGTCGATATTTCTGATGAATAATTCATTTTCTGTTGCGTAAAGATCACGTCAACATAAATCTCTTATATCTAGAGTGCAGTTGTCGGTATTATTACACGTTTATTGTTAAACTAAATATAGATGAATATAAATCAAATAGAAATACTTTTTTCTTTACATCTATAAAAGAATGTCGATATTCTAATTGTATTACGTTTGTAATTGCGTATTTATATATTGGCTTCTTCGGCGGGTGAATGCAAACGATTTCAATTTGGAAAAGAAAAAACAATAAAATTAATTGGAATGCCAGGTCATCGACTGCATAATAAACTCGACCCAATAATAACACATTGGACCAATAACGATACATTCACTGCAATTTATTATTTATGATAGGTGTATTAATTGAGAATTTGTTTTGCAGGCTCATCAAATCGCAAATTGGAAATTGCCCGTCCTAAAACAATAACCGATCTACCTGAAAAACTTCTCATGTCCGGCATCAACTTACCAGGTAAATACATTTTAATACCAACTATAATTATTTTATTCATGTTTACATAAAAACACATTTATGACTCAATCTTGTAGAAGTAATTTTCGGTTGACGGATAGACGCAGCAATTATGCTGCAATTACCTGACGTTTTTTTCTGGGTCTCGCAACTTTTATATTGTTTTAACATTATCTAGACGAATAAAAGTGAATTGTGTTTATTGTACAATCGCGGACGGTTTCTCTTCTGAACCGCACTGCAATACCGAAATTATCTCTTTTTTTCGAACTTTCTGTTAACAGTAATTTTGTTGGAACTTTCGAATAGATTAATATCATTATTGGAAGAGAATAAGACACATATATACCTGCACCAAGTGAATTTAATTAGAATGTATTTTAATCGTTATGTAGATGAAGTAAAAGCCCTGAAAACCGTCATTCTATCGTCAATACAAATGTACACAATTGTAGAAATATTATCTTTTAATTGTATTTTATTAAGTCGCAATGAACTAGTTTCAACCGAATATGTTAATATAAACGTGATTTTCGCATTTCCTAATCGCAAATTACCGTACTTGCCCACATGTACTGGTCGTTTTCAAGATACATACCAGAATGGCGAGTGTTCAACTAAAGCACTACATACATTACGAATTGAGAACAACGAACAAAACAGGAATTAGTTCATACTAATTGTAGACATTATCAGAAATGGATTGTCTTGTTGTTACTATTGTTCTTACAATTAAAACATTGAGGTATTGCAATATTTATAAAACGTTAAATATATTTCTTTATCCATTCGCATATAGAGAGGGGAAAAAATTGTTCGAATACAATGCAACCGCTTATTGTATTTTATAAATGAATATGTATTTTATTCTATTGAATTTGGTTACTGATGTCATTCTGGTATCAATTATATAGATTGGATATGCTCGTGCGTCACGCCCCTTCAACATTCGTGATACTATCGTTAGTTATCTTACTGTTTTGTGTTGTTATTGTTGTTGGTTGTACAGTGGGACACAAAACTTTCGCAAACATTACTTTCAATTATTATAAACAAATATAGAATATAAAATGGATGATAGATGACCTTATACTGGATTATTATCCGATTAATAAATGTCGAAATTACGATTGCATTATGTAAGGCAATTTCTAATGAAATTGGTGGATGCGCCAGGAGAGACCACTTTTTTCCTTCGTTAATAATTGAGACTTTTGTGTATCTTTATGATTGTGATGAGTGTGCTAAATTGTACATAATGCTACTAACTTACTATCATAGCCGTTTGAAGGCTTGTTGCCCAACTGACCTCCTCAACTTCTATCGTTTCACCAACTTTTAATTAAGATCTCGTTTCGCGTTGTTAGTTTTCGACATGATCATCACGATTCACATGACAAATTTGACCTAGTAAAAGTTATTATATAGATATAGACAGGGGATGGTGTTTGTTCATTTTAAAACACGATATATATAGGCATTAGCAACACTATGTAGAGAGAAAGATTGCAATGCGGAAGCGGCGCCATGTCAAAGTTCATCCGCACCCACAACCAATTTGACCGGATACAATGATGAGCTTTTATTTATCTATCTGTATATATATTTCTATTCGTTTTTAATTTATTTGTTGTGTGTGATTTTTTTTATTGTTGTCTTTTGAATGTAACTGTGCATCGAATCGGCCCACATATTATTTCTTAAATTATTGATTATATGGGATGGGATTGCACGATCTTCATATTTTATTACGGAATGGAAACTAATTCCAATCTGACAGACTTAATGAAGCCGACGATGGATACTGTTAAAGTAGCAATTATGTTGAGAATCGTGTGTATGTTGGATGGGTAAAGTTTTTATTTAACAAGAATTAATTGGTTATTACGATAATATAAGAGTGGTTTAATAGAAAAATTATTAAAACATAAATTAAATTGTGAATTAGAAGTGATGCGTCGCAGTTCTTCTCTCCATTACCATAGATTCGATCTACTACTACCAACAGCATTACTCAGGTGTACCAGTGGCCCCTGCCCCCGACCAAGTCTTTCGACATTTGGCCTACGTGTGTTTCCACCCACAATACTAGTTAATTGTTGACTGTTAAAGGGAGAGAAAGAAAAAAGTCGTAGAAAACATTGTGTATTAAAATCAGTTGCATATTCAAGTATTTCACGATGCAAAATCACCATTTGTATAAAGTTTTATTGTTGACTTTATTCAATTGCAACAAGCGTGTTTACAAGTAGTTTTCGATGTAAAGAAACTTTCCTGAAAAATCCCCACAGAAAACAACAAATCACAATAGACGTTTATGTAAAATAAAACGTGGCCGTTCAATCTGATTAATGAATGGAATTGAGATTTACAATGTGTTTAATTGTGTACAATAGTATTGTTTGTAATAGGCTTTTTTAATTTTATATTACAGGCACTTGTGATAATGACGGTCGACCGATTGTTTTATGTTATGCTGAATGTTTAGCCAGAGCCGGTCTTAACAAGTATGAAATAGCAAAACTTCTATTATATTATTCTTCAATACCAATGTAAGTATGAATAGAATAAATTTGTAATGTATAGAAAGATGAAAAAAAAATGCTCTTAAAGATCGGATATAGATTATTTATGAATTTATAATCGTAACGCTTTACCGGTCGATTAACTCGGTTACAGACTAAATTATCGTAATTAATCAACACGCTACTTCAAAACATTAGATTTCACTGTCAAACAACATAAAGCGCAGATCAAAGCGTGTCAAACATTTAATTAATATTCCCCACGAGAATTCGTTTGAATATAATATAAAAAAAAATGACCAACAAGAATCTCGCTTTCAATCAATGCGGACTATAATTATTGTATAAAGTTATGATTGAGAATGCTTTTAAATTGTAAACGATAACATAGACGAATTAATGTTCGTATAGTAATTGAATTGTATAATGAACCAGAACAAATTCAATTTATTAATAGCTTTATACAAAACAGAACAAGTGGTAGAGAGAAAGTTGTGTTTTAGGTAAAACCGTATCCTAAAAATTCAACATTTTCAAAAAATTTTCTCAATTACAATTTCTATAATTTCCTCAACATCAATATAGTTGTTCGTAAACTAATCGTTACAAAATGTAACAACATTAGAAATGCATTAGAACTAACAGCGGTACATGGTCAAGATAAATTACAATCTAATTGTAAGAACTTGTAATTTATTCATGTTGTGTGTAACTGTTTTTTTTTGTTTCTTTCTAATCTTGTACGGAATCGTTTATTATTCCATTTACTATCGCTTTTTGAAAATTTCAGAAATAACTGTATTAGAAATGGATTCACAATGCTACTATTAGCCGAAAATGAAGTTGATTATAAGATATTAGAAATTCTAGATAAAGCAACAATTCTAATAGCGAATCAGATGAAATTTGCACGGTTTATTGTGTGGAAACCCGGCTTAAAATCCAGCAATTCATCGAGGACTCTGAATAGTCGAGTTGAAGTAAGTCTGATTTTTTTTTTTGATTATGATTTGCCGACAAACGTAAAACGGTTTAGTGGTTAGTTACTTTATTAACTCTACTTAATTCTCTACTTTTATAGTTGTTTGGGGAATTTATTAAAACCGTTACGTCTGTGTTTTTCTTAATTAAAAAAATAAAGTTTTTAAATAACTGCAAGTTTTATCAAGCGTATCTAAGATATTCCACTTATAAAAATTCAACGTTTAATTAAAAGAAGAATTTAATGATAATTTGTTACGTAATTTTTAACCCCGTTGTCAACAGTTGTAATTTTATTGACAAATCTTATAGGCCTTCGTTGTCACGGATGAAACAACATTATGGCAATATATTGAGAAAGAACAAGCACCCGCCTCATGTGGTGGTTGTTGTAATCACGATCAACTCGAATGGGTTGAATTTTTCAAACAATACGAACCATTTTTGACCATATGCAAACAGGCCGGTCATAGTCTCTTAACTGCATTATCCCAATTAAGACACGACACGATACCCCATCAAATTACACAAAGATTTCTCAACCACCAGTGCAGGTATGTTATCGCAATGTTATCACTTAATCATACTAAACAAACAAAAATAAAATTGCAATTATCTTATCATTAAACAAATTTAATCGTAGTTTATTTTATTAATATTAATGGAATCTCGGTATTTTACTGAAATTCTGTTAATTGTTTCTAAAAAAATTCTAGGCAAATCTCCAAAGCCTTGGAGATGGAACATGTACAGAAATTGAAGCGTGATGGTAATAAAACATTAAATAATTTAAAAGAACGTTCACAATGGTTGAGTAATAGTAATGATGTGAAACGTAGTGTTAGTTTTGCTTATGCCTCTTTTGCTTCTGTTGATCGTGTTACCAAACGATTGGAGCAATTGAAACAGGAGAGAACCGAAAGACTAAAAGAATTGGCCAGATTCAGGACATTACAAGAGGAAGCTGAAGAGGTAAGTGACACATATTAGTGGAAATTATTAATTTGAAATAATTAATTTATTAATTATGTTGTCATTGATATTTATATATACGGAAAACGGAAGAGGAAGTTAATTAGTATATATGCATATGAATATATGTTATTTGAAAACACGTAATTTCATTGCTGATGCGTTACAATTATAATAATTTGAAGGTGGAAAAAAATCGATCTTAAATTGAGCCAGTTTAAGTTATAAATCATGTTGAGATCGAGGTAAATGTTACTTTGGTCATTTTAAACATCATCCAGATACGTGTAGTTAATTTATCTGTTTGGAAAAAGAGAAAGAGTAAAAAATCAATACAAATTAGTAGAACGAGATCACCAGTTGTATTCCTTTAAATGGACAACGATATCCTTATTCTAAATGTACCTAATTTGTTGTTGATATACTGAGTATGTCTTTGATTAATTATCACTTTTTTCTTCTTACTCTAACATGACGGAATTTGAAATTTTAATCAAAAAAAGACCACCCATGCCGGCCTTTGAATATTAATGAGAATTACATTATAATTATAATTTAAATAGGCGACTACATGATTTCTAAGAGATAATAGAATGTTTGTGGCAACGGAAAGAATAATCATTTTAAATGAAAAAAAATATTCGTACTATTAGTAGGAAGACAACAGTATAGTTGACCACATTCAAAAGTGATTCTATCAACAAAATCGGTGTTCGATTAAATTGGGGAAATTTATCACTTTTGTAATATAAATTTATAGATTAAATTTATACGATTATTAGATTAAATTAGATTAGAAACATTTTCCTCCTTTCCATTGTGAAATCCGCGACATAGTTTCTGACGTATTTGCGTATAGTTTTGGTTAAAAGCCTTTGTAAACTGATTTCATTATGTAAAACCAGCGATTGTACAGTCGACCAAATTTCGTATCGATTTTATGACCTGATGACCGGATAATTCCTAGAATTACTGCAATAATTTTGACAAAGGATGGAAAATAGAAGTGTTTTTCAAATTTGATTATTTCCCTAATAAATTCGTTTTCAACAGAGGACCATTTTCAGGTCCATGGGCATAAAGAGTTTCTCTTAAAATTGATTCCCAATCCACGTTTCTGTGTTATGTTTCCTTTTCTATTCAACAGAGTCTTATAGTTAAAGTGAGAGAAAGCAATCCACAAGGTTGGGTCGCAACTGGGATGCTTTTAAAAGAAAACCAGAGGTTTTCTAATATGGGCTGTAACTATCTTGCAAAGGGTGTGATAACTGGTAAAGTCGACCATTTCAGCATTTCAACATTATAACATTGATTTTCTAATTCAAAAATTCATATTCTTACGGGTTATGAAAGTTGATGAAAAGTTTTTTTCAACTTTCATAGCCCGTAAGTATAAGAATTTTTGAGTTAAAAGAATCAACTTCAAAGTATTTTTTTATAGAATTCAATGCTCTATAAGAATATACCTGGATAAAATCTTTATTTCAAACGGTTCAAAAGTTATAGCATTTTTAATGAAAACTTCCATAATAGCTTTAAACTAAACATATCTGTTTTTCATCAACTTTCATAGCCCGTAAGTATATGAGTTTTTGAGTTAAAAAAAATCAACTCTAAAGCATCTTTTAGAGAATTTAATGCCCTACCAGAACGTGCCTGGATAAAATTTTTATCTTAAACGGTTCAAAAGTTATAGCATTTTTGTTATTTAAATGGGAAATTTCAAATGGCCACCGACACCTTTTAAAATTGAGCTAAAAGTTTTTCCCAATGGGAGAATTTTTTCCAACATATAGACCCTTTTGAGGCCATAAACTTGATAGGTTAGTCATTTTGGCTCACCCTACCGGACAGGTTAGGGGAAATCCCTATATCGGCACCTTCAATGTGTAGAAATGAATCGGCTCTTTCTATTTAAACATTTTAACATTCTTTATCAAAATTATTGCACATTTGGTCTACTATATTAGAAAAAGAGACCAGTGGAATGGCTGGAAATCTGGCCAAAACTCAAAAGGGGAAAGCATTCCGTTGAAAATTGGTATCAATTGTGATCACGAAAACACTCACTTTGTAAAAATTCGGAATATCCACCTTTTTGATGTTTAAATTATTATTCAAAAAATAATAATGATAAAAACAAGCAAAAAAAGTAACAATTCCAGTTGAAATAAGATTAATATTGATACGATTCATGCTGAGAGCTTTTTTTTACTCTATAAAAAATTGAAGATGATTTCCTTCTAATGCATCATTTCCACTATTACGTCGATGGAAAATTTAGCATCTGGCAGTCTAAAGTGCAAGTAGAAAAATGCATTTCTTGTCATTACTCTTTGTTATTACAGAAAGCAACTACCGAAAGAAATCCCTCAACTTTCATAAAAGCTTAAAAATTCTGCACTATCATCCACCACACAAACACACATCACACACTTTAACATTTTCAGGAATACTTTAATCTCTCATCTTATTCATGTATTACCATTTCAAGTTAAATAATTTGTTTCTTTAATATTAGCAAACTATGTTGTTGTTATTTCACAAATGAAATCTAATTAATCAGATAACAGACAAACATGTATAAACACTTTAATAAGACTATTACGTACGGTGGATTCTATTTGTGGTGTTTTGTTTCAAACGATTTTCTCTAAACATGACCAATTAAAATCGACAATTTCGTTAACTAGTCAATTAATCTTCAACAGTGTTAAATTTCTATTGGTCGATTATATTATTAGATGTAGATTTTTCTTTAACCTTTCGATCTCTATTGCAATTATTGCCGTGCCTGTTTCTTTAAATGTGAGAAATTATGATTTCTTTTCTTGAACTGTCCGACAAATCACCTTTCTTTCCTCGATTTTGTCTCGATTTTTCCTAGATTATTATTTTCCGTTTCTTAGTTATAAATAATATATCGAATAATTATTAATATAAATGACGATTATTTAGTATATGTTTGACGATATCTCAAAGTGCCGCCAGGATATTATAGGAAGAATTTCTTTAGAGATCGTCTGTATAGGTCAAAACGTGTATCGTTGTTGTTGTTTTTTTACGGATGAAAGACATGATGAAAATTATAGTTTTTCTAACATAATACAAATGTAAGCGTTATCCAACTTGAGACGATCTCACTTTTAATTAATTAAACAATTTATTACAGAAAAAAAAACGTGAACTTTAGCCCGACGTTGTCACAAATTAGTTAATCAATCTAGGAAATTGGGTTTTGTCGTCTAATCATTATGTTTGTTCTTTCCTAGTTAACTCTAATTAAATAAATGATACCTCAATAAAGTCAACAAAATTGCGATTTATTATTGTTGATGGAATTAAAAAAATAAAAAGTAAGAATCAACCTAATTCCGTAAAAACGAGTTCATTATTATAAATCGTCACGATAATTACCTGGATTGTTTTGTTTTCTTTTTTTTGATCATGAGAAATGAAACTCATTATAAATATTTAATTTTCTTATGACGGCAAAAAAATGTTCTGTTTTTCCTTTAGTTGTTGTCGTGGATTCGCAAGGTCGGTGAAGACAAACTCAATCATCTACAAGTCGTTCTGAAATCGGTGTGTGATGCGGCCGGTGTCAAGCGAGTCGCTAATGATTTTGAGGCGTTCTTCTTTACAGCTTGGGTGAGTATTATTTCGAAATTACGATTAGAAAAGTAGAACAGCATAAAACGTCTTAATTAAATTATTAATGTTATTAAGAGAAAAAAAAAGCGTATATTATTTTGTTTGTAATTAAATTGGAAAAAAAAAATTGTACTACATTGTGCCAATGGCGGAGAAATGTTCTGTCTATTTGCAACTTGTTATTTAATAATAATTTTCATGTCAATTGTCCCAACTAATTATTAGATTGAATAATAAAGACTCAACTAGCAGAAGAAGATTGTAAATAAAACGATCGGTTGCCATTCCATTATTAAAAGTTTAGATGCTGGAGGAACACCGGTAATCACACGCCAACTATCACTTAATCTATTATTAAACAATTCCGTCTCAATAATTTCTCATATTTTATTTTCTATTTCGATAATAATACAAGTTTGATTATAATAACAACGACACCATTTTGTATACCGGCAGTTTCTTCCGGCGATTTTTTTTTAATAATAATTAACAGCGGAATAACAACCAAAAGAAACACTTCCTGATTGAATCAAATTCTAACTAACTAACTAACTAACTAACAAAATATCCCAGTCACGATCTAAACGATAAATCGCACAATTTGTAAAATAAAAGCTTTGTGAATTGATAGAAAAAAAATCTGTGAATGTCTTATAAGATGAAAAGGTAAAAATCAAAACTTAGACACCTGCTGGCTCCCTATAAGAAATTACCATATGAAAGCGGCTCACGCGTGGGAGAAATCAACTGTATGTTAATTGTAAATGTTGGTTCAATTAGTATTGATAATTGTGAAAAGTCGTGCGGGGAAAGCAAAACAACAACAATTCATTTCTAATTTGTTATTAATTTTGTTGTTACTATTTTCTTTCAATTTTCTGTACCATTCTCTAATTAGTTGTTATTATCTTTCTTCTAGAGACACATTGAAAAATCTCATGATTTATTAGAAGAATGTAAAAATATTAATGATCCAAAGGATCAACATTTAAAAGAATCCGCAACCAATCTTCAAATTCAAATGAAATCGTTCCGTGAACGATTAGAAGATACGCGCGAACGCTTAGAACATTGCACTAGATGCTTTATTCTATTGGATTCGTCCCAAGATATTCTGGAAGATGATAATAAAGATCTCCATGAATTTCTACAAAGAGCTGAAAAATCTTCTAATGATAGATTACTTCAAATTTATAAGGTTTTCTGCGACACAAAACAACTACAACAAATAACTTAACTAATTATTTCTGTTTTTTAGAGTTATCAGAGAAATCCAGGGAAGCAATCTAATGTCCAACCACCAGATAAAACAGATCAACCCTTAGAGACAAGTACACCAATTAAATTACCACAAAATCAAATACGTCGCAGATCTGTTAGTTCATTAGCATATATTTATCATTGTAATCATCATGCCGCCGGTGAATTATGCAATTGTTATGAATCAGATACTGAAAATAGTGTAACATATAGATTGAAAAAGAAATATATACAAACATTACAAAATTGTATGTGTCGTGATAATTTAGAACGTAAAAATAGTGGTACAACATTAGATGGTATCAAAGAGGAACGGGAAAGTGTTGAGAATATTTTAGAAAAATTAGATAACGAACACGATGATTGTAGACGATGTGATAGTGGCTTATCATCAACAGCTGATAATTCAGTTGGTGATGATAGTATTTATAATCATCACAATAATAATAGTAATAGTAATAATAATAAAAAGAAATTGGAACGAGCCTGTTCTTGTCAATATTATCGGGAAACTTGTGCTTTATGTAGTGCCGCCAGTTCGAGTGCTGATTCCAATCAGGACCACACCGATAATCAGCAAGACAGCATTATTGAAGAGGGTAGCGATGGCTTCATTAAAAGGTATCGACTTCGGATATACAGGTCCGAGTAACTCGCCAATTTCGAATGTCTCGCTTATTTGTAAGTTCGCCAATGAGGCTAATTTGTAAGTACGAAGAAAATCGCTTTTCTTTCAAAAGAAAAACCATTCATATAAAATGTGTGGACTGTTTTTGATACTAAAAGACTTTTGTAGTGAGATTGTTTTCTATCGGGAAGATAAATTTGCGATTTCAGCAAAAACGATTCATTAAAAGCTTGGGGATACAATTATGTGATCTAAAAATGCAAAAAACAGCTTTTTATGATATTTGCAAGTTAAACTGGAGACTTTAAGTTCTTGAATTTTCCCAAAGATTCGCCCACAAACGAGATATTCGAAGCTGAAAAGTTACGTGAAGCACCCCCTCTTTTTGATACTAATAATCGTGTAATTATAGCAACAGTAGCGACGATATTGAAGAAGAACACTACCAGGAAGAACGACAAAAAGTGCCTCCAATATCCGCAAACAATCATTTATATTGCCACGCTTCTAATTTAGACCTACCATCAGATGCCTTGTACAGCAACATGGATCCAAAAACGCAAAAGTATACACATTTGCATTATATTTAAAATCAAAATATTTTACAATAAATTTTTAGAACTCTAACGTATATTATTAAAGAAATGATTGAAACTGAACGCGATTACGTTAAATCGTTAGATTATGTCATAATTAATTATATACCGGAATTGATGCGCGACGATATACCTCAAGCCTTACGTGGACAAAGAAATATAATTTTTGGAAATGTTGAGAAGATCTACGAATTCCACAGTCAACATTTCTTGCGCGAATTGGAGAGTTGCGAAACGAATCCCCTACAAGTTGGACAGATCTTCTTGAAGCACGACAAAAAATTCTATCTGTACGCACTGTACAATAAGAATAAACCGAAATCGGATTCTCTAATGTCGGAATATGGTACACTGTTCTTTAAAGTTTGTATTTTCGAAAAATCCATCGATAAATTTGATTGACAAAACTTTTGTAGAGTAAACAAATCGAATTGAAGGACCGCATGGATTTGGCTAGTTATCTATTGAAACCGGTACAACGAATGGGCAAGTACGCTTTACTTCTACAACAAATGATGAAAGCGTGCTCGTGTAGTCAATTAGAACGACCAATTCAAGAATTAGAAGATTTGCGACAAGCCGAAGAAATGGTTAGATTCAAATTGCGACACGGGAATGATCTATTAGCAATGGATTCGATACGAGAATGTGATGTTAATTTGAAAGAACAGGGCAGTTTGTTGAGACAAAACGAATTTTTAGTATGGGAGGGACGTACTGGTAAAAAAACATTAAGACAAGTGTTTTTGTTCGAAGAACTAATACTGTTTAGTAAAGCCCGAAGATTTCCAGATAGAAAGGTTCACTCTTTATATTTCTAATAATTACCAAATCTCATTCGAAAAATTGTAGAATCTCGATTTATATATCTATAAAAACAGTATTAAAATGACCGATATCGGATTGACTGCAAAAATCGGAGACAGTCCAACGAAATTTGAAATATGGTTTAGGAAACGGAAACCAAACGACACATTTACACTACAATCAGTATCTGAAGATATCAAACGAGCCTGGACTGAAGAATTGTCTCAACTTTTATGGAAACAAGCCATCAAAAACAGAGGTTTGTATGTTCAAATAAATCAACAACGAACCGATAAAATTGTGAAAAATTACAGAAGTACGGATGGCCGAAATGTCGTCAATGGGCATTGGAAATAAACCGTGTCTAGATATCCGACCTAGTGCAGACCAAATCAATGATCGATCAATCAGTGTTGATCAACTCACTAAAAGTATACCGATTATTTGATTTAATTATTGATTTAATTTATTGAAATTGTAGCTGCGCCACGATTTCGAAATTCAATAGTTGGACCAGTTATTGAGTCTTGTCGTAATACAAAACGTCCACATTCGGTAATATCAATGTCGAGTGTATCATCGAGCAGTACCAGTTCTGGAGCATCAGCAACTGGTAGTAATAATAATAGTAATAATCATCATCATCATCATCAAATAAGTCTGAATTATGATAATGAAAGTCCGAAACCTTATCACAGATCAGCTACATTGAATAGCCAATGTTCAATGGGTAATTTTTTTTAATTAAAATTCATTTTTAATTAATTATAAACAATTTATGTATGTTTTTTCAAGATAAATTTGTTGAGATTTTCTTTTAGAGAGTGGCATAATTGCTGATATGTCGATGGCATCGGATGAATGTTCCGAACAAATAAATACTGGCCTTTAAATCATTTCTAAAATAGTAAAATATTTCAGTTAGTTTAAGGATGAATTTGTTTGACTGTTTTAAGTCAATACACACCATGTGCCAGATAATCTACCATTTTAGCTTTAAGTTAATATATTTTTATTATAGACACACAAAAAAAGCTATTTAAGCACAATTTTATAATTATAGCATTATTGTATATAAATTATATTAAAAAAAAATCAACTAACAATCTAGGGAATGATATCTATATTCGTATAAATTATTTAATTTTATATTTTTTTGTAGATACAGAATCTAGCTTTTCCTCTCGTTTTTTTTTTTATTACTCACACCTTCAGGTTTCCCATTTTCTATTATTTCTGTTGCAATCAATGTTTGATAGCTTGATTTCTGGTAGCTTCACTTTATATAGAACAATTTAAAAACGAATGTTTACGGAATAATTTCTATTTGTAGAAAATATGTATAGTGACGTACATAGATATATTAATGCATGTATAATTTTTATAATAAAGTGTAGTGATAAAGATTATAAATATGTATAAAACCTATATTAGCGATTTCATTTCACCTCTCCCAACAGATTTAACCCGAGGAGATGAATAGTCAATCAAGCATAAAAACAGTTCAGTTTGACTAACAACTTTAAGCCAGTTTTCTCGCGTACTCTTGACAAACTTCCCCTTGATTATGTGTTGTATGAAATAATGAATCTCTGAGAGTTTATTTGAGATAAAAACGCAACTTTTCTGCAACAAAACTACATCGAAATGTTGATATAATTGCATATATAATTGGCGATAATTCCCAATCCAGATACGTTTATTACGTATAGAAAATTTCCCTTGACATCGATCATATTTTAAATTTTAATCTATCGGGGATTCGAATGTGTAGTCGAAAATCTTCGTTGAATATTCAAGATGTTCGCATTTATTTTTTCGTCTGTGTGATTTTTGTAACATTTGGGCAAGCGGCATATTATTAAATCATAAAGGAAAAAATTGTCCGAACCGATGAAAATAGAAAATCGTGATTTACTGTAGGTCGATATTATCTAGATATGCTCCCAATATTTATGATATTCGTGTGAATTATATATTTTTTTGTTATTAAAAACGAGCTAAACGCGTCTATTTGATATGTAAGAAATTTAAATGAAATTTAAATGGGAATATACGGTTGCCTCAACTTCTATTGGTCTTTGGAGAGAACAATTTCAGTATTCGTCCTTACTTAACTATGCATTAAAATATCTGTGGATATATGTACGTTTTAAATGAAATTGTGAATAAATGAATACAATTATCTACTACTTTATCCTTTGTACAGATTCATTCCGAAAGTCCTTAACTAAACGCTAAACAGATAGCTATTTAATAAACCGCCACAAACTACATAGATAATACCAATTTTGTTTAGGTGAACGTTAATGATCAAGATGACAAATAACGGCATTACTTTAAAACGGTTTTCAGTATTCAGTGATGATATATTTCAGGTTTCTCCATTACACTATGAACCCACACACACGAGTAGTATTTCATATATACGTATAGTGTTTGTTTAGGGAAGTTTGTTTTGTTTTCGTTACCTCTCCCCGAGATTAAACACTGAAATTAATCAAAGTAAGTATTAACTTCAGAAAGCAAAGTATGTTGTTTATATTAAACGAAACGTGCCAAGTATAAAATTATTAGAATTTACAATTAATATTCTAGATTTAATTAATTATAGAATTTTTGTTAAAAATCCAACACGAGCAAAGATTGATACGATTAGAAGAACTGGTGATGTATCACTCTCGGTTGCCATTAAGTTTTTTGTTAAACTTACCAATAGAGATCGATCTCCGTTTGAAAATTGTCTTGAAATATTTAGTTTTAATTAAATGATGGAAGAGTTGATTGTTGTTGTTTTTGCAACATTAAATAAACGCCCACCATATGGTAACAGCTGAATGTGTAAAGTATCATACATGGATGATAGACTTCTTCTAATTATTATTAGAGAATTGTTGGTAAAGTTCCGAAATTCGCATTTTTCCCAGCTGTTTCCATTTGTTGTTGAATTTATAAAGCCTAACTTTCTACTATGTATGTATATTCAAAAGTTTGTTAATTTATTGTGACTACAAAACATGCAACTAGATTTAATTTAATAACGCTATATTTTACAATACAATTTGACAATTTTTTCCTATTAAAAAATAAAAATTTTTGAATATTACACTAGATTATGTTGTAATAAATTCAATTTTACATATAGACCGAGTCATATTGAATAATTTCATTTTATTTGAACTAATATAGCTTTCATCACAACGACCTCAATAAATATTTAATTTGATTTCATTAATTTTTTAATAAATGAAAATGTTGAAAGATTGACACAACGGCAAACTGGCCATTTTCCAAAATTGTAGTTTTTTTGTTTGATTAGAGGAATATTGTTTTATCCATTTTAGAATGTCTATAGAACATTTTCAGTCTATCGTATTAACCTCGTCTACAAATAATTCGCAATTAACTGGGGATCAACTGAAAGAAACAAAACCATATAATTTATAATCCCACAACTGTTAGACAAGTCCTTTAGGATACCGTACAGGATAACCTCTACATTTATCAGGGATAGTCTCAATACGGAAATGCTACAATAAATAAACGATTCCACATATTGCAAGAATAAAAAAAACGAATATACCTCTATAGAAAACGGGTAAAAAATCGACATATTGATTAATTCATTTTGAAAATTATCGATCAAATGTAATCTCATTTATGTTGTTTATCATATTCCAAGATAAAGTGTATTGATTAATTATTAATAATATAATCGATTATAGTTTACTATTCTTCAGAATAAATAATAATAATAATCGATTTGTAGTATAAACATCAATTATCCTTTATCATTCTATCGGCATATTTCTTTTATTATAATTGAATACAGAACAAAAGTGAGACTTAAAAAGACTGACTTTATGAGTATTTCCCATTGTTATGAATAATTCAAGTCAATTTTATTCTTTATAGTAGTTTTTATCTATGACAATTCGTAAATTAACAGCGCAAACTGGTATGAAAAGTTATTAAACAACAGGAAATTACGAAAATTTCTTATTTAAAAATACAGCTTTTCGCTGACAAAAAAAAACAACGAATTAATAGTGGAATATTATGAAATGATACTGAAACGTTTTGTTTTTTCAACTAATCCATCGAACTTACACTGCAGATAGAAGCAAAATTTGTGTAAATCGTACAAAAACTGCAAGGCAGGAGTTTTTCCGAATTTACACGGAGACAGTAGCTAAAACAAGTAAAGTCCGTGCTAATCACGTAGGGGCAGAAGTAAGTGGGGTGCGGGAGTATTCTCTCGATATATCGAGACAACAAGCTGTAGTGAATCAACTATAACTTAAGGGGGGACAAGGGTCAGAAAAACGATTTTCTTTTCTGATTCTAGGACTTATAAGAAATATTCTCGGAAAATTTGAAGTCACTAGGAGCAAAACTTTCCGAGTTATAGACGATTCAGTCTCCGAGGTGGTAAAGTATAACTTTACCACCATTTACAGTAAATAACTATTTTTCTCTATATTATTGATGTATAACTTCAATCGCGTTTTTCTCAAAACTTTTTTTTAAAGTCGATAGTCAAAATTTCTCGAAAACCTTCCGACCGATTTCGCCTAAACTTTGCACACTTCATTTAAATACTAAATACTCGTTTCTGAACGCAGGATTTTTTTTGTTCTAATTACAACTTATTTTTTAGTTAATTGAAGAGAGCAATTTTTGGCAAAAAATAGTTTTTTGATTGCACCTTCTCCAAAAATTCAAAAAGGAATATTTTGTTAATTCTTCGTTCAAATTCAAGATAAAATTATATTTTAAAGAAATCCCTTTGCTTTTTTAATATCAGATGAAGCAATCATGAGCTATCGCTTGGAAACTTTTTTTGAGGTGACTCGGTTCTCAGGACTACCACTGGCTGAATTTTCAATATTTTTTGATGAAAATGTAGCAGAATATTCTTAGAATAATGCTTAATAATGTACAAAAATTTTAAGAATATTAGTAAATAAGGTACTCTGTAAAAAAATCACAAAAATATGTTTTTTTTTGGGATCTCCGGCCGTTGTTCCCCCTTTAAACAAGTCACTAAATTTACGTTCTGGCGTTATGTAAACGTTTGATTTCGTACTAAAAACAGTAAATTTGTTTTTAGTACTAAATCAAACGTTTGCACAACGCCAGAGGATAAATTTAGTGACTTGTTCAAGTTACCTGTTAGAGCTATTGTGTCCGTGTAAATTCAGCATTTGATGAAATGACTAATAGCTTTTCCTGTAAAGCTTTGACAACCATAGCTCAACGATTCCTACTGCAGTATTCTGGTTTCTAATACGAACTCGTCAAAAAATGTGAAAAGATGAACAAATAGTCTATGCTGACAATGAGAAAAAACACCCGACTAATAATAAAATCTTAAAATAACTCTCGGGAATTTCTTGAATCATCGGATACGTCTATTTACAAAAAAATGATTCATTAGTAATAAATAATAGAATTCAGCTGGCAAATAGTGGTGCTCATAGAGAAAACTACGACTTAGCGATAAACGTACGGATATATGTTTAAATTTCTGCAACTATTTTGTACGTATTCCTTGTATAGTTTTTAAAATCAAAGCACAAAGAAAAAATCGCCGACTTTGTACGGCAACCGACTGGCTGTTCAATTTTTTCAAATCAAATATCTGATAATAAACGAATTTTAAAAGTCTGGTCTAATGATTGCACTAATCCTGAAACATTATGACATAATCTTAGTTAATTGGAAAATGATGGAATTTGCGGCAGAGAGGGTCTCTATTTCTTATGAGAATTACCGAGTCGAACCGTTTTATTAAGTATAAACACTTTGGCTTCGCTTACCTGCAAATATGAGATAAATATGTAATTTTTTTCTTGTTCGTAAATTGAGCCTCAGCATATCATGAATTTTGGAGGACAATATAAACACTTCCATTGTTCACCGAAAGTGTACATGCAAAATCAATTACGTAAAGTGGACACTTTGGATTTTACATGATTTTTGGTGAATAGCTAGACTATTCTAGGGACACGTATTTTTTTATTTGTGGCAGTTTTAACATTTAAAAGAAAAAATTTCAAGAATTAATCAGAAATTTACCAACTTTAATAAACGTACTCTCAATTATTCATGATAAGGAAAAAGCCAAAATATTTAACTACTCAATTTTCGACTTGTGTAAAACCAATCAAAACAGAAAAGCGTGAAAATGCATATAATTGCTAGCGATTCTGACGTTAATCAACTTGCAAAAAACGACTTCTATCCTGAAATAGCCCTTAAAGGCTTCACTTATTCAGTTTTTAAACCATTAAAAAATATTGACTAGTTTTGGAGATATTTTCAATAAGCTAATTTCTTAGGGTGAATTTCAGCATTTATCTCCCCTAAATTCGAGAAGGGACACGAACAAAAAAGGAGTCCTCTTATATTTCGAATAAGCTACCACAGAATTTCACTAGTCAAAGACTAAATTATTAAATATTTACGCTGAAATCACAGTGTTGATTTATTGATTTTCTTCGTGAATGTTTTTTTTTAAATAAATTTTAATTTTTGTGTGTATCCAACTATTATAAAATTTTATTCAATTCATAGATTTATGGCAAAATTATTCGACCCTAATGAAACAACTTTCATTGCATAATTAATTACTTCACGTACATTATTTATTTCGCATTTCAGTTATCTCTGTTGACTTCTAGATTCGGTAGATGATTTTAGATTTCCGTCATTAATTAAAGTGTGAAATCGCCAAATTTAGGTATTCTATACAATATTCAGTACCTGCTGTCCATCATTGTGTTGAATTAATAATTAAGCATGAAAACGACTTCTAACTTGATCTGAAATTTTACTGAAAATGTGTGATTATTCATAATTTCTGTCAGACGATGCAAATTTAAAATAGAAATTATATAAACGTAATCAACAGTAAAAGTTGACAATAAACGGAACAAATTTCCATCCATACACTCTTATCCTTTTATCCTATTAATTCTCAATGTTTGTGCAATAATTCTCGTTACGTCTTCAAGTTTTTTTTTTCCCCCGGTGAGTTTCTTGCATAAATACATCTCGGCCACGTTGAGAATTCCTCTATTTTCTCTTACACTGTATAGCCGTCCAACCGTTTGGAATTTATCGATATCAATAAAAATTCGATTTGTAGGACAACAAATTTTTCACGTACGATTTATATCTGAGGACGCCGAATTCGTCGGAATTCCCAAGTCGATGCCTGTGTTGTGATGAACCACTATATCTATGTATACTATATCTACGTGTACGGATGCAACGTAAGTCACTATATACCTATATACCATGTTGTGTAGGTATAGGTAGGTATAGTGGATTTAGAGTAACGTCGAAATTGTGCGACGTACACCGAAACCAATCGGCGTCGCGATGCGCCAATGTTTACAACCAACCGTCGCGACGTCGTTTTCTTTAGTTTGCCGCAAAGCGCCGTTATTACAGGTCAACCGTCAACGCATCTAGAACTGTGCGAGACTCGGAAATTATTCCGAATCGTCGTCGCGACGCTTCACGTTCGAACATTTAACATTTACCGTTTCTCACAAATAGTGACAGTAATTGTGTGAAAATTGTGCCACTTTCTAGACTGTACTTTTCAATTTTTTGTTTTTGTTTTTGATTATATTGGGTTAGGCCGAGAAGCTTTCATTTCAACGGGGTAAGTTTTATGTACGCTTGATGGGATTCGATCTAATGATGATTGAAAAAGAAATTCGATTTTTAAAGTAATACGAAACCTGCATGAAACCAAATGTTGTATAAAGTTAAGTCGCGTTTCATATTATCCTGAAATTGTTGGGAATGCAATATCCACCTGAAAAATTTCATCGTTATTGACTACGGTTCATGAATTTCTGGAAATTTTTGTGCGGAACAAATGAAAGTATTGTCTGAACATACAAATTGGACTATTTTGGTAACGAAATGAAAAAAAAGCAAATGACACCAGACGGATTTTATTTTTATTCTAATCAAAACATTCAAATAGAATGGTTTCCAGTTTTTGTCTCCAGCAATCATTAATTGTAGTAAATGTAGAAATGTCTCACGATTATTAGTAGAAAAGTTCGAAAGTTATGTTTGTGTTAAATTCCCGTTGGGCTATTGAAAATATTCTCGGAGGTGACTGATTATAAATTGGCCTGTTGATTTCTACAAAGTTTCTCAAGTTTTCAACAAAAATTATTTTCCAAATAATTTAAACTCTTGCCATTTGAAAAGCATAATAATAATTCAAAATGTTTGAGCACATACATAACGGTCAACGTTAAGTACAATAGAAACTCTTTTCATAAAGAAGCCTCGTTATTAATTAAGCAACTCTCTAGACACCAACAAAACTAATGTCTACTTAGTCCTGCTGGCATGGAATTGCTTTGTAAATTAAAAGACGCACAAATAATAATCGTCGACAATAAAGTCGTAGTTAATATATAATATTGTAGACGACAAGTGTTATTGATCCGGTGATCAAGTAACAAAACTTTTATAAGAATCAGTTTCCACAAACAATTATTTTCGACGATCGATTAGACACATATACGAAAAGAAAATATTAGAAAAATTGTCTAAATAACTGTAAATTTAACTTATCGAATGGCTCTTTTATGTTATTTGTTCAAGTAAAAGTTAAATATTTACTTTTGCTGAAACTCTTTTTATTTATACAAGTTAAAAACAGATAAATGGTACTTTGTATTTCCACATAGAAACTAACAATCTAAGAATTAGATTTACCTAAATTTCCCATTAAAGAAATGATTACAATTACAAAACAATCAAATTTATGAAGAGAAACTTTTTTAATACACCATAAAGTTTTGTGATTGTAGTTTGATAATCCAATATTTACAACACTGTTTCATGATTATTACGGGTTTTTTTTTACAGGGCGAAATTCGGAATTGATTTAATATACATTATAATCATATATATGAACACCATATAATTTTCTAGTAGAAAATCGTACAATTCAATGAAATTGTATTATTTACTGAAATGAATACCAATTGGTAATTGTTATCAGTACAAACTGAACAATCCATTTTCATAGATAAATAAAATCTGTGTAATTGCTTTCGTGCAACTAGTTATTGTATGTAACTAACATATAATTTCATCAATAGTGAATTACAAAATTATAATCGAATTTGTCGGTTGAATTTTGATGTAAATAATGTTCAACTTTATAGAATATAAACGAGAAAACTATCCGATTTTCATTAATTTTTCTCGATAGCTACTTCAAAACTGTCTTAATTATAGGGTCGAAGTTATAAGGAAATTATACACAATTCGTTGTCTTCTCTACGTAATTTTTTCAACAATACAGCGCCTCTAATGGAGAAATGGATGCGTGCCGTATTCAGTTGAACATAAAACGCACTTTCACATCTCGGTGACTTTTAGCTTTTTCCACCCTAAACTAAGCAGTGAATAAAATGTTTCCTATGAAAAAAACTAAATAACATGGTTTATACAAAAAAAAACAGAGACATTGTTCATTTATTGTATTGGACGAAAATGAGTCCGAAAATTTTCCCTATAGTTTTTTTAATAGCTTAGAGGGAAGTTTTCATCACGGGTCGCTCGACAAGTACATGTAGGGAAAACCGGGTAAGACGGGCATGTTAAGGTAAATTCCACAAAAAAAGAGTTTTATCCTGAGAATATACAGAGTGTCCCAGCTAACAGTTTCACCTCAAATATCTCGCTTGTTTGTGAATTGACGTGGAACAGTATTTAAAGAAATTAGTCAACAATATCTATACTGCAATTTTGGAAATTTTGGAATAAGATCTCGAAAGCTACACAATATAAAATGACTAACCTATCGAATTTATGGTCTCAAAAGGGCCTATATGGCCCATTAGTAAAAATTTTTAGGTCAATTTTAAAAGGTGTCGGTGGCCATTTGAAATTTCCCATTTAAATAACGTGCAAAAAATTTTTGTCCATTAAAAATGCTATAACTTTTGAACCGTTTAAGACAAAAACTTTATCCAGGCACATTCTTGTAGGGCATTAAATTCTCTAAAAAATGCTATAGAGTTGATTGATTTAACTCAAAAACTCATATACTTACGGTCTTTGAAAGTTGTTGGAAAACAGATATGTTTAGTTTAAAGCTATTATGTAAATTTTCATTAAAAATGTGTTTAATGAATTGTCTTGCCTTTGAATAAATCCAAAGATTTCAAGACACCACGTTATGTTCGTGGAAATGATTGAATCGGTACATAAATTTTACAATGACGTTGTTTTTCAAATATGTTCATTGAAACGCTGCTGGATCGAGAGAGTCTTTACAATAACACCTTATATAGTGGTGGTAGAAGCTCACCCCCCAGTCGGGGTGCAACTATTACAAGCGATGACGTCACGTAGGTTTTCGAATAATGACGTCACAACAAAATGCTATAACTTTTGAAACGTTTGAGATAAAGATTTTCTCTAGGCATATTCTTTTAGAACATTAAATTCTATACAAAAATACTTTGACGTTGATTTTTTAACTCAAAACTTCATATACTTACGGGCTATGAAATTTGAAAAAAACATATCTATTTTTCATCAACTTTCATAGCCCGTAAGTATATGAATTTTTGAGTTAAAAAATCAACTTCAAAACACCTTTTTAGAGAATTTAATGCTCTACAAGAATATGTCTAAATAAAAATTTTATCTCAAACGGTTCAAAAGTTATAGCATTTTTAATGGACAAATTTTTTTTGCATGTTATTTCAAATGGCCACCGACACCTTTGAAAATTTTTCTCAATGGGAGAATTTTCTTTACAACATATAGGTCCTTTTGAGGCCATAAATTCCCTACCTACTTGATATGAATATAATTTATTGCTTTTCAAAATTTCGGGTTAAAGACCGCATTTCACCTCCACACTATGTAAAATGGTGGAGGCGCCAGGCGAATCGCACTTCTCCGTTTTCTTTTTGAGTAGCGAATGAGAAATTGGCAGTATTGATTGCAGCTGATTGGTTTCCTAATATTGAGTAATTTTCGAGATCATATATGACGTTTTGGCATTCCCAAAATATCGTGTTGATCTATTAAAGTATGGACAGTGGAGTCTAATCTCTTCAGATACTTTTCCATTTTACTTCACAAACAAGCGAGATATTAGAGACGAATCTGTAAGCTGGGACACCCTGTATGAGTGTCGGCATTCTCAAATTAAACTATAATGCAAATATGCTGCATTTCATCGTCGTTGTTATTTTGACGAGCACTTAGGCCAGATATCCTTTTGGAACAAAAAACCATTCGTTATGCTTGAATAAGTAGTATAAAAAACTAAAACGATGAAATGTGAGAAAATGGTAATCCCATCTTACCCCGCATAAAGTAATCTCATCTTGCCCCAGGCGCTAAGATTAAATTGCACCTCATAATGAATGTATTCTAAACTAGCTAAGAAAGTTTGGGATAGATTAAAATAAAGCAAAAGCAATATAGTTAACGCTATAAAAGACAAATTTAATAAATAGCTTGCCAGCACTCTGTAGTAGAAAAATGTAAATTTGCAACCATTTTAACAAATACTGACTTGACTGCGCGGAATAGTATTAATGCTCTTGCTCGTATCACAATATTTTATTTCTTATTATGACTTGTGCGAAATTACAATTCGTTTATTACGAATAGATTACAGCGTTAGTTACTACAAAGTGTCCATCTTACGCCTTGTTTTTGCCCCAGTTTCATCTACCGCAACTTTTGAGAAATATAACTTGATCTATAAAGAGGCAAACTCCAACAAACTTTTATTTCTATTTTAGACAAGTATATAATGTCGTTGAAGACAACCTGTAAAATATTCTTGTATTACAACTTGAATGCTACTACTTTACTTCTTCTTAACATAATCCTGATTTGATTAATTTTATCAAGATCGTACTGAATTAAAGCTGAAGTTGCTTTGTTATATCCAATAAATGACCGTTTAGAAAATCAATATTTTCACATTTATTCCGTTGTCAATAACAATTTGCGATGTCAAGTGCTTTGTTAATATTCAATTTAAAATTTTTTCAAATCTGTCACAAAAATGAGCGTTCTTCGAATGACAGACAAACATCCTGTAAAAATAGACGAATATAAAACAAAACATTTCTTTTCCGACATACCTAATACTGCTGTATAACTGGACTTTGTTTTAACAGAACAATGAGTTGATGATATTATTTTAAAAGACATTAATTTAATTATAATTCCATTAAAAAGCTCTAGCAATCGAAACTTTACGTCCTGAATACGATAAATTTATATTAATGATGTTGTTATCATGAATTGATCACGGTTTTGATTTTTTCCACATATTACAAAATAAAATCGATCAAAACAAGTGGAAGAGAATTTAAAAAAAAAAAGAAATGAACGTGTCCACGTGTATAAAAATGAAAAATACCTAACGGTCGAATAATTGAATAATCTGCCGTTATCAAAGCGGAAAATATAAAAGTGTCGTGCAATATCTGGAATCATGGGTGTGTTAGATTAATAATATATTCGCAATGCTGGATGGGTATGTGACACTGGCACGCACACACTTTTTTTGTTTTGCTGTACAGAACGTAGGTATGTGTAAAAAAAAAATTAACAAATCTGAAATCAGTGGATTTGCCGTGAAACACAGAGAGTTCATTTAGCTGGTGGCCAACACAATTTTTTTTATCAACCTGATTGAAAAATACGCAGCATTGTGGATGATTATTCGTTTTTTCCTGTTTGATAATTTGGAAATTTTTGTATAATTATAGAAAATTCTAGGGATTTGGAATAGAATCGTGATATGCTTGTTATCAATTGCTAATTACCATTACCGCAATAGCATTTATTTTGAATATATTTTGTTGGCCGATCAAATGATTCATTTACATTCTGTTCGTTTACTAGACTGCGACAAAATCGTACATGCAATATTTGGAAATGATCAGCTTTAATATACCTATAACATTCACTATTATTCTATGACAAAAAAAAAATTCATTATCCCGCAATAATTAGTCATTTATTATTTAAAATTCTGACACAGCTACTTCTATATTCTGTTATTCGGTTTCTCCATTTTCACGTACACGCAAAATTACTTTCTCTTCCTAACATCTCACAATTAACATATAAAACGAAAATTCTATCTCTCTTTCTCTTTCATTGTAGAAGACGGATTTAGATACATGTCCGGTCATATTTTAAACGGCCACCTGTTCATTACATTCAAAATTCCGTCGACCGTAAGTGATTTGTATTTTGCGTGATATCTTTGACTCAAAAAAAAAGTCTAACAAAATAACCATTCTATATGTAAATATGTATTTCTAGATGTGTATTTGCGTATTGTAAATAATTCCACCCATTCCACATGGAAATCTAAATATATTCCAACTCTAATCATTTCTATTGTGGGATAATTAATTGCATTTTTTCTATTCAGAGTTGATAAATTTCACTTTTAACACCAACCAAAATTGCAAATATTGTTGAGAAATACACCTCCGGAGTCCTTATTAATTGTGCGAAGTGCTTTAATCTTTATAACGTAAATAAATGGTTAATATATATTTTATTATCCGACTAGGTGAGTTTTTTTATAAAGCCAATGTGTCTTAATTAACATTGGAAAGACCGCCTTTACTCCACAGATTTCTTTTACTTCTCTATTCCGAAATAGACTCCGTCTAACCGCTTTTTACTTTTACTATATTTAGCAATCTCGGCTGATCCTACAATCGTTTTATTCCGCCAGATATTCCGAAGGAAATACTCTTTCGACTTAACGAAAACTTCGGGAAGAATCAGGTTTTTTTTGCAAAACAAGTGTTGAGCGTGTTTTCCTGCCAATTCTTATCTTGTCTCAGTATAGTCATTAGGATGAGCCAAAATGACTAACCTATCGAATTTATGGTCTCAAAAATGCCTATATGTTTCTCTTGGGAAAAATTTTTAGCACAGTTTTAAAAGGTGTGTCCACTTGAAATTAACGCAAATAACACGCAAAAAAATTTTGTCCATTAAAAATGCTATAACTTTTGAACCGTTTGAGAGAAAAAAATTATCTAGGCATATTCTTGTAGGGCATTAAATTCTCTAAAAAAATACTTTAAATTTGATATTTTTAATTCAAAAATTTATATACTTACGGGCTATGAAAGTTGATGAAAAATAGATATGTTTTTTTTAATTTTCATAACCTGTAAGTATAGGAATTTTGAAGTATTCTTTTATCGAATTTAATGCCCTATAATTATATGCCTGGACAAATTTTTTGCTCGAAAGCGATCCAAATAAAATATCCATAACAGCTTTAAATTAAAGATATCTGTTTTTCATCAATTCTCATAGCCCGTAAGTATATGAATATTTGAGTAATAAACCAACCCTGAAGTTTTTTTTTAGAGATTTTAATGCCCTACAAGAATATGCCTGGATGGAATTCTTCTCTCAAACGGTTCAAAAGTTATAGCATTTTCAATGGACAAAAATTTTTCTGCGTGTTATTTAAATGGGAAATTTCAAATGGCCACCGACACCTTTTAAAATTTCCCAATGGGAGAATTTTTTTTTCAACATGTAGGCCCTTTTGAGATCATAAATTCGATAGGTTAATCATTTTGGCTCACCCTAATAGTCATGTTTACTCAGAGAAAATGCTCTTGTTGTTAACATAAACAAAGCAAGTTTATAATCCTTTTGCTGGCCACTAGTCGGGAAATTCTGAATTAGGGAGTACAAATTTCTCGCCAATACTCGCCTACAGTTATTTAGTTTCCCGGTATTCCAGATCCGACTACCTTTATTCTATACTACAAGTTTTGTAATATCATTAGTTTTCCATCTTATTTATTCGTTTCTTATAGGACCTTCGAGGCTTACACCAAAGAAAATTGCAGGTATTTGTAATGCTATATATTTGGTTTTTTGTTTGTCGTTTTCTTAATGCATGGGATTAAATACGAAGCAATTCGTTTAAAACGACCGTCTCTTACACTAACCACTAAGTCAAATCGATCAGGCCTGAATAGATAAAGTATTCTTTCGTTTTGTCAACAATTTGCGCAAAAGGCATTTTGGTTTACCTCGAATTATTAAAATTCATTAGAATTCTATAATACTACTACTTGTATAATATGAGAGAAAGAGAGTGTACCTTTTGTGTTATTACTGCCACCAGTATTGTTTGCTTTACCGCTTTTATTAGTACTAGTCGGAATCTACACACACACAAAACGATCATTTAATATTAAAATTTCCAACTTCATCTTGCATAATTGAAGAGAAACAAATTAAACTATTATTAAATTCCACTATATTGTAATTTTGATTATGCGAGAACGTTAATTAGTGAATTTTCATATATATATTCCAACCAGAATTATTTATTTAGTTTTTATTGCACAATGAATAATCAGAATTTAATTATTACTATTTCATTTATCGTTATCTCAATTATGCCATCTGATGGGGGAATTTGATTCAAAGAAAGTTGTATTAGATTTGCCTTCCCCCATACAAACGCCTCTAAAATCAAATTTTACCACACAATAATTCAGTTTATTAAAATTGTTTGAAACTGTGTTATTGAATTTGACAACTTATTCCGATTTATTCTAAATTGTTAAATGTGCAGTTCTCAATTTAGATAAGACTTTAAACAAAAACAAACAAAAAAAAATGTAACAATCATTTTCTGGCAGCACATTTAGTCTCTATTGTTCACATACAAAACAATCCAATACTGTATGAAAGACTTTCTTTTAAGAAGATTGGTATCAGTGTGAAACATTGCAATAACGGGTGAATCGATAGGAGAGGTGTTTAAAGTTCGGATTTTATATAGTATGTACGGTCAACGGAGCGCTTACGTTGATGTGAAAGCTTTCAGCTTCCATAGAACAGTCTGATGTTGGTCTTCCTGCTGACAATGCCATCAATATTTCTACATAGTGTTGCCAAATCTACAACCATTTTGAATTAATAGTTTGACTCATTTCAGATTAAACCGTCTTTTCGCTTGCATTGCTCCCTTTTCCTTATCAAATATTGAGATTGATTAAAGGAGACGACATTCCATAAATTTTCTATATAATTCAACATGCATTTCGAAAAGTCGTTAAATTTAATTTCAGATTTAAGAGTTATTCGTAAAGTAATCGAGTCAGCGAAATTTCCTCTTTCAGATATATAAATTTATAGATAGTTTTATTCAAAAATCAATATATATTAATATTAATATTGAGGAAAATTGAATAATAAAAACGTTGAATGAAATTGAATAATAAAGCTTTATCGAAAAGTTAAAAGGTGTAAACAAAGACTGGATGGCACACAAAAAAAAACACAAACACTATAAAGTGGATAAATTTGATGTGGGGCTTGTAATCATATATTCAGAATCGCATAGGTTTCCTGTTTGCTTATATGGGTTCCTATTCAGATATTATGTAGCGATATTCTTTAAATCTACTTTCATGCATTGCTAATATCTTATTGCGACTACCATTAACATTATTCAACTTAAGCTGTTATAATTGGCTCTTTCTATGTGTAATTTTCACTCCCATTCTTAGAAGCGTTATACGCAAAATAACACAGTGCACGCATACTTAATATTAATAGAGACTGAATCGCACAGTTATTAATTTTATCGACGGAAAAATCTATTAAAATATGTCCACAATGATTTATAATTAATTAATAAGTACATACGTCGAGTTTACAATTTTATTGATTATAAAATATATCCTGTTAATAGTTAACGGTGTATCACGATGTTCGTCGATCCGCTGTTGTTGAGTTGTAGCGCTGGATTTGATTTTTTACAAAAAATTGAACATTTTAAGAAAACATTTTGTTTATATTCGTTTCCAATCGTCATGGGCTATAATCTCGAATGAAAATTAGCTGGATATTTTATTTAGTTTTCTCGCAAGATGTTAAAATTCAATAACAATACCAATTTGAATCGTTTTTGACGCCATTATTTTTTGTTTATTAACAAAAAATTTCTTAATTGAATGAAATTTTTGTCGTTATGGTCGTTAATGCGTTTTTCTAGAAAATGGAAAAATAAATGCATACAACATTAACACATTAACGACTATAACAATTCTGTTGATAAACGAAAAAGCAAGACGTCAAAATTGATTTTAATTGGTATTGTCATAGAATTTTAACGTCTTGCAGAAAATCTAAACAAATTTTCGAATACATCTTCATTCTAGATTATTGTTCATTACCATTCGATTTTTCTTAAAATGCTCAATTCTCTGTAATAAAGAAACTTAAAGTGAACGCTGCACAATTTATCAACGGTGGATCGACGAAAATCGCGGTACACCGTTAACAGTATTGGAAAAGTTGTAACAAAAATCACGTTATTCAATAGGTTTGTTTTTCAAATTCGACCGCACATTATTTATAAAAATAATATTGTTTGAGAATTTACAATAAAACCGATAAAAATACAAAACAAAATCAATTGCACCACATTCACAATTCCAAATTTCACTATAAATTTTGTAACACTGTTATTTCGAATTTAATTTAATAATTGGAAAAATTGGTAGATGTGAAACTATATTGTTATGTATACCTAATATAATAATGAAAAAAACAAAACTATAACAACACAAAATCCTAAAAATAGCCAGATTAAATGTAATAGCACCACTCAATATTCTATTTTCCATGAATATTGATTAAAATAAGTGATATGAAGATGGCATTTGATGGCAATTAACGACACCTATTCGTTGACATCGTCTCAATTTCTCTGTTATGGAAATTACCTTAAAAGCTCTATATAGGATATGATATTATTTTATAATACAATTAGGAATTTAGAACTCTTGTATATAACTAAACATTATATAGAAAAAGCCAACAACTAATGCAATTATAGTGTGACGTTTTCGGATAAAGCTGAGAATATAAGAGAATTTTGTGAAATGAGATCTACAAAGAGAAAAAACAAAAAAAAAATACAGTAAACAGAAGAACAAACATTTACCAACAACAGGTCAATTGTTACTCTTTTTTCTTCCTGTTTCGACCATTGTTTGCGTAGCGTTCATTTTATTTGTAATTCATAGAGATAGGGTTGTTTGTGAAATCAGTAATCATACCTATTCAAAGCTTAAATGAATGACCGTTGTTTAATAACAACACAAAACTCATAAGATGTCTAATAATAGAGAGACAGACTGAAAGTGGTTGATTTTTACACCCTTCGTAATGGTTGTGTTTTACTTAAGTAAATGAATTGGCTATCGTTTTTCGCGCCTCTCTCTCTCTTTCTCTCTCGGTTCGTTCCCTTTCAATAACCCATCTCATCCCATTTCCATCTCGTTTTGTATGTGTGTGAGTGTGTGTGTGTTACAAATAACAAACGTTAACGCCATCCGAGAGCCGGAGTTCACATACTAGAAGTGCCCAGTTACAAATTAACCTCATGTCGAGATATATGCGGTTATCCTGTTGCGGCAAAACAAGGATAGGCGGGAATACTACCAGCAACTACCCTTATATATATACATATATTATATATACACACATATATAGGACAACAATAGTAAACAAGCTGAATTGACCATTTCTTTCACCGCATATGGTGAATATAATTAAGTTTATTACTGACGCATTAATCCAGAAACAACTGAATTGGTATAAAAGTCATTTCAAGCGTATTATGTTGCTGGAACTATGAGTCTCTCAACTATTTAAACAGTCCGCTTACGTACAAACAGTCTGGCTCGGTCCAGACAATCACCACCCTTAACTCCTTCAATTATTAAAATGTTTGAATGCAACCTTCAAGAAGCTAAACTAGGTCATTAAAGGGTAATTTGAATGCAAAAAGTGATAAGGCTACTCTGTAAATTTGAAAAATTGACTTCAGTTTTTTAAAATTCATAATTGCAAAAAAAACACGTCAGCAGAAGGCGTTTAGAAGATTGTTTATCCATAAAAAAATTGATCGTTAATTTGCATTCGTTTGGTCAAGAATTAGAAAAGAAAGGCTTGCTTTAAAGGGATCTTGCCCAGTTGTATCGATCACAGTACATACTGATACAATTTCCCATATTAGTCGATAAGAAATTAACATTTTTTGAAATGCTTTGATTTCGTTTGAAGCAATAAAACGAGGTAACATTTCTATGGTTTTCATTCGTCGTTCAATACTATTTTAAATTAAAAAAATCCTCAATTCCACATATAAAAATTCGGGATACCCCACGTCTGGAAATTGCCTATTTAAGACTTGTGTGTGGCTTGTGATTTTATTTGTATTTTGTCTCATATGCGTAGCCAGGTCCGGCCCAAACTTTCCAGGCTTATTTTCTGCGCCCCTTCGCATAAAAACGATAACAAAGTTAAAAATTATCCCTTACAGTTACTGTGGTCCATGTAGCTGTCTATTTTGTCGTGATTTCGGATCGGTCCTGTGCGTAAACAATATCTAAAATCTGTCAATAATCGTAGCTACGTAAATGTTTTTTTTTTTGCCAACCTCATGTATTGATCTGTTATTGCTTATTATTTTTCTGTTATTTACAATTAACAGCTATCTTTGAATTCATTTTTATTTTGTAATTAATTTCTCCTGCCCGAATAAACTAATTAATACTTGGAAAGTATCTCAATGGTAATAATCACAAAAAGCAGGAGTTTGGATCGCAAGCACTACCGGTGGCTGAGTTTTATAAAATCCATAAGATTTACAAGTTCTAGAGAAAAAAACGATTCGTGGATAATTCTGAAGTTGACCGAATTTTTCAACGTTTGCCTCACGCAAAATCACCGCTTATCAAGATAAAACATATTAAGTTCTCATCAAGCAATATGGGAAGTCGTCGTAGATAGTGCAGTCAAATTAGGGTTTCACCTCGGAATGAGAGATACTAAGCTCTTCACCCTCTATCTCAAAAACGGTTGAGCGCATGAAAAAAATGTTTGGAGCAAAATTTGTCGCAAACTTTATGCTCTACAATTCTTATAATAGATGTTAACATCATTGGAGTTATAGAAACCTGGATCTTTAACCTAGAATAACTTAAGGTACAGACACTTTTGAGACAACTTTTAGAACACCAAAATACAAGCTGGCAGCTTATTATCTCTCATTCCGAGGTCGAACCTTTTTTCTTTGCTTAAATGACTGGACTAAGATTCAATTACTTTCTTTAATAATACCTCAAAATCGGTTAAGATCGCAAATTTCCGATTACAGTGGTAGTTTCTCAATACCTCTCTAAAGCAAACTTTTCTTTTCTAAGTTTCGACCAAATGAATGGAAATTAACGACCAATCTGTTGTGGATTTCTATATTCTTCTAATCGCATTCTGTTGACATTTTTTTTGGTCCTTTTATTATACAATTCGAAAAGTTGATGTCGATTTTCCCAATTTACAGAGTAACTAAATATTTTTTTTTGCACTCAAAGAACCATCTAGATTTTTAAAGGTTACAGTCGAATATTTCGATAATTGACGGCGTTATGGAATCTGGCTGTTTGGACTGAGACTGTCTGCATATTGAATAAATTTTTACATTACCGGAATTAAAGAGGATTTTAACAAATTAGAAAAAGGATCAATATTTCAAATTTCTAAAGCATAGAGCTTTACCTATACGACATAAACTATACATATATCTAAGATATGCTGCACTGAACATGTTTGAAATGGAAGTGTCTAGAGATTCAAAGAACTTGAAACTTAGCAATAATTCAACTGAAATGTATAACGCTATGCAGTAGATTGTCATAAATTACAAAACAAAATTGTATACATCTCACTTGAGCATGTAAAACTATATATCTGTATTTGTTTTAAAAGAGAAAAGTATATACATTTACTAGTCGTTCAAAAGTTGATTTATCGAATTTTTCCTTGGCAACTGTCAACAGCAGTCAACATTTTGTGTTGTTTTGTTTCTTTTTTTTTATTTTTTTGGAAAGTTAACCCATCGTATTATTTCAAGTTGGCATGCTACTTACTACTCGACTGCATCAGAATTTCATTAAATATTAAAACTGAATGGAATCGATTCTGTAAATGATCCCAAACAACGTGATTCGAATAATAAACATTAAAAATCTGAATAAAATTCGTTTTTAACCATTTTAAAAAAAAATCTATCATTTTTCTTTAAAGCTCCTACAAACATTTATTAAGTGAAATATAACGAATGTAACAGGTGATTAACTAGAAGGAATACAAAAGCATATTCGTTCGGATTAAAATTTTAATTAAAACGTCGCATTTTTTCTACAACAATAATAACAACAACGATACAAAGAAGCTTAAGAGACTTAAACCTTACAACTATATAACCAGAACAACAATACAATATCCGATGTGAGTTATACATTCTTTATTTCATGAATTTAATTTTATGGACCACATAAATTCATTTGGATAGTAGTTAAGTTTTCGCAAATGTAAAAAGAGCTTTTATTGCTAAAGCTTACTGCCGGATCATAGTACCTAACACGGTAGCTTTATTAAAGTCAGTTTGCATGATAAAAGCTTTATTTAGTAGAAGTGTAATATTTTTATTTCTCTTGTAGTATAGTGAATAATCTGAGCGTCCAGTCTTCTAACAAAGCCATTCTTTTTTTGAATAATTGCCTCGTAACATTCGACGATATGATTGTAAGAATTATTATCTTTCTGATAGAGTTTTCTTTTTTTATATGACTGTAATTTTATTTTGAAATGCCTCAATTTATCAAAATGGAGACGATTGAACTAGATTTTTAGTTATATAAGTAGATTAATGGTCCTTTGGTTAACTGTCAAAAGTTCTAGAACTTGGCCAGATATGGACTGTTTACTTGGTGAAAACCGGAATGAGGCTATCGAATGAAGACAAATTGATGGACGGACGATCCGTGCTACATCTAGAGAAAATGTCGATAGATTACCAATCAAACGAATGGAGAAAATTGGATACAACTCAACTACTAACCTGACAAATGTCAAACCAAACGAATAGAAAAATGTATAAAATTATAAAACAAGCAAAAATGTGTTAGAAAAATAAGTCTGATGACTAACATTATAATTTGATTAAAAATGCATATACCGTGGGGCATTAACAATAGGAAAAAAATTTAGCTAGTAGTAGTAAGTACAATAATATCAGAATAATTGTAAAAAATCTATTCCATACAATTATGTCGTATTCACTCGGTTTCGTTTCATGAATACATGATTTATTACTGTTGCGTTTGTGTTATACTAGCTAATAAAATATCAACGTACTGTATACCAGTTTTCGACTAAAGGCGAAACGGCTTTATCAAACAATAAGTAGTATAAGGAAATTATGTATGCATTCATTTCAGTCTAAGAATAAGATTAAATCGTAAGGTGTTTGGTAGAAGTTGAGCAAAATGGAAAGTTTATTACACACTTCTTGTAGCTGTTTTATCTAAACATTTGAATTTTAGAACAAAATCTTAAATACCTATATATATTTTCCATCATGGTGTAAAATACGATTAACCAGCCATTATATTATTTCCATCTTGCGCACCACGATTTGATGGAAATTATTTTCGAAATAGACAAAATGTAAGCGGCAAAATTTATTTATCACTAGCTGTACTTTAACGTTATTGTTTTTGTATAAACATTGTCGAGATGCTAATTATTCGTGATTTTCGGTGCAGAATCGTTTCTGACATGCTATCAGCTAGATTATGCTTCATGTGCACTATCTGGTGTCAGTCGTTTTGTACGTTGTGTAAACGACTCAAAAAGTTCGGTGTCTCTAAAATGCTGCAAAACATATCCAACACTTCATGTCACGATATAACTCGACAAATATCAGACAGGATAAAATGCATGGAGTTAGATGGCTTATACGTTCTGTCGTGAAATGATAGACAAGTGTACGATAAGCTTAAGCGAATCTCTCCATTACTTTCTTTAAACCTAGCATTTTTTTCCGTTTAGAATCTTTAGTATATTGGGAAAGATATTTTTTATGAAGTTTGAAATTAAATTGGTTTTGTGCATACATTTTATTCGGCAGCAGCTAAAATCAAAATAGCATTTTTCGTGAGACTTTTATAGCCAAATTGACAAAAATCGAGGCCAAAGACACAAATATTAAGAATCGGTGGAAATATCGAAAGATTTGGATTGCATCAGCCCGATCAGATCGGCTCGTGAATAAAATCTGTCAGATATAGATCGTTCAACGATGAAAATCTAAAAGATCAAGATTTTTGTGCATGTACGAAAGATTTCTGAGATCGCTGGCAGATTTTTAGTGAAATAACCTAACTATGATTGAATTCAAACAACCTCAACCCTATGGAATGATATAATGAAGCAAAGTTCAAGTTTAGCATGATATGCGAATCAACAAAATCTGTGGAAAAATCCAAGCACTTCGTGCTCTAAAATTTGTTCGAAAACAAATACAAGAAACTTTGGTCTGTCAGTTTTGTGAGTTCTCAGATATCGGTCGCACAAATCGGCCTGTAAAGGGAGAACGAAAAATTCAGGTTGACCAGATCTGATTTTCACAGAAATTGCTCATACAGTTTACACCACTAACAAACCCATTTTTTTACCGATTTCACCAAGGGCTCTGATATTTGCCGCAAAAATCTGCTCGTGCGTATCTAACTTTACGCTGCTCAAAATATCGGCTGTTCGTTCAGTTTCTTATACCTACCACTACAAAATTCCCACTGATTTAATTGATTTTAATTGAGCTCAAAGATCAATCGATGCAAAATAACAAAGTATAAAAATTAAATTAACAAACTTTGCATCCAAAAGATAGCAGCACACTTTTTGGCCTTTAGCTTCCAAATACACAAGAATACCTTAAATTTATTAGCCTATATGTTACGCCACTGAATAATGTGCTTATCAAATTTCATAAAAATCCGTCCAGTAGTTTCCGTGCGATTCACAGACAACAAACCACAAGCAACAGATTTATTATATCTTCAGATATAGATTACAGCTTCAAACTGTTTAGCAGGTAGAAATAAGAGTTAACACCGATTTTTGTTATGAATCGTAAAAATGAAATCGTTTTGCAATGTAAATAATGTCGTGCATAAGTTTAGCGAATTTTCACAATGTGCGTGGGTGCAACATCGTTTTGTTTTAGTCGTCTCTTTTCTAATTCAGTCATCTACAAATAAATTATAAGAATTTAATTTAATGCTCGGCCAGCATTCTACTACAATATTTTAAGTTGACGACATGGAAGTATACACATGTTTACTAAGAAGAGTACATTCTATCCAACTACATAAATTATGTAACGCAACCTCACAAACTTGTGAGATATTTGCCTAGTTATTATGTATGTATTTCAACTTGACAGTATAGCTTTATTATGCAATTAAATCTCAGCTGAAGTTATCCGAAAATTTTAACAAATATAAACAAATAAAGAAAGAACTTTAAAATAGGGTGATAAATATCAGTTACGCTGCATCTAGCCCGTTATCCTTGCGTTTAATTAAACTGCACAGTGATTCTGTTTTCTTTACGGTGCAAAGTCTTAAAAACTTACAGAACAAGTCTCTACGGCCATTGTAGCCTGTTGATGAGATCTAAACAAATCAGCACAATTTTCTATTTCGAATAATTCACCTATCCTCTCGATATGAATTAATTCGCTCTTTCATAATAAAAATATCTGAAAATATGCGAATATTTTCAATTTGCGTCCAATTTCCAATTTCTAACCGGGAGCGTAAAATTTACAACATTCTCCTATATAAATTTGGTTGTATTTTTTTTTCCACCACCGGAAAAAGACTTTTAAATATTCTAAACCCTACGTATGTTTAAACGTAAATCATGATCATGTTATCAGTTTATCTTATCCTTGCGTGTATACATTTTATCTTTTCTACTTGAAAGTCACAAGCCACCTCGGAAAAGTTGAATATATCATGACTGTGTGTTTTTCACGAAGAAAAAAAAATAAAATAAGAATAGATGACTTGTAATCGATCGTATGACTTATTTAAAGATTTGCGTCTAGCCTTTCGTTATAAAGAAATGTGGTAGGTTAAAGTGCATAGATCAGTTCTCTTTGTTGGGGGATTTAAATTTGAAAAGTGTTCTGTCGACATTGCTTAAAATGATATAAATTTTCGAAAATACAGTGTCAACTCGATAACAATTTTATCATCGACACGACCTTTTCAAATTAATTGAGAATAAAACATCAAAAGAAAGTCGACAATTGTCTCAATTTTCCTGTACAATTTCCTAGTAGTATTTCGCTTGAAATGATTGTACAATTTTCGGTTTAAAACGAATTGATTTAACCTACTTTTTTGACTAAGTTTCTAGAATTCAGATCGGAATGAGAAGGCGAACATTGATAACCACCATCGGTGAGCCTTCTTAACAAATTGTAACACGGCAACTGTCTGACATATCCTGTATTGTTTGTTTAGATGTTATGTTTGAGTAAATCACGAATGTCTCGACAGTTTATCTGTTCTTCGTAAGTGAGGCAATGTGGAAATTTATTTGAGTTTATCCAAGAAATTGCCTGCAGAATAAAAGGAAATGAATAAAATAACAATACATTTCTATTTAATCCGTCTAGAATCAGAAAGTTCAAATCAATTAGGTATAGTAATTGTAGATAAGATCTAAGAATCTTTGTGATCAATAGTGTCGCCTACATTTGTTATTTTTAAATTAAGATTCGTTTCCCTTATTACCAAGTAATTTAATACTCACATTAGATTGTTTTATTTGATTTAAAAATTATTTATATTAAATATCATCGCCACATTGATGCGAAATTAGATCGCAAATCGGTTTTCTATATTTGTACTACATTCCGTTCTCATGCAGCTCTTGAAATGTAGGTAAAACTTTTATATGAATATAAACGGATATTACAAAACATTTTTGTGGTCCGTTTCAAATTAAAACCACCTAAACTTATAATATTTCAGTATCAAATAGTTTCAAATGAACGCTAAAAGCTGCCTCGCAAAATGGGGCGCTCGCAGAGCCGTATCCTGCGAGCTGTTGATGAAAGCTTATCCAAAAATTAAATTACAGGTTTATGCCAACTTACACTTGACTACGAGAGCACCTAAAAGAATATTTTTGTTTTTAGCGATATTAAATAAATTTTCGGTGCAAAATTCAAATCTTGACCTGGCGCTCATGGTGTTGAAACGACAATGGATATTGTCTCAGCCAACAGTTTCGCCTCAAATATCTCCTTTGTTAGTGATCTGAAGTGGATCAGCATCTAAAGAAATTAAACTACAATAGCTATATGTCAATTGACCGATACGATTTACTTTCTAGCTATTTTGGAAATGCCAAAACGTCATATAAGATCTCAAAATTTACTCAATAATTGGAAACTAATCTCCTGAAATAAATATTGTGAATGAAAAATTTCGGGTTACAGACTGTATTACAGAGGAAAGACGGTACAATTCATCGCGCAAAATTCTAGCTTTTATTAATTTGACCGCCACATCTACACGCCATGTAAAATGGTGGAGGCGCCGGGCGAACCGCACATTCCTATTTTCTTTTTGAGTAGCAAATGAGAAATTTTTGAAAGCATTGATTGTGGTGTGCATTGTGGTGATAGTTTTCCTAATAATGCGTAATTTTTGAGATCTTATATGAGATTTTGGTTTTTCCAAAAAGGCTAAAAAAAATCGTGTTAATCGATTAAACCAGGCCTGTGCAACATGGTCAAGACCAGGAAGCCGATATCAGACCACATCGCGGGCTGGATTTGAAAATGGTTACAAGAGCCGGAAAAATCAGATCGAGGGTCGGATCCGGCCCGCGGGCCGTTCGTAGCACATGCCTGAATTAAACTATTATACGCAGAGGTGGGCACATACTACGACAATGAGAGCCGCAGTCCGGTTTTTCGTATGTGATAAAGAGCCACACAATAGTAACATAGTAATACTTAAATACAGAATTCGAATTTAATTTCAAATTAATATAATTAGATATCCTATAACGGATTTAAATATTCAATGAGAGCCGCACTTAGCCCAACAAAGAGCCGCATGCGGCTCCGAGAGCCGCATTTGCCCACCGTTGTATTATAGTATAGTTTCCTAAGATACTTTTCCGCTTTAATTTACAAACAAGCGATATATTTGCGATGAAGCTGTTAGCTGGGACACCTGTATCTAAAAAATTATACTAAAGCACTTTCAATCAGTAAAGAATTATTGACCTGTTGTACAACAAAAAAAAAACCGAGATTTTCCTCTCATCGATAACGACGTGAGAAAATTGGAGATTGTACATGAAAAATATTTGTTTTCAGTAAATTACCGCATGAAAAGTTGCTTGACATTGATCACATTCACAATTGATAACGACCATGAAAGAATAATGTGTTGACGAGATTTGTGTAAAATTATTCGTATAAAATGGTTTATAATGTTTTTAACGCTTGTTTTTTTGAAATGTTTAATCCTTAAAACATCGACCGAAAAATACGTAGCGTTAATAAAAGGTTCGATAAATCAAAAAACTATCCGCCGAAAGAGCGAAGGATACACGACGACTAAACTGGAATAAATTCTAATTTTCCAGTTATGGATGAATTACGAGGTTAAATATTTTCTTTAAAAGCAGTTAAGTCGCCGTAGTTTTTCCACAAATTGCTCTTGGGACTTATCAAACATGATTATCTTGTACTTTCATTACCGTCTATTTTGATGAATTTATGAATTTAAAAAAGATATTTCAAACAACAGATACAGAAATGTTTTTATCATTATTGAAGAAATTTGATTTTAAAGCCATTCGGAAAAAATATAAAAGTGTGCATATGTGAAAAATACATATTCTATATAGACGATTTCACTTTATCCTTATCGGTTCGAAAACTGTGAGAAAACTCATCATGGTCTTTGCATCATGTTGCTTCCGCTCGGATGAATTTTTACTTTTATAACATGTCTTGTGTAAAAGATAGAATAAAACGAAAACATATTTTTAGGAGAATTACTCTAAAATTCCCTATTTTAAAAAATTCTATCACATATAAAGGAAAATTGATTTTCGTGTTTCTTATATCAGTTATTTGTTAAAACGTATATGTTATATGAAAAGAAAAAACGCAAACCGTATTTAACAAAGCATGAAATCAAACAATTACATAATATATTAATTAAACATGTTTTGTAGTTCCTGTATAAAATTCATTGTTAACAATGTTGATAATCGACTGGTTTAATTAAATGGGGGCGCGTCAGTTTATTTGGTAAATATTTGACTGCTTCCTAGTAATTATTGCGTGTGCTAAAGTGTTGTCTATGGTCATACAATTTTCGACGTACTATAATATGATAATAATTAGGTAATGTATATGAAATTTCAAAAGTTTTATACGTATTAAATCGTTTTAGATTGGTTTTGTTAATAACCGTTCTATTTTCTGAAGGAAATTTCGTTCGAAATTAGCTGAAAGTTAAGACAACTTGTCGAGTTGCATTTATAACATTATTAGTTTTTAATATTTCACGAAATACATCCATAATAGAGACTGAACTAGCTTGCAACAGTCAACATTCTTCCTACAAGTAACAAACACGTAATTGTATTTTAGACTTCCCCAATTTCTCATCACACAATTTAATTAATTTATTATTAAATACGATAATTTACAGTAGCGTAATCGAATTTAACTAACCACACATGTTATAATAATTGTTTTATTTGTAACAACTACAAAGTGTTTTGAATCTTCAATTTGTACGCTACTATTAAAATAAATAATCTACTAAACGTGTATTAGATCAAACGGATTTCAAATCGAAAAGAAGAGAATATCAGCCGGATCTAATGAATAGAGTGAGAGGTGATAGAAGGAGAGTACGAAGTACTAAGAGATCCCCTAATTAGTTTATGCTCTTGCTTGGGGATAGGAAACGGAATCTGACCTAGACTAGCACCTTACTTTACCAAAGCAATTTAAGCAGTCTGCCATGAAATTACTAAAGTATGCGACCACGATTTGACAGTACTCGTTTCATGATAATTACACATAGATTTGGGGATATTTAAAACGAAAAAAAGACAGAAAGAATTCTGATTAATAACAGGCACGAATGTATCCCGACATGGTCGGAACATTTAAAAATACCAGAACGGAATGAAGCAACTATAAAAGACAATAGGTATATATAGTTTTTTCCGTTAAATTCAGGAATGTCTGAGTGCAACGCGCCCAAAGAGCAGGAAATAAACGATAAGTCTACATTTATTAACATTACATTCTATCACGTACGAGTGTTACTCCCGTATAACCCTGTAACTTTCATCACACAAGCGCTTTACTGTGATTCTTTCGCTTTATTGGTAGAAATTCTTTTCGTGAAAATGGAGCATATCTAAATTGCTGAATTAGAACTTACCAGTACGAGTTTTAATAGTCCATTTCCATTTCGGTGCCATCCAGGTGTAGTCAACTGCAATAATAAAAAGAGAACGATTTTTAAGCTGTGTTATTTTCGTTTATAAAAAAGCCAAATTTCTTTTAGATAAATTTTAAAAATAATTGACACTTATTAATATTTAAATGAAAATCAGCACAAAATTCAATTGTTGGTAAAATTATTAAATTATATGAGAAACATCCTATTGTCATGAATTTAGATAATGAAGACTGACTGAGATGATTTGATTAACAGGTTCGAAGACAAGATCTTGATGTGAAGTGAACGACAAAAGCCTTGTGTCTATTGGGGGAAAAGGGTGGAACGTAATTATATTCCTAAGTTCACACGTCTGTAACTAGCAGTTGAATTTACATTTACACGACTCTGATGACTGAGATGAACTGTTTCATCGTATTACTTCAACATCCAGCTAAGAGGCTGCGAATTAGGATTACACGTTTATCGGCTAGAATTTTTATTATACAGTTCACGATTCGATAATTGATATTACGATTATCATTGATGTCGCATGATTTTACATTGTGGAGTGTTGGAAAAGACCTCTTTTTTTTGTTGTTGGTTCCAGATTTAAAAAGCATTCACTATTCACCCCTTTTTGTATTCATCATGCGTTCTGCACCACAGTCCGTTTTACCTCTTCACATAAATTGATTTAATGGAATAAAAATGCGAGAGAACCACAAACTAATGTATGTATAATGGAGTTCTATTTCCGGTCGCTACTGATGTGTTCAACAGCACATTTATAATTCTTATAAAATCCGTAACTATCTATATCACAGTGTCGATACTCTTGATAGTTGAAACTTTACAATTTCCCATTAGAATTTGTGTCGTTTAGATAATTAAAAATTCAAATCTGAATAATAGAAGGTTTTGTAAATTTAGTTTTCGTATGACGCAAAACAAAAGGAGGCTTTATATAGTTAGCAATTTGTTAAATGAATGGTATATATTGAAGGATCCTGTTCCAGTTTCGATTCTCTCAACGTTAATTCAGATATCGATAAATCAAGTTGGAGTTAATAGGAATATACGGCTATAGTGGATGGTAAGATCTGAAAGAACGTTTCGAGACTCTTCGCCCAACAACATTGTAATTTATGTTGAACTGAACCATTACCGCACTGAAATATAAATTGCTTATTAAAATCAAAGAGCTTCCTTACCTATAAAATTATAACCTGTCGACAGCACGTTATGAATATTTGATTCTTGGCAATTGTGGTGATTTATATAGAAAAGTAGGGAAGTATATATAATTCTAGCATATGGTCAAATAATAGAACGACTTCCAAAAGTAGATTTCTTTCAGTTAAATAACGATAAATCTGAAACTCTCTATTTCTACAAAATAATGACATCATTTTAGTTATGTTGAGAGAAATAAAATTTAGTTGCTGTTAGAATTGTTCATAGTTACGCACCGATAAACATAATTTTTGCTTATAATGTAGTCATCTTTATTTACCGTTTAATTGGGTCGAGTTTTCCAGACTTAATTAAAATTTTAAACAAAATGAATTGGAGATTATTTATTGAAAGCGCTTTAAAAATTGCAATCTCTAACAACTGCCTACAAAAAATTGATTACTTATAGCTTAGGGTCAAAATTATGCAAGCTGTAGAGTTAGAAATTAACTTCATAGTGTAGCCAGCTCGTGGCAATAATATGAATTAATTAGACAAGTTTCGATCACTACTTCCAATTATATTAAATTCTTAATATACTGTGTTTTTTTTAAAAAAAAAAAGGGTTCACTGTTAGCTGTTGCTATAATTAGCTTTCTCTCGATCATAAATCCCCATAGCTGTACGTCGCACACGGTGTAAACGAGCAGGTCGGGTACAGAGACTTGACATTATGCGACCGAAGGATAAAACCAGAAGTTATGCGTCCTGTGGGATTTTCGAGTTAATTTGCTTGCCGCTGATGATGTCCCATCGGACTTGCTACGTTCGTCTACTTATTCCCATCTACTCTCTATATATGACATAGTCAGTGTGTTAAACACCTATGTCGCGGCACGATATACATATATCATGCGTCTTATACGATAATGTTCACTTATTGATACTGGTTGTTCTGTCGTTGAGATTCCCAAAGGGCACCTAAACAAACTTGGTTTAACGTTACAAAATTAAATAGGTTGATTTGCATATATCAGACCAGTGGCAGTTATGTTTGTTGGTAGAAGTAAAGGAATTGCCAACCAGGAAAACAGAATAGAGAACGTGGGGGATTATTTAAATGTGGCTGGGGTGAAAAAGCAACAGTATGGCAGTCGGTTGGATCAAGTCAATATGAGATGGTGTTAGAGTATAAGCGTTATATTTTCAAATACCCTCAATATATTATGGTTTAAATTCGAGGGCTTGCAATGTTTATTAACAAAGCTTCGTCGAACCTCCCAGGACCCACCTGGATTGGAAAATAACTCAATAAAGACTACAAGCTGAACATCTTTGGGAAAATGCAAATTGGCTACAACCAATTCATAGTAATACATACCGGTATTTGTATAACAAAATATTCAAGATAGTCGTTTTGAATATCTGTTAAATTAAAGTACAACAACGATTTTTCTACAATCAACTAGAAATTTGTACAATCGTCAAATTCAATATCATTCGATCAACAAGTTTAATGAGTTTTTTTTTATTTGAAATAAAACTTTATCAAATGCAAATTTAAACTATACATTTTTCTAGTATAAAAGCGAACAAATTTTTGCAAAGTAAATTCCCATATTTCAATGTTTTGCATTCCATTTATGTCTACAGAATTGATGTTAACAACCAAACTGGCAAAATTTGTTGTTTGTTTGTCGAATATGAATTTCCAGTTGAAATAACTTCTATTCCCAGTTGAAATTACATAGTGGAATATTCTTTAGCGATTTGTGAGGTGTCAAAATATCGAATCCAATTCGAAATAATAATAAAAAAACACATAAAATAATGAACAGAGAAATTAACACAAATCAAACGGGGAAGCATTTAGTGTGAGAAATTAAAAAAGTCGCCTGTAACGAAAACAACAACAAACAATGGGATATATGAGGCTGCGACTGGAACAATTGCATTTATTTAGATTATGAATTCACTGGTGACATTTACTACTGGAAATAAATGTGGCAATTGTATTCCGAGTTCATGGTGATATTTGTAAATAGTACAACTATAATAGTAGAAAAGAATTTTAATTTCGAGCGCATTCTTCACAATTTCAACGCTACTCCACCTGAATGGTCGATCTTTTGATAAATAATCAAAGAATTAACTGACAATAGATTGAAAACCGTTGACATTTCATTAGTTCCACTGTTAGTCGTGTGATTATAGACGATGGTATAAGACAATAAATTACAGTTATTATCGACAATACAAAGGTATTGGCGCAGTAATGGTAGACATGTTAGAAATAAATAGAAAAGAGCAACTATTTCGATAAGACGAAGAAGTTGTTTGTTAGTGATTACCTAACATTCTCTTTGCCTTATTAATCTCATACAATATAACAGAGTAATACACGGCGAACTTATAGAAGATCAGGAAAGAGAATAGCAGAACAATAGCTTAGCTCGCTTTGATTGAGTAATTCAGAAGTTAAATTATAAGTTGGCAGCCGCTGCCACCACTACTACGTCTGTTGTATTGCATGTTGTAATCACTTCAAGGATCCCTTCTTATTCCTTTATTATCCCCTATCCGGTATTTCACCTGTCAACTCTATGGAGACGTATTGTAACATATACAAAATAACTTGTTTAAATGGCTATAAAAGCTATTCTATTTTCAGAAGGTTATCGAGATTTTTGTCGATTTAACTATAGCGAGAACAATACAACAATTCAACGAATGTTATATATAGGAATATTAATATCTGAATTCGAGGAAAATTGAAATTTAATTGAAAGGAAATTAGTATTTTGATTCGTTTAAATCTCGTCATAATTATAGAGTTGAATGTTTTTGTTTCTGAAAATTAAAAAATTCCAAACTCTTCTCCTATTTAGTTGATGGTAATTTTGGTGCATACCTGCCAAAAATACCTGCTATAAAATTAGAATGTTCAATTTTAGACGTACAAACTTGTTTGTATAAGCAAAAAGAGAACGGGACGACGATTTGGAAATGCTGCCCCTGATATAATCCAGATTTTTCAATGATGAGACTTGAACGAAAAATCCATCTTAATAAATTCATTAAAAGTAATAAATTTGATATCAAAAGCACAACTACATCGTACTTTTTGAAAATTTCGTCGTCAACATTCTTTATTATTATATTATAATACTTTGATCTATAATCCGTTTTGAACACAAAACGGGATGTTCGTAGATGTCGCCGTCTGTGCTCGCACTAATTGAACTTCCTCAATTACTTTATGGTGGATATAGATCGTTTTAATAACACTTCTAATTCAAGCATCCTCAAGATTTGATATCTAAATTCAAGCCAAAAGTATCTAAATTAACTTTAATTGGATTTGCAGCGATTCTGATTCGACATGAATTAGAAAAAGACAAATCTGAGAAGAAAATTTTGCTTTTCGTTTATTTACCTGTTTCGTCTTGTCTGACATGAGCTTAATGGGAAACGAGCAGGGCCTCCTGAAGAGCACAACCTAATCAAAACACAGACACACCGATTAAACATTGAAATCGTTTCAAAATCGACTGAAGCATCAACAACAACAAACGATAACAGAAAGAATTTCACTGATGGAGTAGGAAAACGATAAGCAATATCAAGTGATAGCCGTAATATGCGAACATGTGCGTCTATTATCGGAAAGTGTCCACGAATAAGATCTTTTCTGTGCAACTCAATAAGTTGTTCAATTTTTGTGTTAATGAATTGGTTTTTGATTTTTTCAATAGCTCTTTGTTTCGTGTGGCTCACGTGCAATCACTATGATATAAAATGTTTGGAATCCTATCAGAAAGGCTCAGTTTACTTGATTATTTGGGGACTTATCTATCGCGCAAAACCAGAATAAGGTGTATTCAAACCGATAAACTACTGTTACAATAATCAGATTTGGCTTTAATGAAATGGAGTTTGTTATTGTTTGTAAGAACGTTTCAATGAATCTATCAAACTAGTATGTTGATTTAAACTGTATGTTGGTAATTGAACGCGAATAGTGATCATATACTGTGATATTCAATCAACAGATCCATCCAACTGCCTCACTATAGAATTTTCTATTCTATAATCAAAACCAATACTTCCCCAAAACAATACAATAAGTTATTTCCTCGAGAAATTTATCATCATAATAATTATTGTTATTGATATTCATTGATGACCGTTATGTTTAATTATAATTGCCACACGGTGTTTGACATTTACCGAAGCGCATTCAACAAACAAGTAATGTCCAACTGTGGTCGAATGGAAATTTCGAACCAATAGACGTTGTAACCCTCAACGATGATAGAATGATGAATAGTGTCACCGGTAATTTGGGACCAGTTTCAATGTCGGATGAGACTACTACAAAATTGTCCACCCTTCATCATAACATGATGAAGATCTAAAGCGACTGGAATCGATTTAAAAAAATTCATTCATTTATTGAAGTGAATAAATCTAACGATGCTTACAATTTAGTTTTGGATTATGTAAGTGATGTGGAATTAGTGATTGTTACAAAATATCCATTGTCGCATCAATCTGCTTAGATTCTTGTTTAAGTCGAATGTCGAGCCGAATAGAAAGATTGGAATTAACTAACAGAAAATCTGGAAGAATGTTTGGTCCATTTAGCGCTGCTTAACGGGGCAGGATAGGATACTTTTTCCAAAATCTCTATAAATCTCATTTAACATATCTAATCAGCTCGTTTTTTTTTAAACTGGCGAATAGCGAGCGAGCTTCTTTAAAGGTATGCTTCTTTGGAAAAGTTGCTGTAAAATGGCAATGAAATTCTGTCCTGCAATTGAAGCACGCATATCCGATACAAGAAAAGTGCAAGAGACGTTGACAATGTTGCACACAGGGCCGATCTAAGCTTTTCTAGTGCTCCAGGCAAGTCTTTTTTTGACGCCCTTCATCGGAAATTAATAATGATTGAGTGCATTGCTTTTATATATTTCGTAATCGAATTCTTTGACATCTTTTCGTTAATGACTTTTCTATTCATTTTAAATTTATTAAAAAAAAAATGTATCTGATCAAAAATACAAGAAGACAAAAAAAAATGATCTTTTGGTGTTCAAAAATTAAAACTCAAAATAAACACAATAATTCTTTGTTCAATTTTTGGAAAGCCGTAATAAAGAATATTTGGTGCTCCATCGAAAAGGGTCATACAAAATTTCGTATTAAAGCACTCAAAACAATTAAAAAATCGACTTTTCGTATAAGGACACTTTGAAAAAGCAAACTTATTATAAAAAACTCAGTTATTTGAAAATTTACCCTACCATTATCTGAGGAATGCTGGAGCGCTTCGGGGATGCTTTTTCTATATTAAAGACATTGGACACTAGCACTAGAGATAACTAATTAGTAATTAATACAAAATAAATGAGAATTTTTTGAAACCACATTTCACACTTCAAAGACTGGAACACTGAATCGGTGCGAAGAAGCGTATAGGTATCAAAGAAAAGGGTGAAAAATATTAAAAATGTCTCTTATAAATGAATTTACGTCTACCCAAATAAAGGAAACAATACAAATAAAGGGATTCGGCGAAAGCAATTGGAAAGTTTAAAAAAAAATCAAGCGTGGATTTGGTAAATTCCAGATACTAAGCAGAAGTCAATTGCAGGGTTGGCAATTTTTGTGCCTTCAAAATATAGGTAGTTGTTCCTATGCTAAAATTTTAACTCAGAGAATTTTCCAAAAACTAAATCTTTTTTACCACCTACGAGGTCTGAAGATTTGACAAAGAATTGATCAATTATTGATCTCTGAATTTGAAACTTTTCCACCTTGAACCAGTAAATAACAGCTCTAGAAATAACATGAAATGAATCAAATTTTCCACATTCAGCAGTAATTCTAACGAGTTGTAAGGTATTTAATAAATTCAACAGATTTAAGACTATTCTATCTTTTGTTTTCAATTAATCACACGGTACTTTTAACAAAAGCCTGCAAAGAACACACCAAAAAGTGCCGCCCTTAAAATTATGCCGCTACAAGCACCTGCCTGTTTTGCTATACTCTCGGACCGTCCCGATCACAATTTTTTTTCAAATAATGCAATATTACCAATCGTTAACGAATTCTAAATAAACACACCATTATCATTTTTTGCCCCGACCAAAGAATAGCAAAAAATGGACAACGACAACAAAGCATTACCGCCCAGCAAAATAACAGTCCTTTTGCCATTCTACATCGTTTCATTATTCTTCCCGGTTGCCCCAATAGACAAACTAGATAACATCTAAATAGTTTATTGTTTGTTTTTCTTTTTTTTTTATTTTACGACAATATTCCGTGACGTTTTATGTAGGAAAAAATGTCTATAAAGTCATAATGTGTTATACAGCATAAGACAATTTACTTTAAAGCCACCAACTTGTAAATAAATAACGTTTATTTAGTGGAAAAAACTTTAAAATTGTCCTTATTTATTTGCTCACATTTAAGTGTTAAATACAAGTATTAAATAGTATTGCATGACTGTAGATATTAAACATAGTGCGGATGTGAAAGAGCGGTCGATATGCGGCAACTAAAACAAAAACTTGTTTCGGAAGCATTCCACTATGCCAACAAGACGGAATTATAGTGGTAGCAGAGTGTGGCAGGAGAGTTACACGATGGCGGTAGTCGGTAGTCAACTACTACTGCTACTGCTACTACTACTACTACTACTACTACTACTACAGCAACAAGGAGGGCGGTTACGCAATAATTACTCGTATTATTTCGAAATTAACGTTGTTCACGCCTTGGATAATTTTCCAATTTGCACTGTTAAAATGAACAAAACGTTTGCAGGAAATGTAGAAACGAACGACACTGGAAAAATGCTGGACAAACAATGATTAGGTTTGTGTTCTTATTTAGTGTCATTCTGGTCTTGAACAAACAACTGTTAAATAATTTTCAATTATAAACTCACACCCCATCAGTAAACAATTAATTCGTTAAGTACTTTGTGGTCTATGATGCAATATTGTTATTACTTTTAGATAGCTAGTCGGAATGTTGATCTAATATTGAAACAAGCAAGTCTTTGTTCTTCAGTAGCCGTTTAGTTTGCCATATACGAAACAAACTAGCGTTGCTATAGTGTTAAATGTGATAGATAAATACAACAAATGAGGGTGAATGTTGACGGCATATTGGTACATTACCACCATTCTCCCGAGAATCTATACGGATGGATAGATTTAAAAGCTATTATTACTGTACGATTTCTTCCACATATGTAGATTCTCTGCTAACAAAACAAATACATATAAAATATTACTATAGCTTTTACCCCAGTTTATTTTTTTTTGTTAGTTTTCTCCTTTCTTATAATAATTTCAATGTTTACGACTTAAGTTCGATTTGAAAAGTTCTACAACCAAAATTGTGTGTGTATATGTGTCTGAAATATGTTTTTCTCTTTTAAGTAGTTTCGGAATGAACGTATTTCCAGTTAGTTGATTTATAACAGAGCTTTTAAAATAAAAGACCGTTACATGGTTTCGGTTTCAGCCGTTACACTTTGAGAACTTGGATGTTGCAAATATGGAGCTTTAGATTTTGTTCTACATATATATATACGATTCCATCCCCCATGAGATGTAACTATCTGGTTGTCGATGTATTGGATAGTTTTGCTAACTATCATCATTGAACACAACCACAATTACAATAAATACCTTGAAATAATATACCGAACGTAATTTTCTTTGTGAAATTCAATATTTGATGGTTTATTTGGCGTCTAGAGTCGCATGTTTTGTCCGAATTAAGCCCAATATATTTTGACATAAAAGATTGGCGATTTATGTAAATTACACATCCTTTATATTTCTGTTTGATTTATTGTAAGGAGATTGGTTTAATTATGATTTTCAGCTAATTCAATTTAATACCCACCTAAACCTCTGAAGCCTAACAAACAAAACTGTTATATATATCTAATCCTAGATGCTAGTAAACTAAATTACATTTATGTAAATATATAAGAGATCGGCAATAGTTTTCTCTCTCATCGTTTTCTGAAAACAATAGCTACACACATATACATTTGCACAGGAGATACAAAACGTTTCAAACTATAAAGAGAGACTCTATCTCTCCAACTGCTAAACAGTCGTCATTGTTATAAAGTTAAATTCTCTCACTCTCTCTCTCTCTCTCGCGCGCTCTATTTTACTTGTCGCCTTTGAAATTCAATGAAGAAGATATCTTGTCTTGGACGAGGCCGCATATTCAACGAACAATCCAATAGTATGCTACGTATCATAACTCTTATAATATACATGATGATATAAAGCCGTAAATGACACTTTGTAAATGGGCGTCGTTTATTATTTGACATCAGAAACTGTTGTTCACTTTTGATATCGGATTGTTGTTCAAAGGTTGGTGGGTATTGTTCGTGGAATTGTTTCGTCGGTTTGCGGTCTAACATATCGAGCTCGATGGTTAATGAGAAGGCGTTTATGGGAGGACTTAGAATGATGATGATGGTAATGATCATGATAATAATGGTGATGACAACGACTGATAATGCTTCTTTTTCGTTGCGAGCACACCGTCTCTTTCTCTATAGATAAATATAATTTACTATTGTCTGATGATAAATACTTAGTTTTAGCTCAAAACACCCTTAGAAATGTTAATTTTATTCGTTATTTAAAACGCGAAAAGAATCGTTAAAGAAAACTGTTAATTTGACAAAGTATTTCAATGAAAATAGTTTTACGAGTAATACAACAGAAAAACAACAAGGATTAATTTCCGGTTCTGCATTATTAATGATTTAACGAACAAACATAATACTGAAAATAAAACCGAAACTGTATGAATTGTTAGAGAATTTGCATTTTTTAAATAATCAATATTTGCGATATACTAACAAAACTTGTATCCTTGATTAATGATAAACTAGATTACCGACAAACTTAAGATGCACGAAATAAACGGAAACGTAAAAATATCTTTTGCTATACATCAAAAAATAATTTATTTTCATTGAAATTTCATGCAATATTTATGATATTCATGGGGTGGAAAAAAAAACGCTTAACATATCATAAAATATGCGCAATTTATAATTAGACCATTCATTATACATACTGTTATGAATTTTTAAAATTATGCACATTTGAATAAAACTGACGAGACGTGTACCGTTGGAACAGGGGATAATTCTATTTAAATTAACTGGAAATTGATCAGTTAACCATTTAACAATGAGATTTTCTACCTGCAATGTTCGAGATCGACAATCCGAAAACAGATTAGATTAATTTCCGTGTAAAAATTTAAGGCACCGAATTACCGAATCATTATATAAATATTTATATTATTTAAGGGCTGATTCCACAATTCGTTTTTTATCGCCCACATATTTTTTATTGTGTTGGTAAAGGCGGTGGGATTAATGCAGGAAATAGTTATTTTGCTAGTCAACAAAGTTCACTCCAGCTTTAACATACAGATAAACTAATTGAACTAAGTGCATAAGAAGAAGAGTGGGAGGAAGTCTCCTTCTATTCACGGCATACGTTAGAACAATTGTGTGGTCACAGTAGGAGGAGTTTTTTATGTTTATTATTTAGACACTTCTAGGGATGTGACATGGAGTGAAAAAGATCGATTTATTAAGAAAGAATCGATTTTTGCGAGAAATTCGATTTTTTTTAATTATTCGAAAAATTGCATTTTTTTTGTACATAATAATAAAATTACCAGATTAATATTAACAATTCATTAGTGCTAAAATTGATTAAAATGTGTAGATAGTTTGGCTATATTGGTTTAAACCAACGTCGTGTATCTAATTTTTTTACTTTTAATAAAAAAATAGAGTGTAATTAATATAATCGATTTATTAAAAATCTATCTTTAATATCTAGAGAATCGATTATTAAAAATCGGTTATAAAAAAAATAATCGATTAATATAAAAATCGATTATTTTTTCACATCCCTAGACACTTCTCACTGGAGTCAAGGTTAATAGTTGCTATAAATACGTGTTGAATTTAATATAACTGACAAAGCAAGGTATATCAACAAACATGTGTTGTCTTTGTTGTACTCATTATGAGTTTTGAAAATTGTCCACAGCCAGCTAGGTACATCTCATGCTGTAATGAGTTGAACAAGGTCGGACTGTACTGTGTCTTATTCTTTTCAAAGTTACAAACAATTTAATAGTCCGTTGCTAGATAGACATAACATTTAACTGTCGTTTATGGAATGAAAGGAAATTTTGCACACAATGTATAATTTCTTAGAACTATTATCTGATAATTCGAAAATAAAGTAACTAGGCATCTGATTTTTCATTTCAATGTTCATTTATTAGTTTTGTCTGGTTGGTAAAGAATCGTTTTCTTTTGTAATTTTTACAATTCCATAATTGGTATTTATGAATTTTTAGATAATTTACTTGTGTACGGATTTAATTCGTGATTCTATAAGTTGTTTTTTTTTAAATAAATATTGATTGAAATTTGATTCTGAAAAGTCTCATTATGAGTACGACAAAGACAACACATGATCGTTGATATTGCCGTCTTAACAACAGTGGGCGTCTAACTAAATAATAAACATAAAAAACTCCTCCTATTCGACCTACTTTGACCACACAATTGTTCTATCGTATGTTGTGAATAGGTGGAGACTTCCTCCCACTCTTCTTCTAATGTACCTAGTTGAATTAGTTTACCGGTATGTAAATGTTACTGTTATTTGGAACATAATACGAGATGCGGGAGGAGAGGCCTGCCTCTCGGCTAGTCTTGACGATAGAAGTCGAAACGATATAAAAATTTTCTCTCGATCAGCAATAATCACATCACCAATAGTTTAATTAAACATAACATCAAATTAACAGTGGCAAGTAGAGGGAAAATATTCATAGAATCATCTCCTCAAATCTACAAATAATTATAATGTAGTTAGTAGTGTTATTAAGAGATTCTCTCTAGTCATTTTCAACCGAGAACTAATCTTACTTTTACGACAATACCCTACAACAATGGAAACAGAAATGTCCCCAGGCAATAATTTTATTCCTTTGAAAATGTGCATTACTACAATATTCTATTATCTTATCTCTACCACTAACACATGGAATTGGCATAATTATGCATCCGTTTCAAGAGTCAAAACAACCACGTATCATTACTATTTCCACAATAATCAACCCCCAAAAAACAACCAGAGAACGAAAAAACGCCTAAAGCTCTAAATGTTGAATTTCCTTAAAACAATATGATTTCCAACAGGAATTTATGTTGGATTCAAAGCTTCCTATTATATTCAGGCATTAACACAGCTCTCCATCTTTTGTTACGTTCCATCACACAATAAAATCTCGTCTTTCCATTCATCCTACGAGTCAAATAATCGAAAATATGTGATATTTACGGGAATTCATATAAGAGGTGGATATCAAATTTTATTGGCGTACTCACATATACAGTTATTTATTATGATGTAATATAAAAATTTCTCTCCATGTAAAAACAAGCCGTAATAACAGAACCCAGTTAATTAGCACAACCTGTAACAAACTCCTAGATATAGTTTTTTTTTGTATGTAACCTTATCCTGGCAAGATCTAATTAATTATAAGCAAAACTTCCAAATAGATCAATACTTCAGCCCATCTAAGGTGAATTTGTTCCAAGTGGCAGTAACTGGAAGAACTTGTGCTGACAATTAATTACCACTGAAAGAAGTTGGCAAACAAAAAAGGCCGAAAGAGTTAAAGAGAATCCACTAAAGAACGTCGCTCTCTCTGATCTGATAACTTTTTGCATAACACATCCACTATTTAGTAACAAAGTCGTATATAGCCGGCTAGTAATGGGGCGAGTCGCACAAATGATGCACCAACCCCTTTTTGTATAATATAGAGTGGATTTTTGCACGCGACTCATAGGAACGTCTCGGTTTTAAGTCTCACGTGAAACGTTATAGAAGAACTCGGGGCGGCCCCCCAACACCCACCTACCACACACAATTATTATGCACATCTTTGCGTGTTTACTAGCTAACTCTCTCGCTCGTTTTCTTTCCCCTTTAAAGGAAGTTGTACGGCAATACATGCAGAGGTTCTGCAGATAACTTATCGTGTCTGTACGTCCGAATGTATTGTACTTATCAGTATACACTTCTGAATACTTAAAGAGACATTCGTACTGTTGTTTTTATAATGATTTGTTACTGTACCGTCCTGTTCCAATGTTAATAAATTTGGATTAATGTGCTAACAAGCCGAAAAAATCGGATGACCGATGGACACGCGAACGTATGTAAATAACATGTTAATAATCGTACGAGTTGTTATACAAAATTTACAATTTAGATATGGCAGAATTTAAGCGGTTGAAATATCGATTGCGATTTATTTAAGATATAATCGACTTAGTGATAATTTATTTAATTTCTCTTGTAAATTACTTTTTTAAGAATTTTAATGAAACAAATGTCTCGACTGAACTCCCCAAACAACTCGACACTCTATAAAATATTGAATCGTAATAATTAATGTATGAAAATTTTATATTCGCCTTCAATTCCCAACATAAAAAAAATAGAATTAAAAATTGAATAGACGACAACGAGAACCATTGCAGTAAGAAATCCTTACGCGAGCCATAAATTTTTAATTCATTTTGTGTTTGTGAGCAACATTGCTTATCCCTTCAAGGATAATTCATTTTCTCTCGTTTATAACGATATCCTATTTATGCCACTAATTGTAAAGTCGAATACAACCACCGACCTTGAGGTTCCTTCCAGCTTTACAAATTTTCAGAAAGATAATTAACAGTTTTTCATTAGGAATTTTAAAGGACAAGATAGCGTAAAATTTGAACCAACGACCCGACACTAATCTAATTTTCCGATATAAAACGATTTTTTATATATAACTTATTGTATTAAAATACAAGCTCTTCTTGTTGTTTTTTTTTCGAGGAACCCTATATTCATCTAAATGAAGCTCAAAGAGTTCCTCTCTTTTATGAACACGTTAACAAAATCGACACGAAAGCACTTTATTGATCCATCAACAAAATCGGCTCATCATCATCATCATCTACTACAAAGTAGAAATCATTATGCCAGATTTATATGTGTGTTCTCGTATAAGTGAATATGTAATATGCTAATAATAGCGTACTCATAGCGTGTAGTTGACTAATTCGACTGACACGAGTATCTCAAAGTTTTCCTAAGCACCATATGTTAAATGTAGTGTTGTCAAAACGGTTTTAGAATCGTCACGTAAAAAAAAAACGGATTGAATATTTGGAAAATTGAATTCAGTTGTAGAGACACGCCTGAAAATGATTCCTGGCCTCTCAATTATTTTCAACCATCAACACTGAATAATTTAAATTGATTCAAAATAACTGGTTGCAATGTTGTAAAACTCATTAATGTCCAACCAACCAAAAAGCTATTAATTTTAAACTGCAACACAATCTTTTTTTGGTCGGTTTGTCTGGAAATGATAGTCCATTAATTAATTGTACAAGACGTAGCCGTTAATGTTGGATTAGAGTAATAAATTTCAGTTATTTCAGATTTAGATTGAATTAAAATAAATTGTTGACTAAACTTTTGATAAATTAACAAGAAATTAAGTTGCTATTCTAGATACCATATTTTATGTAATTTTTTTTTGCCAAACAAAGTGCATATAATAGTAGTCGAGTCGATATGATTACTGATCGGTTCTTGGAGAAGTTTCAAACATGACCAGTTTAAGCTTCCACCACCCATACTCTCGGCTCTTATCCTTTTGTGTGTATTGAATTTAGAAGGCCTCCTAACCGCACTTTTATTGGCCTTTGTTGAACTCCAACAACATAATGCCTTTATCTATAAAATGGCCCAACAACTTTAGTTTATAATGAAGTTCGAACTTAAGAAATTCTCTCTTATTCTATACCTTATATAGCGATTAGTTTATATTTTACAAATAGGGGGAAAAAAAATTGTAAAGATTTCTCTATAGAAATTTATCTCTATTGTATTAGGTCTGTTCGTGAAAACAATGGTCTCCGTTGGGATGAATTTATTCCATTTACTGTCCCTCCATTTTCTATAATACTTATCTATTATTAACAGAACAATCCTTGCGCTTCGTTTACCTTACAATCAGGCGGATTCACGTGAAACGCAGCTTACGTTCTTTTTTGGTTTTGTTAAAGTAATTGACAACAATCGACAGCAATCACATGTCTAGTAGTTCTCACATCCAGGATTTTTTCCGCAATTTAGGCTGACTTGCTTTTCTGAGGTGATCAAGCGAGCGAGAGAAATTTGAAATCACCAAAGTCAATTTATTGTAAAAGCTATTAATCTGGAAATCATTAACGCTAATCTTGTTGCTGCTTTGAAACTTCCCTCTAATAACTTTATACTAAAGTAAAATTATTGGATTTCTTGTATTTATAAAATTCAACTTTTTTGTTACAGACTGTTATAAACCTAATGGATGGATATTCTGGAACTTAATAACAAGACCACCTCGAGTGCTCAAAAGACCAAAATAAGTCAAAAGTAAGTTTCCACAATCATTGGCAAACTGATTAAGAGTCGTCTTTTTTTGTGCTTTTACTCTGATCATTGATTTAGTACTGTAAAATCAGACCGCATTGCCGGCACACGTTCAATAAACCACCACTTACATATTCGTACTAGTTGACGCAAACCACTCCAAGAACTCTTGTCTCTCACTCAAACTTTGGAAATTTGATACTTATGTATTTCTGAGGCATAGAATACAAACACTAAACTTTCATTCTAATCGGCTTATAACAACACAAGTGTTTAAAGGAGGCTCTGGATACTTAGAAGGTTGCCACTATACAAGCTCTCATTTACAAATCCTTTCACTGATACGTCGAGCTCTACTTTGTTGATCTTTAATAACATTATGAATTTCAATTTCTTCAGTGTTTAATTTCCAGCTTAAAATATAATTAATGTTTTAAAATATTAATGCAATTTCATCTAATTTAACCACTTCTACCCAACACTTAGTTATAAATAACGTAGAAATAAGATCAAGAGAAAAAAGCAAAGATAACGAAGGTAAAGGGACGGAGAGAAGCTTGGAAACGCGGTCGTCGGTGTATGACGCACTAACCGCTTATTGGACCATTTCATCGTGTTCTAAACGGTCCAATTTTCCCCATTCAATCGACTCTAAGCCCCGGCTACAATTCAAGTTTAGGTGTTAAGAAGATAAAGCTGGATATTTGAGTTGCCTGACTTGAGTACGAGACGGTGTATATCTATGCATGAAAATTACCCTCAACCAAATGTCTTCTAACAGTGCCTAATTTGAAATATGTTCAAAAGTATTTCATTCGTCCCCCCTTTTATATTTCGCTGGTTATTAACACTCTGTGTGGATTCGGTTCAATAAATTGGAAAATTCCTAACAAATTGTAACCGAAACTGTAAAGATACTATAAATATTGTAGTGGAATTAAATTGAAAAAAAAAGGCAATATTGTTGTGAAATTGGATTAGGGGATCGTCTCGTTCAAAGTCACGGTTTTGACATCGGCCTGGATTATGGAGAATGATGGATGATTTAGATTGGAGTCATTGTTACGTTAAAAGAACGAACTTGAGAGTCGATTCAAGTTGTAAACTTCACTAAACACAATCCAAACTTGGCTACCTACGGCTTTTATAAAGTTTCCAAGTATAATACAAAGTAGACTGTCATAGTTGGAGTTTTTAATAGATTTTTCTAATAATGTTGTGTTTTTTTTTGCAAAAATTTATTTATATATGCTACCTGCGTGAAAATCATTAGATTTTCTACAAATAAATCCAGATTATTTATCTATTTTATAAAGCCGTGCCAACATTATAAGTTTCCGTTAATTTACGTCATATTTTATTTGTATTTTCGAAATGATATTTATAATTATAATCAAATTTAATCCGTATGTGATGAATGTTAAGACTTCAACAACTGAAGATTAATCCTTTGGCACCGGACGAATAGACAAATTTAGCTTATTCAACGATAATTTTTAGTTATTTCGTGTCGTTTTTAATCTAATTTCAAAATAATTGAACCAACTGTAAATTGCGTCGTAGCGAACAATAAATGTAACTAACTGAAAAACAATATTACCGTTATTGGTATACCTCAATGTTTCTTTAGGGTTTCATTCGAATATCCGCATCATTTCAACTTATAGCCCAATTATCCCTTACAATTTTGAATACAATTCCAGATCAATACACTATTTCAAATAAACATTACCCTGGGACTAACAGTATCATCATATTCGCTGCAGATACATGTAACAATGGATAGTTGGCATAGCTGAACTGTTGTAATAACTAAAATGCATCACTAATTTGAATATGTATGCGTGCATATACATATGTATACGAACTATATTCCAATGTGTGTAAATATGCATATACGTGTGTGTTAGCCTGTGTGTGTGTGTGTGTATAAGTAACCTGCTAAAATTCACCCCCTATAGTGGACTAGAACATGTCAATCATCAATGAATAATGTAATTAGAAAGCAATCAATCATCGGGCGTGAAACACAGCTGGGCCTCTCTCACTAGTGGACATGTTATTACGATGCGATCAATTACCAACCTATTCGTGTTAAAAATAGACAAGATCAAACAGAATCATACCGGGTATGTTGTAAATATTACAAGTATTTATGTGTTGATTAATTGTATAGTTGAATGTTATTATTCAAAAAGTTTAACACAACAACGACCGTAAATAGATTTAAATTGATAATAGATGGTGGAGGAGCTTCTTTCATACAGTAAATATTTTAATATTGTCGCTTATTTAACGTATAACTTGAAGAATTTCAAAATACAAATAAAAATCACGAATTTATTTTCTAGAGCTATGGAAAAATGTAGCGGTAAAATTCATTATGTAGATATTTGCTCTCGAATAAGGACACTATACAAAAATATACGCCATTGAGATTTGAGTTCAGTGCCTGAAGACCCAGTGGAGTTGAACAAATACAACATGATGAGTCTAACTATTCGATTTTTACGATTTTTAATGTAATCCTAAATACGTTACGATGAAAACTAGCGAAATGTGATGAACGCGCGCTCTTGTCATCATTACAACCACTACAATCATCTTCATATATAAAATCGAATCGAACAGATCTCGCATTGAGAACGATTGCTTCGTCTATTTTACAATTACGTGTAGCCCTGGAATGGTATTAAATTCCGCTGCTGCCGAATCAATTTAAACAAAAGGCTATCGGAGATGTCAGGACTTCTTGCCCCGTTTCATTTTGACTATTGTTCAGTCGATTCAAGTTTACACTGCTACCACCACTGCCGTTGTCGATTTAATGAAAAAATTGCATGAATATATTGAAAATTCTAGCGATAATAAATCTAATTGTATTGATCAAAGTGCCAATATCTTTTTAAATAATTTAACATAAGAAAAAAGACAAATGTAGAGGAATGAATTTTAGATATTCGAAGTTTATAACAAATTTAAAACTGCTCTTTTCTCCACATCTACAATATTAGTATTTTTTTTGTTTTTGAAATCGTCTGTTTCATTTTAATAATGTGCCCTTTATATTGAATTTCCAGTTCTTTCAATTCTAGAAAATACCCCAAGTCATAAAGTCTGCTTTTGTACAAAATGAAAATAAATTTGAACCAATTTGTATAACCTGTTCCGCATTGTACGGAAAATTTAAATAAAATCTGACCTCCATAAGTCGTACGAATTACACAGTATGAAAAATATACATATAAACCGTCTTAGTCATAGTTGTGTGGGCATTTTAAACATTTGCATTTTAAACACACACACACTACCTAATATTAATTGGCAAATCTTCAAGATGATTCACGATTTTGTGGGACACTTCGTTCAAGTATTATGTATGTGGAGTGGAACGTATTTGTGCCTCATTATATGTAGATATATTCATAGTATAGATTACATCATGTGCGAAAGATCTAGTCTGTTAATTTGCCGACAAGGTCGAGGCAGAGGTAATTTTTGAGATCGTCTTATTAATAGGCCGTTCCTAAGGTACAACGCTTAATTAAATTTATCTTACACGTCTATTAAGCAATTTATCTACTGTTCTTATCATATACAGCTGATAGATTTATGCTGCCAACCATATGCGTAGATTTTCAGTAAATATTGCATTACAAAAATGTTTGCTCATCCGTATTTTGAAAACAGGTATCGGGCATCATTCGATCGCCCGAGTTAATTTGAAGAAAACTATTGAAAACATACTCTGTTGGTGTTTATTACTGAAATATTAGTATTTTTCTGTTAATTTACAACTCTAAAGTCGGACCGACTTAAGGGGGTATTCTGATCTAGAGGCATAAATTTTAGGTACTTTTTGAAGTGCCGTAAAAAAGGCAAACAATATTTTTGATATGGATTTTTTATCAGATATTTATTAATATTTAAAGAGTACATAATAAAAAAAGTAAAAACTCAAAAAAATTGAAAACTCAAAAGTTATCGGCCGATGAAATGGGGTTCTCGATTCCAACCCTCCTAGCAATTTGAGAAAAAAGCAAAAAATTAGATTATTAATCTAGAGTAATGCCGCTATCGTACTAACTAAAAGAGTTGAAAAATAATTGTTTTTCACAAAATAGCAGCTGTTTGAAAAAAAATATTTTTCTATTTTGCGCCAATAATAGCGCTATTATTAAACTCGCTACTGTATCGAAATGTGCACATTTTTTAACTAGTGCTGAAAAGTAAAATAGTAGGAATTTTTTTTCCCACTAGATTGGTAACATTTTCATTGATTTTGACAACTGTCAAAAATCATAAAAACAAGATACTTAATATACCGTTTTTCATACTGATCTTTGGATTTATCGGGTAGTAAATTGCTTCCTGCATTTTCAGCAATTTCCCTTATTTCAGGTGGACTACATGAAAATTCTTCACTCATTGTTAAATAAGCAATTTGGCGAAAAAAACAATTGACTAAGAGTGAAAAATAAAACAATCGAAGTTTCCTAGCTGAATGTTCAATTGTTTTTTTTTAGTAACACCAACTCCCACCAATTTCCCTAAATATTAAATCTCGCAATTTTTTTGTAAAAAAGGGCACAAAACATGCAAAATAGAAAAAATAGTATAAAGAACTCGTGTCAGAAGTCGCATATTGCACTCGTCCTTTAGAAAACTCGCGTCTCCGCCGCTCGTTTTCTAAACTTGGACTCGTGCAATAATAGGCGACTTCTGACACTTGTTCTTTAATATACTATTTTGTACTACTTTTTCTGAGTTTTCCGAATTTTTTAAATATAGTTAAAATTCAAATTTTGGACTGAGGATAGTTCATACGATAGATAAGTGTATAGAGAAGACCCACACCAAATTTCAAGTAAATCGGTTCAGTAGAACTTGAGAAATCGTTTTAAAGATAGTTTCGAGAAAAGGGCGTTTAGAGTTCCGCGTTCCGGCCGAGCTTTGGGGTCACTAAAACAGCTATATCTCCGAAAATAATTTGAATTT